>WAAF01017483.1:13643-121892 GCA_013400475.1 Tricholaema leucomelas | reverse complement strand
CACTGACAAAGATGTTAAAGAGCACTGGTCCCAGCACTGACCCCTGAGGAACACCACTTGTCACCGGTCGCCAGGTGGACATTGTGCCATTGATCACCACCCTCTGCATGCGACCATCCAGCCAATTCCTTATCCAGTGAGTGCTCCACCCATCCAGTTTGTGCTTTTCCAGTTTGGTGACCAGGATGTCATGTGGTTATAGCTGTCCACATCTTGTTCTAAGTATATAGACTTTGAACATTTTCCACTGGTTCCATAAATAGGGTTTGTGTCTTGCAAGATAGAACAGGTAAATCTCTGTGGCTGATGGCCCAGAGTGTTTTCATTTTTCAGCATCTTTCAGCTTGTAATCTGCTTTCTACCCACATTAGCTGAGAGCAAATGACTCTTGAAGTAGTCAATTTGCAACACTGCAAGACTTAAATGATGGAAATGAAGATAGCCAAGAGGCAAAGCAAAGCACCAGGGAAGCACAGGCTGTCTCAGCGCTGTGCCCACAGCAGGAGCATTAATGCAGCACAGCCATGGTACAACCCTTCATATCACTGCACTGTCCCATGGATAGCTTTCATCTTTCTTACAAGTGCTTAACTGACTCTTTATGAAAGCAAACAGCAGTCAAATAAGCATACTTATGACCTTTCATAGACAAAAGTCATTTTTGGATATTATTAACACAGCCCTTTTCAGTTGTTACTTTTCCCGAGGGATTTCCGACCTGGTGAACCTTAGACTAATTAGTCCACAAAATTCAGTCTAAAAGCAAACCTAAATCTGTTGCTCAAGCACAAAAAGAGATACAAGCACAATGTAGCAGAAACTGTGCAGTTTGCAAGTCTTTACAAGCTCCTAAAATTGTTGCAGCAATTTGGAAAGCAATTGAATTCTGTTTTCCACTCGGATCAAAAGCAAAGATTATAATTAGTAAATTAGAGGATTTCCAAGATCTAACTGGAGCCAGAAACAGGCAGGGTGGTTTTAACAGCTCCCAGCATGTGGGGTGCTATCAGCATCAATTCCTCTTTTGAGTGCTCTCAAACAAAGTATTGAGGCACCAGGCAGATAGATCAGTTCTGTGGGATGCAGACACAGCAACCTCACTTTGAGCAAGATTCTAAAAGGGAAGCTCAGTTCAAAAGTAAATAAATAACAATGTTATCCAAGCGTTTGGATTCAACATTGAGACAAATGAGTACAATTTCATCAGCTTCAGATAGGTAACCCTATCTCCTTGGGACAAAAAGCACTTGGTTAAGAGTCATTTCCTTTCATTGTCATTTCATTTAATTATCATTTCATTAACACCTATACTACTTACATGCAAGGAATGATAGGCAACTGTAAGTGTGATATTCACTATGTACAATCACAATGTTATGCCAAATGGTGCATCCATCTCTCTTTATCTACACCTATCTCTTTTTTTTTTAGGACTGGATCCTGCTCAACCTTATTTTCAAGGCACCCCAATTGAAGTGAGACTGGATACATCTGATGCAGATTTTGTTGATGTTATCCACACAGATATAGCTCCCACTATCCCCAACTTAGGTGAGTAGTCAGCTCTACCATATTAATACCCCATTATTTATTCTCTTGGCAAGGATCCCAATCTTTTCATCAAGACTCAATTGTGCACAGAGACAGAACAAATACACCACATTCACAGAATCGCAGAAACATCCAGGCTGGAAAAGACTCTCAGGATCACCAAGTCCAACCTACAATCCTACTCTACAAGATTCACTAATAGTTCACCTCCTAAATACCAAATATGGACAAATTTCAAGGCAGAAGCCACAGGCACCAGATGATATTAATTTAAAATGTGTTCATACCTGCTTTAAATGCTTCAGGTTTTGGCATGAGCCCAGCTATAGGACATCTTGACTTCTATCCAAACGGAGGAGAGCAAATGCCAGGGTGTGAGAAGAATGCTCTTTCACAGATCGTAGACCTCGATGGCATCTGGGAAGGTAAGCACGCTGATCACATTACACATGCTCACTTGCAACTACTTAACTTTCCTTAGTTCAGGTGTTCTGCTTTTGGTGCTCCTCCCCCAGTAAGGCCAGCTGCAGAATGCAGTGGGACTGTTAATAGGCTCCAAACACACCATTTTCCACAGGTTATTCAGAAAACAAACAACCCAAAGGGTTTGCCCCTGGAAGATGTGCCTCCTTTAAAGTATCTAATAGCAGCAACCAAAGACACTGAAACTGTGCCAGTAATTTTGAAGGGCCTCCAAAAGCACATTTCATTTTGTTTCTGTTTAGTTGCCCGGCAGCAGTACTGGGTGGAGTAAGGCAAACCATTTCTCTAAGGAGATCTTCAGCTGCAATGCTTCTCAGATACAGCAATTATTCCCCCCCCTCCCCAATTATCTATTACAATCTGGACTGTATTAAGGCAATGTCATTGTGTCTATTTTTACCCAGCTAAAAAAAAAACTTGCCATGTAGATGCTCAAATGCACTGCTCCTTGTTATTTATATGGGCTTAATAAAAGCTCTGTTAGAAAATGTCTATGCCTCTTTCTAAAGTTAAATTGCACAAAACATCAAATAAAAACCCACCCAAACCCCAAGATATCTGTTGTAGAGATTTTTCAATCTATTACCTGAGCTGTTTTTTACATCATTGCAAACACCTTAAGCTCTAGGGAACCATGAACTTATTTGTCATAACTACCTTTTTTTTTTTTCAATGCAGGTTTTATTCAGTGCAGCTGGAGGCATTTTTTTTAATAGAGTAAACTTGTTATCAATAATGGGGAATTAAAGCACAAAGAAATGGCTGTGTTGTATGTGATCTTCTTTTTAACCTAAGCCAGGAGAATAAAGGCAGCACAAAAGAAAATAATATATTCATTATTTTAATTTTAAGAGTCTCCCTTCCTTAAGCACCTCCCAAATAATAATCATTTTGTTTTGAAGTCCCCAGCTGGAGCAAATCAGCACTGCCCCGGGAAGCTCACTGTTAAATACTTTGCTTTTGGATTTCTTTTGTTATGATAATGCAACTGTTGCCTACAAAAGACCTGGCTTCATGCAGTTCTCATTTCTATTGTGAAACTCGGTCGGATCGCTTGGGCGAGTGTTTGTGAAGGGAGCGGGAGCAGGGGCTGAGCTGAGCAGCACAGCTGGTCTCCACAAAGCATTCCAACCTCGTGTTTTATACCTGTTGAGTCAATGACATTCCTGAGAGCATCAACTCGTTGCGAAAAAAAAAAAGAAGCAAGCTCAAAGCTTACGTTTGATACTGTGATGAGATTTTTGAGGAGGAATGATGCGTTCCGAAGATAGGAGCAGGGCTGTGCAGGAATCTCTCGTCAAATGGTAACAGAAAGGAAGGGCTAACCTGGGAGCATCTTTTCACAGGAACTCGGGACTTTGTGGCTTGCAATCATTTGAGAAGTTACAAGTATTACTCTGACAGTATCATCTACCCTGATGGATTTCTGGGCTATCCTTGTGCTTCATATAATAATTTTGACTCAGTAAGTATTTCCTAAAGCTTCAGAATGGACTGTATCAAAAATAGTGGCTTTTACCTGTACATCTGAAATTCAGTTTACTTATGCTGGCTTGTACCCAATGAATGCAGCTGTAAGAGAATCACAGCATCACAGGATGTTAGGGGTTGAAAGGCACCTCCATAGATCATCAAGTCCAACTTCCCTGCTAGAGCAGGACCATAGAATCTAGCTCAGGTCACACAGGAGTGCATCCAGACAGGGCTTGAGATTCTCTGGAGAAGAAAACTCCACAACCTCTCTGGGCAGCCTATTCCAGAGCTCTGTGACCCTTACAATAAATAAGTTCTTTCTCATGTTGAGGTAGACCTTCCTGTGCAGTAGTTTATATCCATTGCCCCTTGCCCTATCCCAGGACACAACTGAGAAGAGATTCTCCCCTCCCTCTGGACCTCCAGCCCTCAGATATTTATAAACATTGATTAGATCTCCTCTAAATCTTCTCTTCACCAGACCGCACAGCTCCAGGTCCCTCATCCGCTCTGCATGGGGCAGTCCCAATGGAGGTTGTCAAACATCCTAAAGTATCACAGCTCACACAGCTGGCATGGCTCAAAGTAGAAAAAGGCAACAACAAAGCAGGGATGTTGCTACTTCTGCACTGATATGACAGCTCTGAGACACTGCTAGGGCTATTGTGGCTTCCCCAGGCTTGCTTTGCTGCATCAGACTGGGGTAGAGATAAGGAGACATTGTTCCTGTAATCACTAAATGTATTTATCAAAGAGTGATGAGTGAAGCCCTTAGTGTAGCAGGTGAGCTTTCAAACACATCTTAAATGTATTCTTTCCCAAAGAACAAGAAGTAAAATACTATGTAACCCAGCAGATCCTGGGCAACTGCTCTTTGATACCCAGATGCTCACAAAGTCATGGTCATGGTCATGTGATTACCTGCTAGGGTCAGTCTATGACCTGAGTATTTTGGTCACTTAAGATGATTAAGGAAGTTGAACATCTCCCTTATGAGGGGAGACTGAGGTAGCTGGGGCTTCTTAGCTTGGAGAGGAGGAGACTAAGGAGTGAGCACATTCATGTTTATAAATATGTAAGGAGTGAGTGCCAGGAGGATGGAGCCAGGCTGTGCTGGGTGATGCCCAGTGACAGGATAAGGGGCAATGGGTGGAAGCTGAGGCATAGGAGGTTCCATGTGAACCTGAGGAAGAATTTTTTATTTCTTGTGAGTGTGACAGAGCACTGGAACAGGCTGCCCAGGGAGGTTGTGGAGTCTCCTTCTCTGGAGATATTCAAGAACTGCCTGTTCATTCCAGTGTGATCTGCTCTGGGTGATCCTGCTCTGGCAGGAGGGCTGGACCACATGATCTTTTGAGGTCCCTTCCAGCCCCTGACATTGTATAATTCTATGATTCTATGATTTATAGATCAAGGTCAGGAAGGTCTTCCCTGTGCCAGACTGGAAGACAAGGACCTACAGTCTAAGCAGCATTGAGTCAACAGGCCTTTCACATTCTACTGACAGAGATACAAACTTACATAGTGCTTAGATTGACCTTTACATGTTCTAAGCAGATGACAGAGATTTCAGTTTGACCTTTTACGTGTTCTAAGCAGATGGCAGAGATCTCAGATCAGTTTGGGAGAAGGTGAGTGCCTGCTCCTGCCACCATAGTAGAAAGCTGCTTTCTGTTTACTAGACAGCCCTTCTTGACCCAACCTGAAGGTATAAGAGGGTATGATTTTTTTTTTTCTCCTCATTTACTGGGCAGGATTCTTTCTCCTCCCTGCTCTTGTTGATGACTCCTCAAGGATATCACTGGTGTGGCCAGATTTAGTTAAATGACATGAGAAAACTCACAGACACCTGAAAAGTCAAAGCCTTTGATAAAGCTGGCTAATTTATGTGATTTTTCTCAAGTCACAGAAAGGGTTGATGTGGTGGTACAGGGCTGGTTAGGTGTATAGGTTACAATTAATTTGGGAGGTGTTTTTTGTTTGTTTGTTGGGTTGTTTTCCCTTGGCTGGATGCATGATTTTACTTCTATATCTGTTTATTTTCACTAGGATAGCTGTTTCCCATGCCCAGAAGGGGGATGCCCAAATATGGGTCACTATGCAGACAAATTCAAAGGAAAAACTACAGACAGCTTCCAGAAATACTACCTGAACACTGCGGAGAACAAGGATTTTCCTCGTGAGTTTTGATTGCTTCCATTGCTTCCTACTGCTTGTAAACAGATCTTTTTATTTTCCTCTTTTACAGCTAACTTTAACAGTTGAGCAGATCTCATAGCAGTGCAGTGACCCTTCAGTCCTTAATGTTTTTTTTCCTCTTTTGCTCCAACACTAATGTTGCAATACAAGAGAGATGTGGAGGTGCTGGAGTGGGTCCAGAGGAGGGCAACAAAGCTGGGGAATGGGTTGGAGAATAAATCTTATGAGGAGTGCTTGAGGGAGCTAAGGATGGTTAGGTTGAGGAAGAAAAGGCTGAGGGGAGACCTCATTGCTGTCTGCAGCTACCTCAAGGGACATTGTGGAGTGGCTGCTGCTGGTCTCTTCTCACAGGTAGTTGGAGACAGAACAAGGGGAATGGCCTCAAGTTGAGTCTGGGGAAGTTTAGATTGGACATTAGGAAAAAGTGTTTCATGGAGAGAGTGGTCAGGGACTGGAATGGACTGCCCAGGGAGGTGATGGAGTCACCCAACCTGGATGGGTTCAGGGGTGGTTTGGATGTGGTGCCTGGGGATAGGGTTTAAGGTGAATCTTGTAGAATAAGGTTCTAGTTTGGACTTGGTGCTCCTGAGGGGCTTTTCCAACCTGGATGTTTCTTTGTGTCCAGTTATGGGCCCTCCAGTGCAAGAAAGATTTTTTGCAAACTCTGGAGTCTGGAAGTCACTGAGGTATTTAGTGGACTAGAGGAAGAAAAGTTGGATTTGCTAATTGTGTGCTAAAAGATACTTCCCAGACACAAAAATTATTTCCCTTGAGCGTCAGGATTTTTGTACACTCCTGCTAAGCTGCCTATATTTTGGTGTGTATCAGTATTTATTCATAGCACAGCCTTCTTGCCAGCTTCACTGACCTGCACGGTCAAAACGCTGAGCTCCATATTGCCTTTATCGTGTTGCAGATTAGCTTTTGTTGCTGGGGTTTTTTTTCTCTCCTATAAAGTAGCACAAATATCTTCCCATTTCTTATGTCAATCTCATAAGGGCAGATGTGGCTCATTGGTGTATTGTGTTTGTTTTGCATGGTTATAATGCAAGGAGGAACAATAAGCACCAAGACCCATGTGTGAGAGCATTATGTTAACCCCTTTGAGTCCCGACAGCTTGTGAGGAAGCCTTCAGCTGAAAGTGAAGGGCAGTGGTCACAGAATCACCAAATCATGGAGGCTGGAAAGGACCTCTGAGAGCATCAAGTCCATCCTATGACCTAACACTGTGACATCAGTTAAACCATGCCACCAAGTGCCACATCCAATCTTTTCTTAAAGCCCTCCAGGAATAGTGATTCCACCACCTCCTTGGGCAGTCCATTCCAGTGCCTAATCACCCTGTCCATGAGGAAGTGTTTCCTAATATCCAAGCTAATTTACAAGTGATACTTTTCTTTTGCTTTCAACTGAAGCATAGACTAAAAAAAATAAGGCCCAACACTTGATATTTCGGAGGCTGTTTCTCCCTGGGTAAAATCTAATTCACTGTATTTCTTCTCTCAGTTTGGAGGTACAAAGTGACTGTGGTCCTCTCTGGAAACAAGAAAGTAACAGGATACGTAAATGTCGCCCTGTATGGAAGTGATGGTAACACAAGGCAGCATCAGATCACTGAGTGAGTTAACAATTCAGTAGAAAATACATATCTTTAATTAATTAAATTTTAATTCATGTTTTTGATTAGGGTTTCTGTTCAAATTGTACCCACAATGTAAATGCAGTTACAGGTCACTCCCTCTGGATTTACACTGGAAGGGAGAAGGTTGGAACAAAGGATTTTAAATCATCAAATTTTGATGTTACTTGTTTGCTGCCCACTAAGGTCTTGCTGAGTTCCAAGTTCTGGTATTTTTGTCTTTCACAGGCTTGTGAAATGTTGCTGCCAGTGCTGCTTACACCTACAGTTACCTTGTGGCTGACTGCATAAAAATCTCCTTGCTGTTGGTAGTAACTTTGCCTGCTCGCACTGCCGCTGCTTGCTTGCCTCGTGTTCACGTAGTTAATGGTGGTTTTCAGTTTAGTGTCAACTAAAATATCTGAAATGGTGAAAAATGAGAAGGCATTTTGATGTGAGTTTGGGGGAGTTCATTTTGCAGTTTGGGTTTTTGTTCAGTGACAGCTATGTCACTTCAACTTTCTTAAGGATGCCACATCTACCTACCTGGCAGCAGGTGCCTGCAATGAACTGATCCCAGTTAGCAGGCATCTTTGCATTATGAGTGCACTCCAGCATGCTTCCAGCTGCCATTGCAAGGCCTGTGTCAATTCCATTGCTGGAAGTGAACTTTTTTTTCTCCTGTGGTAGTTTAGAGTTTCACCCCCTGCTGCAATTCACCAGACTAACACAGCTGCCTGGAGGTTAAGGATGAAGCTATGTTTTACAGTGTAGCACAAATTTACAAGCATATATACACAGTATATGCAGATATTTACAACTATATACAATTACATACAAGTTGAAAGTAATACAGAAATTTAAAACCCCTCCTGAACAGCAGAACCTCTCAGGAGGGCTCAAAACTAATTCCCCTCCTTCTTCCCACCCCCTCCTTTATTTCAGAAGGCTTACATGCAGGGGTGAAATGCAGATAAGAAGTTAGAAAAGGAATTATTAGAATGAGTTATACAGGTCGAGGCAAAGGAGTTTAGGAAGCAAGTGGTAGCCAGACAGAGACTGACTGACTTTGTTATTTTCTTGTTTTTATATCCCTAAGCAAAACCAATGGGTGATACAGACATCACTATTATTTTCTTTTCACAGCCAATGATCTAATTTTCCTCATTAAAATATTCCAGTTAGACTCAAACCAGCATATCTCTCCAGCAAATATTGCTCTAATCTGCCAGGCTTCACTGCAGAGCCAGCACAGAGACATAAAAGCAAAGCAATTTTGTCCTGTCTCTCCCTCCTTCCAGAACCATAAGCCTTTTAATGTGGGGAAGAGTAATCATCCTCCTCTGAAGGCAGACGAATGAGAATGCAGAGGAAGGAATAAAAATCTTGCCTTTCTCATGAAGGCTTCTTCTGGATGATTTTGCTGGTTCCTCTGTTGGTTTTTTTTTCCCTTCCACCCTGTTATCTCTCAGTTCATGCCTACAGGAAGAGTTCTGCACTGGAAAAGGCATCACACATTCAAAGGGTTCTTGATTTCATACAGCAGGGGTAAATTCCAGAAAGTAGACTTTCACCTTCATAGCATGGAGATTAAAAGCAGACAAAGGAGAAGATCAGAGATACGTTGGCTTCTATTCAGTGAAATGTAGTAGCTGAAGCCACTGCCAGTCTCAGACTGCTTTCAATATTGATACAACATGAATTAGCCAGGTTATACTCTGCTGTCAGCCATGAGCAGAGGCACATCTGATTTTTCTGTGGTGATGCAAAATTGGGAACCTGTGCTAGAGCCAGGCTGAGCAGCTGGTGGATAACCTTTTTGCTTGTGCCAAAGAATCCAACTTCTGTATCACATAAATTAACATTAAAAGAAAAATATCATTTCTGTGCCAAAATGCCTGCCTACAGAAGCAACAGGGAGCAAGCTCTCCTTTCTGCACAGGGACTATCCTGTAACTGTCTTCATTGTGACTGCAGCACACCAAGCCTGCCTGCCTTCTCTCAGAATCAGAATCATAGAATCAACCAGGTTGAAAGAGACCTCCAAGATCATCCAGTCCAACTTATCACCCAGCCCTGTCCAATCAACTAGACCATGGCACTAAGTCTTTTTTTGAACAGCTCCAGGGACAGTGACTCCACCACCTGCCTGGGTAGCCCATTCCAATGGCAAAGATACTTTAGATGTTTCCTAAACCTGTTGATTAAAAAAACCCAGACAACCCAAACACAACAAAACCACTTCAGACATCACCTTATTCTATCTGGGCTCAAAGTAGTTTAAATCTACATCAGTTTTAAATGGAGTTTATTAGGGGTATCTCCTTATGACAAACACTGATTTGGGATGAATCCTATTGGAAAAGTGACAATAATATTGTTACCATATTTTGAGCTAAATATAATTTCTCTTCTTTCTACTCATTTGCTACCACAGCCAGACAGCTGACAAGACTGGCAACTAATAGTAAGTGCCTCACAGCCATAAAATGTTATTTTTCACAGGGGAACCCTCAAACCAGCCAACGTTTACACAAAATTCATTGATGTAGAAAGTAACGTTGGAACAATTACAAAGGTGAAATTTCTCTGGAACAACAACTGGATAAACCCAACTTTTCCTAAACTGGGAGCTGCAACTATCACAGTACAATCTGGAGAAGATGGGAAGATGTAAGTATATCCATTGTAAAAATCCTGAAAGCTATTTGGCAAGACAGGTAACAAAAAAGTTATGTGGGGTGGAAGCATTTTTGCAAGAAAAGCTAATGAAAGCATTAAAAGGCACTCAAAAGGTTCTTTTATTTCCTTCCTTTCAATATGCTGTTCATCCATGCTTCAATTCACTACTGCTTCAACCCTATGCCTTAAATAGCTCCAAATAAAACCTTAAAATATTTCCAGGCTTCAGAAGAGGAAACTTCCTGTATAACCCTTTGGGTGAGAATAATTAGTGTTGGCTTGGATTGTCAGTGTTGTTCTTGCCAAGACCTTACTGCCCTCAAGCATTTGTTCTCTGTGTCTGGGCTTGCACTAGGGTGTCTGGTTCACCATCAGTGGAGCCAGCAGAAGTGTTCCATTGATGCTGATGGTCCCTGATATGATGATTGATAAAAGCCTAACCTTCCAATGAGCATGACTAATACCTGGAAGTTGTGCTTAAAAGGCTAGATATAAACTTGAGACAAAGAGGCTAAAATCAGCCTCTCTAGACTTTGTGGAACAGGGGTTGGACATTCAGGTTGTACAAATAGGATTTACTGACCCAGTTCTGCTAATTTTTGTGTACTTTCAAAACCAGCTCACTCATTCACAGAATCACAGAATTAACCAGGTTGGAAAAGACCTTCAAGATCATCAAGCCCAACTTTTCACCTAACACCTTCTAAGCAACTAAATCATGGCACTAATTGCCTCATTCAGTCTTCTTTTAAACACCTCCAGGGATGGGGACTCCACCACCTCCCCGGGCAGCCCATACCAATGCCAATCACTCTCGTTGTGAATAACTTCTTCCTAACATCCAGCCTGAACCTGCCCTGGCACATCTTGAGTCTGTGTCCTCTTGTTCTGAAGAGGATTCTTGATTTCATACAGCATCAGTTATTTTATTACCCCCATTTCATGACCAGGCATCTAAAAGAGGAGATAGAGTTTATGTTTTAGATCTATATACAAATTCACAGTTAAAATGCCACTGTTTAAATGCACTGGAACAGACTCCCAGAGAGGCTGTGGAGTCTCCTTCTCTGGAGACTTTCAGGACCCATCTAAATGCATTCCTGTGTGACCTGCACTAGATTATGGTTCTGCTCTGGCAAGTGGGTTGGAATCGATGACCTCTGGAGGTCTTTTCCAACTCCTAATATCCTGTAATCCTATGAACAACACGAGAGAGAGAAATAGTTTCAAGCAAAGTGAAATATTACAGCCCAACAGCATTACCTTTAAGTAGATGTAGTTCCTGTTCACCAAAGCACATTGCTGATGAAGCTCATTCCTTTCTGTCTGTGCTCACTTCTATTCACTCATTGCCTCTGCATATGGAGTTGTGACCCTCAATGTAGTGATGGTAGCACAAAATCTGGGGGGAAAAAAGTAGAAATTCTACAAGTAAGGCAGGCAGTGAGCCAGAATGAGCACAGCCCATCCATGCTTTCCCCAGCAGCAATATTTCAAACTTAGGAGCTCAAAGCATGTTGTGTTCAGTTGTGTCAAATGGCAGATCAGGTTGACCTATATCAGCAGAAATCACAAAATTACAGAATGTCAGAGGCTGGAAGGGACCTCAAATGCTCATCCAGTCCAAGCCCCCTGCCAGAACAGGATCACTTAGAACAGATCACACAGGAACGTGTCCAGGTGGGTTTTGAATATCTCCAGAGAGGGACACTCCACAACAACCTGCCTAGGCAGCCTGTTCCAGTGTTCTGGCACCCTCACAAAGAAAAATTCCTCCTCATGCTTACATGAAGCTTCCTGTACCTCAACTTCCACCCATTGCCCTTTGTCCTGTCGTTGGGCATCACCCAGCAGAGCCTGGCTCCAGCCTCCTGGCACTCACCTTTACATACTTATAAACACGGATGAGGTCACCTCTCAGTCTCCTCTTCTCCAGGCAGTACAGCCTCAGCTCCCTCAGGCTCTCCTCGTAAGAGAGATGTTCCGTTCCCTTCTTCATCTCTGTGGCTCTGTGCTGGACTCCCTCAAGCAGCTCAATGTCCCTCTTGAGCTGAGGGGCCCAGAACTGGACACCTGGATAGTCTCAGCAATCTCTGCTAACTCAAGGTGTCTGCATTTATTTCTTTTTTTTTTTGTCTTCAGATACCGTTTCTGTGGCTCCACGACGGTGAGGGAGGATGTTTTGGAAACTCTTACTCCTTGCTGACAGCACATATGGATACCCCAAATCCGTGCTACCAATAAAAACTAGTCATGCATCAACCACTGAAGTCTGCTGCTATCGTATTGGTGATGTGTGTTGGGGTTTTATCACTGCCTTGGAAGGCAAGGGTTGTCTGTGGGTACCTACAGATAGAAATTTTAGAGTAGCCTTAGGAGTGAATGAGCCAAAGCCTGCTGAAAATTTTCCTTATTTCAGCTTGACTCAACACAATTTCAGACAAGAGGAAAGAACAGAACAAGAGGACACAGTCTCAAACTGCATAAGGGCAAGCTTAGGCTGGAGATTAGGAAGAAATTCTTCACGGAAAGAGTGATTGCCTGTTCGAATGGGCTGCCTGGGGACGTGGTGGAGTCACCATCCCTTGAGGTGTTTGAAAGAAGACTGGATGAGGCACTCAGTGCCATGATTTAGTTGACTGGCTAGGGCTGGGTGATAGGTGATAGGTTGTACTGATGATCCTAGAGATCTCTTCCAACATGGTTAATTCTAGGATTCTAAATGGTCAGGTAATAGAATCTGAATAGTAGCTCCCAGAGAGTAGCAAGAGAAAGCAGTGAGGAGAGGATTAAGGAAGTCACCAATCCTGGATATGTTTAAGGGTTGTTGGGATGTGGTACTTAGGGATATGGTTTAAGGTGAATCTTGTAGAGTAGGGTTCTAGGTTGGACTTGGTGATCCTGAAGGTCTTTTCCAACCTGGATATTTCTGTGATTCTGTGAAGGTGATATTCTTAATTAAACTGAAGATTAAGCCCAGTATTTGTGTGAGATAAGGATGAAACAGAGATAGAAATGTGGATGGTTACAAAGAGAGGACAAGGATTTTAATTTTCATTACCTGTGAGAGATGGAAGTGTGAACAGGATGGAGAACTTGTAAGATGCCCATGCTGATTTAAGCTCGTACCTTATGAACTGGACAGAATCCTTCTGAGAAAGCTGTGCAGAAATTTCCAATGTTAGTGAAGTTTCACTAAAACGCTTATAATGAGAAGAATCACCAAAGCATCCTGAAATCCCATATGCTGGCCCTCAGCCTTGACTGAAACTGCCATATGATGTGGTCAAAACAGGCAACATAATAAGGGAGTCACTTCTTTCCCCACACTTTGATGAAAACATTCAGCTGAAGTGTGGCTAGTTCACAAATCCATTTCTGTCCAAACATAAACCTATCTTGGCTTCTCCAGCTTACTGCTGGAAAAGAGGGCTGCTGCCAGAGGGACCCCATCTTCACTGAACAAAAATATAACCCCACAGAACTGCTGGGGTGTGGAGATCTGGTGCTTCTTGAGACCTTTCTCCTCAACAGTTTCTCTTGATGTTCCCCAGACTAAGGCACTCTACTCTTTCTTCCTTTCTGTGTGACCTTTCCTCCTGCAGAGTGTCTTATCCTGAAGGACATCAACCCCTAACAGTTTTTCTGATTCCCCTTGCAGCAGTGGAGAGTGAAAGTATGTTAGTCTGTGTTAGAGCACTACTCAGTTGCAGAACAAAAAAAGCAGTGTAATTAATTCAATGCATTTTGCCAAGTCTCAGTTTAAAGATGTGCATTTTTTGTCCTGCATCAGACCGAGGTAAGTCAAATTTTGGGTTCTCCTGCAAAACCTTTCTTGACTCTCTACAGCTGCACAGCTCCAGCTGTGCAGGAGGGAGGGAGTATTACACAGGACTTTCACACTTCATTTCTGTCATCCAGACCGAGGAGGAACACACATCCCCTCTACAGGGAGACAAACAGTTATTGTTTTACTCAGAGGATATTCAGCTGCAGGCATGGGAATGTAGATGCCCACGTACCCTGCAGCCCTTTGACATCTGCTTCCTTCTGCCTTGACTGTTTGGCTCTGCTAGAATTTGGCTTCCTGATCTTAGCACCTCCTGCTGAGGAACCCTCAGCAGGGTTATTAACTTCCTAACACCGCAGAAGAGTTTCTCCTTTGTCTTTTGTTCCCTTTCCTTGGTATAAGCAGATTCTTGCCTACGCAACTGTTTTGACAGTCACGATATTCCCTGCACTATCCTCTGCCATAGCCACTTCAGCAGCCCATGTAATTTTAACAAACACCTAACAGAAGCAAGACGTTAAAGTTGACAATAGCATCAGCATCATCATCATAAATTAAAAATCTCCTTTTAATAACAAACTGGAACTGCCTTCATTTTGTTTTAGCAGGGNTGAACACTTTACAAAGCTATTACACAAAACGCAATGTTAAACGAACAACAAATTACTTCCCCTTTAGCTAGCTTTTAATGCTAATGGCGCTATTTATTCCTGACCTTTTGAAATATTAGATTTTTTTCTTACTTCCCCTCCCCCCCTCCCTAAATGACAACATAAAAAGAATCCTTGTTTGAAAACGCAAGTGACTTTAAACCACACGTTAGTGCTCGTAAGTATAGCGTGCGCACGCATCATTCATCCCAGCGCCCCATTTATGGCTAATTGGTATATATTTCAGTTGACATATATTGTTCTCCTGCAAAACGTGTCAAATTCCTTAACGATGGCGCTGACAAAAGCGTAGTGCTTGAGATATATAAATTACTCTCTTTACCATGTAATCATTCTTATCAATCGGGGAACGCTGTTTGCGACAAATCGCACTCCACAAAATACACACTAAATTGATTTCCTCCCCCCCCGCCCCCCCCATCCCCTCAATGTTAATATCACACCACTTGGAATCTTTGATTGAATCTTTAAATGCAAAAACGTTTTGATGATTTTGTTTTTTTGTTTGTTTTTTTTTTTTTATCTGCTTCACTCCGCAGCTTTTTTGCTGTATTTAATAAAAGAAGAGCGGCGCAGGTCTCAAAACATAGCTTTTGTTATCGGCACGAGAAAACAAATGGACTGTAATTGGGGATATGGAATGAGTAATTTGGTGAGCAAGGCTTTGTGCTGTGCTTTAGGTTTTTATAATTCCTGCCAGAAATTACTATGATTTTGTTGGTGGGCAGCGTTGCAATCAGAATTGTAAGCACGGGAGCAACTTGGGCCATGTAGTTTTCGTTACACATTAGATTGCCATGTATGATGTGTTTCTTTCCTATGTTGCAAATCATCTAAGAACAGTAAAAGACAAAGAGAGAGGGGAGGAAAAAAAGAAATGAAGATTTCATGTGACTCTAATTATTACTGAGATATAGCAGCACTCATTGTTGTCTTTAGACAATGCTGTCTATAGTCATTACGCTGCTCCATAGATCAGTAGGGTAATGAGGTTCTATCTCCCAAGAAATGTTTGTGCATATCTTAATTTGCCATTGATGAATTCTCCTTCCTGAACCTCTTGAGGTTTTTTTTTTCCTCTTTTAATCTAGTTTGTCATATTAGAGCTTTCATCACCTAGTCACAGCTGACAGTGTTATGTGCACATGTTTATTTCTGTACCTTCCTGAGATGTGTCCTCGGAGGCCATAAACAAGAGCCTTATGATTTTCTGCCTGAAGGCTATTTTGCTCTTAATTTGAGTGTAAATCACAAGCTATTTTACCTCACTCTCACACTTCAGAATATATATATCTATATTACATATACACCCAGTACAGTTGTATTTATCTGAAAATAAAACCCCAAAGGCTAAACTTGTTACCATCATGTCTCATATAAAAGTTACAGACAACATTTCCTCAATGAAAGAGATATTTGCTTAAAGAAAAGACCATCTTTTGGACAAATATATTATACAAGTTGTTCATAGAAGTACCCGGGTTTTTTTGACTCTGCAAGCCCTATAAAATCTGAAGGCAATAAAAGGGAAAAACATCTCAGCACTCTGAATCTGCTAGAACAGAAGGCTTCAGTAGGGGGCAGAGGAAGAAAGGAGAATCAGAGAATCACAGAATGTAGGAGACTGCAAGGGACCTCCAGAGATCATCGAGTCCAACCCCTCTGCCAAGGCAGGATCCCCTAGGGTAGTCTACACAGGAATGCATCCAGGCGGGATTGGCAAGTCGCCAGAGAAGGAGACTCCACAGCCTCTCTGGGCAGCCTGTTCCAGGGTTCTGCTACCCTCACCGTAAAGAAGTTTTTTCCTGTTCAGCTGAATCTTTCTCTGTTCCAGTTTGTAGCTGTTGCTCCTTCTCTTATTGCTGCTAACTACTGAAGTGGCCTCAGCTACTTGACACCCACCCCTCAGATATTTATACACATTGATCAGATCTCCTCTCAGTCTTCTCTTCTCCAGACTGAACAGCCCCCAGTATCTCTTAGTCTCTCTTTGCAGGCCAGATGCTCAAGTCCCCAGTCATCCTCCTGGCTCTCTGCTGGGCTCTTTCCAGCAGGTCCCTGTCTCTTTTGAACTGGTAAGCCCAATTCTGGACACAGTATTGCAGATGTGGTCTCTCTAGGATAGAGTAGAGAGTGTGTCCAGAGAAGGGCAACGAGGCTGGTGAGAGGCCTCGAGCACAGCCCTACGAGGAGAGGCTGAGAGAGCTTGGATTGTTTAGCCTGGAGAAGAGGAGGCTCAGGGGAGACCTTATTGCTGTCTACAACTACCTGAGGGGTGGTTGTGGCCAGGGGGAGGTTGCTCTCTTCTCTCAGGTGGCCAGCGCCAGAACGAGGGGACACAGCCTCAAGCTGCGCCAAGGGAAATTTAGGCTTGATGCAAGGAGAAAGTTCTTCACTGAGAGAGTCATTGGCCACTGGAATGGGCTGCCCAGGGAGGTGGTGGAGTCGCCGTCCCTGGAGCTGTGCAAAGCGGGATTGGATGTGGCACTTGGTGCCATGGTCTAGCCTTGAGCTCTGTGGTGAAGGGTTGGACTTGATCTGTGAGGTCTCTTCCAACCCTGATGATACTGTGATACTGTGTGACACTGTGAGATGATTTTATGTTCCCACAGCCCTAAATGAAAAAATCCTAGCAGTGGCCTACATGCCACTCACTTCTAAGTTGTGCCCATATACAAACAGGAACCAAGACACAAAGCACTCTTTAAATGAGTGTAAATGTTCTATTCAATTACACAACAATAATTGAGCAGCTACTTCACTTTCTAGTGGATTGGAGACATATGTTATCACAGAATCACAGGATGTCAGGAGTTGGAAGGGACCTCCATGTATCACTGAGTCCAACCCCGCTGCCAGAGCAGGACCATAATCGAGAGCAGGTCACACAGGAACACATCCAGATGGGTCTTGAAAGTCTTCAGAGAAGGAGACTCCACAACCTCTCTGGGCAGCCTGTTCCCGTGCTTCATTGTCCTTACAGTAAAGAAGTTCTTCCTCATGCTGAAGTGGAACTTCCTGTGTTGTAGTTTATACAGTGAGACCACACCTCAAGTATTGTGTTCAGTTTTGGGCACCACAATACAAGCAAGATGTGGAGGTGCTAGGGTGGGTCCAGAGGAGGGCAACAAAGCTGGGGAAGGGCCTAGAGAATAAATCTGGCGAGGAGCAACTGAGGGAGCTGGGGATTGTTAGCTTGAGGAAGAAGAGGCTGAGGGGAGATCTCATTTCTGTCTACAACTACCTGAAAAGACATTGCGGAGAGGCTGCTGCTGGGCTCTTCTCACAGGTAATTGGAGACAGAACAAGGGGAATGGCCTCAAGTTCAGCCTGGGGAAGTTTAGATTGGACATTAGGGAAATGTGTTTCATGGAGAGAGCTGCCCAGAGAGGTTTAAATTGGACATTAGAAAAAGGTTTTTCATAGGGAGAGTGGTCAGGTACTGAAATGAGCTGCACAGGGAGGTGATGGAGTCACCCACCCTGGATGTGTTTAAGGGTGGTTTGGATGTAGTGTTTAGGGCAATGGTTTAAGGTGAATCTTATAGAGTAGGTTTCTAGGTTGCACTTGGTGCTCTTGAGGGACTTTTCCAACCTGGATGTTTCTGTGACTCCTCCCAGCAAACCTGAGTTACAAAAACACTCTCCCTGTGCCTGGGACAGAGAGGACACTGAAGGGCAGCACACAGCAGCAACATGCTGTGCCTGAAGGGATGGTGACATGGCAGCAGAAAGGAGCACATTTTTGTTGCAGAGAAGGCTGGCAGGGGATTAAAAACTTCTTTTTAAGCTAGGAAAACATTAGAAGTGAAAAGTGACTGCGCTACTTAATTCTCCTTTTGACCCACAGAGAAAGAGGTGCCTGATGAAAAATATATGATCGCGGGCAGTGTGAAGCTAACTGTCTGATCAGATAATGGGATTGTTTTCAGTGATAAGAATGAATCCATTACTAATGCAAATAACTATAATAATTATAATTTGCAATACAGTAAAAATCACCTAGTCTACCTCCTCCTCTGACAGGAGACTGTATAATAAATTATAGGCTGAGAAAAAAATTTTTTTTTCAAAGGGATAAAGGTTAAAAGAGTTAAAAAAAAAAAAGAATTCTGAAACTTAAATGCTTAAGAGGGAAGTCAAGACCTGAAAGCAGAAATTGGGGCTATTAAATAAAACGATTGTGAAGACTGAGATATTATGGAATTGATTAACAAACCCGAAACAAAATGTTCCCTTGTATCACTACCCTCTTGTCATGGATTTCAATAACTCTGAAAGAACAAAAAAAATTAAAGAGTTGGCACACCACAAGAAACTTAATTTAAACCTAGGTGAATATGCTAATAGTACTCTGGGAGGATGAATGTAACTTAACACACACATACACACACACACACACAAAAAGCCTCCAGGAAGGTTCATTAAATTCAGAGGGTTCGATCATTTGGGTTTGGTTTTGCTTCGCTTTGGTATCCAAAGCAGATCCATTTGTTCAGGGCTGCATTTACAGACCATACACACCTACAGGGCAGGTCTCTTCAGGTTCTCTGAGCACACCAAGACACGCATGCCAATTCCACAGCCTTCTTTCTTTGTGTGTATGGAGACAACGGGGGAAAAAAAAACCTTCATTTCACCTTTGTGGAGGAGGGGAATAGGGCAGATGAGAATCATAGAATCATAGAATGGTTTAGGTTGGAAAGGACTTCAAAGACCATCCAGTTCCAACCCCCTGCCACAGGCAGGGACACCTCCCACTAGAACAAGTCACTCAAGGCCTTCATCCTGGCCTTGAACACCTCTAGGGAGAGAGCAGCCACAACCTCCCTGCGCAACCTGTGCCACTGTCTCACCACCCTCACTGGAAAGAACTTCTTCCTAACATATAGTTTAAATCTCCTCTCTTCCAGTTTAAGCCCAGTACTCCTCATCTTGTCATTACAAATCTTGTCTTACAGAGCTTGCACTACAGTGAGATGCTTTATTTTGTACAGCAAGTCTGCTTTCTCCATTGGTTAAGCAAAGAAATAAAGCTGCATAAGGCATGTTCGGCATCATAGCAGTCATAGATTTAGGTGGCACAGATCATGTGAGTCTTCCACACCCATTAATTCTGAGTAAAATAGCAATTAAGTGACCAAATCTAAAGAGCTGTCCTCCAACACTGTTAGTTTAGCCCCTCATTTTCCAAAGCACAGTATGTTCTGTAACAGTGACATAAGAAGAGGCAGGATTTTAATGACAAGGGACGTGTAAGAGAGACTTAAAGATCAGAGGCACTGGCATGTAGTCAAGAGTGTGGGTGATTACCAGATTAAATTAGTGTCTCACCTCAGAGCCCAGTCCCACTTTCTGCAGTTGGAGTACTTCGCTGTATTTTAAAAGCTCAATTGTAGCGGAGGCTCACATAGGCCCAAATAGGCTTAAATAGGCCTTGCTTTGCCTGGACATGTTTTCCTGCCCAAACCAGAGGCAAACACATTAAACGGACATTAGGAGCACAACAGGCCTGGTGCCTGAAAGTCCGGCCTGCCTGAGGCCCAGGTTGTAAACAGGTTATATAAGGTGGTTGTAAACAGGTGGCATAAGCCCACATGCCAAGCCTGTGGCCCACTCATGCTCTCCCCATATTTGGGGGTACCAGACCTGTGGACCCTTCCTAACTTGGTGTGTTTTGGCCTGCTGCCAGAAGCCCATTGGACGATATTGTGGCCAAAGAACCATCAACCTCAGCTCATATCTGATAAATAGTTGTGATGGTTTGGCTGTCCCCTGCCCCCCCGACACACACTTTTAGAAACCACCCAGACTAGACTCAGTGGGCTCTGGAAATTTGAATGAAGCTTATATTTACAGCTGGCACAATTTACAAGCAGATATTTACAGTATATACAGATATATACAGAAATATACAAGGGAAAAAGGTAATACAGAAACACAACTCCCCTCCCAGAAACCTGAGTCCCCAGGAGGGGCTCTCAACCACCCCTCACTTTCCCCCTACTCCTCTCAACCTTACCCCAGTCCCAAGGATGAATGGAGGTTCAGCCAAGAGGATTAAGAAGCAAAGGTGAATCAGCAAAGCAAATGGAGGGTGAGGTTAGAAAGCAAGATGGAGTTCAGCCAGCAGCCTCAGCTCTCCCCAGCAGGCAAAGCAGAAGAGAGAACAGCCCAGCACGAAGTGCCCAAGCAAAGTGACTTTATCTTTTGTTTTGCTTTTCTTCTTTACACATCTCAGCAAGGCTGTAAGCGAAGTAGACCTCACCATTGTTTTCATTTCTCAGCCTATGATCTACTTCTCACCAAAACATCCCAGCTAGGCTCAAACTAGCACAATAGTGCAATCCAGGTAAACAAGAGGCTCTTGCCACCCTCTCCATTCACCTCTCCCTGCCTGCTGCCTGGGGCCAATACCTTTGTTCGCCCGACGTGACCCCTTTGTTCCACAACCCTGCTCCGCTCCAGTTACCGATCGAAGCGGGCGTTCCCGGCCGGCCGCCGCTCCAGCCCGATTGTGCCCGCGGACTTCGCTCAGGCAGCGTGCCCCAATTCCAACTGAACTGTTAGCTCCACGAGAACCAACTACGTGGCTTTCACTATGTATGTTTTGGGACCACAGATACTGAGCCTTCCAGCTAGTGAGTACTCAGACTCTCTTGATTCAAGTTGCTAAAGAAATTGTACTGACTTTACCAGCGGCACTTTATGCCGCCAGACTCTCTGACCAGAACATTCCTAAAACCTCTACCAACTTGTTTAATTTGGCTGTAAATAGACATTCTGTAAAGTAGTTTCACTAACCATGTAAAAAGAATTTGTGTGGGTTAGCTGTACATAAGTTTGGGGGAAATTCTCTTTGTATATATTAATAAATAATAACCTTCAAATCGGCCTCAGATCTCACCCAAACCCAAACTCAAACCCCTCCACAACACCAATGTATCCATTCTAAACTTCCCCAGCAAGTCCTTCAGGAAGCCAGAGAATTCTCACCATCTCTGAGGTCTTTCACTGCAGCGTTCTTTACGTGTCTGAAAAGCTCAACGCACTCCAGTTGAGCGAAGCGCAAGTGGCCTATCAGACCTGTCATGGTAGAGGAGTTGGAGGGAAGTCCTCTCTGTAATGATGCAAATTCTGAAATCAAAATGAGCACAAAACTTGCAGTATGTTTCACAACCGTAGTTTGTGGTTACCTCATAAGTGCAACTTATCAAAAGCACACCCAGCTAAAGTAATATTGTCACAGAGGGAGTGACCCATCTCACTCAGAAGGGAGAAGCAGCAATACCAGAATGAAGCTGGATAATAAATGGGACAGAAGTTTAAGAATTCCTTACGAGGTACCCTTGGTTATTTACTGCATAGAGGACAGGGTCAGACAATACTGTTAGGGAGACTCTCCCTCTGAGTCATGAGCTTCAGAACAGAACCCCTTACATTCTAAATTCATAGAATCACAGAATGTTAGGGACTGGAAGGGACCTCAAAAGCTCATCTAGTCCAAGCCCCCTGCCAGAGCAGGATCACCTAGACCAGATCAAACAGGAACACATCCAGACAAATCTTGAATATCTCCAGAGAGGGAGACTCCACAACTGCCCTGGGCAGCCTGTTCCAGTGCTCTGGCACCCTCACAGGGAAAAAAATGCTCCTCATGTTTACATGAAACTTCCTATGCCTCAGCTTCCACCCATTGCCCCTTGCCCTGTCATTGGGCATCACCCAGCAGAGCCTGGCTCCAGCCTCCTGGCACTCACCTTTACATATTTATAAACATGGATGAGGTCACCTCTCAGTCTCCTCCTCTCCAAACTAAGGAGCCCAAGCTCTCTCAGGCTCTCATAAGAGAGATGTTCCATTCCCTTCACTGTCTTTGTGGCTCTGCACTGAACTCTCTCAAGCAGTTCTATGTCCCTCTAGAACTGAGGGGACAGAACTGAACACAGTACTCCAGATGCAGAGTCATCAGGGCAGAGTAGAGGGGAAGGAGAACCTCTCCTGACCTAGTGAAAGCTCTGTGAGCAATTCTTTACAGTGACGAAGTGAAAGCTCTGTGAGCAATTCTTTACAGTGCTGTGCAGCCCTGGTATGTATTAGCAGACATGCAGAGATGGCCCACGTATGTTATGCAGTGCATGTGTGTGTGGGAAGCAACAGGCCAGCTCTAGGATCGCTCTTTGTACTGCAAAGGAAGAGGATATGTGGAGCCTGCTGTCTGCTCTTATCAGCTGAGGGCAGGCGGAAGTTTCTAACTGGAGGTGCAGAGCTTATTCCTCAGAGGGAAGGAAATGCTCCTTGTTGTGCTTAGGAAAGGCAGAGTCACCTTTCTGACTCCTTAGATTACCGTGGTTTAGCAAACTGGGACATTCACAGATGTTGGTCTCACCATTCCTTTCAACTTGGAAACCTCTGCTCTTTGGTTACTTCTGAAGCACACCAATGCCTCTGTCCTCTCGCATCCAAATCCTAATTCCACATCTCTTCAGCCAATTCCTTTGGTCTCCTTATACTCAGTCCAGCACTTGTTCCTCCCAACATCCAACTTAAACCTCCCCTGACGCAACTTGAGGCCATTTCCCCTTGTCTTACCATTAGTAAATCGGGAGAAGAGACCAGCTCCAGCCTCATTACAACCTCCTTTTAGGTAGTTGTTGAGGGCAATAAGGTCCCCTCTCAGCCTCCCCTTCTCCAGACTAAACAACCCCAGTTCCCTCAGCCACTCTCAGAGGTCATGTTTTCCAGACCACTCACCAGCCTCGTCGCCCTTCTCTGCACCCACTCCAGAACCCACTCCAAACCCTTTCCTAGTAAACTGGGGCTGCAACTTCAAAAATAAACACCTCAAATAAAAAAAAAAAAAAAAAAAATCTTTAAATTTAGAAGAGTCCAATGAAAGGACCAAATTCTGAGTGCACATAAGAGTCCCCTGGAAACCAGTGCGACGTGCTAGAATACTTGAAAGCAAAATTTAGTTCTTAATGTGTCTCTGAAGACTGTAATTATATTTCCCATTGTACTAGTAACATTAATTGAATGTTTAGCTGAAATCAAGTTCATTACAAGTTAAATACAGTACCTAGCCTATTAGGATGGTGTTTATAATTATAGTCATAAAGCACTTGTAAAACATCTTCATTGGAGCAAATAGGTGGAAGTTGGGATGTAGTGGCTGCTAGGCACCTAGGTTCATTCTCTGCATCATGTGTCTCAGCAGCACTGTGGACTAGAGTCACACAGAGCACTGAATCGCCTCCATAGGTAGTGCCAACTGCCAAATTTTAGGAGGTCAGGGCCTGCAATGGTTAGCAGAAACATTTAATATTGCACAAACGACTTGACTTTTTTTTTTTCCAATGCAGCTGGACCTCACTAAACCTTCCTAGATCTAGAAACACGCAATAAAGTTGCGAACATACCTGGTTATTGGTAAACTTATTGGCCTGGTAACACAGTTTTAACAGTAAATCAGTCTTTGACAAGGCTTAAGAGACTGCAGTCCCCTTTGATGTATCAAATTTTATGTTTGATTTCCTGACTCCTTCAGAGCATTACCACAGAAGATACCTAATCTACTTTTGGTATTGTCCAAAAGTCTTTCTATCTTAATTCCAACACATCCCCTACTCAGAGCTACACCAACTTTGGTGGAAGGCAAATGACACCCAGCAATGGATTTCTACTTTGGGCGTGTATCAAGTCCCCCTAGAAAGGACACAAATGAATTAAAAATGCAGCAGTCTCTTGCTGGGTGCTGCACAGGGGGGTGGTAATGACTCTAAGTGTCCACACACCTAAAAGCTTGAAGTCATCTCATAAGCAGCATATACAGTTGCTGTTAGACATAGAATCACAGAATGCTTTAGGTTGGAAAGGACCTCAAAGATCACGTACTTCCAACCCCCCCTGCCATAGGCAGGGACACCTCCCACTAGAACAGGTTGCTCAAGGTCTCAGCCAACCTGGCCTTGAACACCTCCAGGGAGGGAGCATCCACAACCTCCCTGGGCAACCTATGTCAGTGTCTCACCACCCTCACTGGAAAGAACCCTTTCCTAACATCTAGTTTAAGTCTCCCATTTTCCAGTTTAAACCCATTACCCCTTGTCCTGTCATTACAAGCCCCTGTAAATAATCTCTCCCCAGCCTTCCTGTAGGCCCCCTGCATATGAAGGAACATCCAAATCCAAGCAGAACCACTTGGCCTTTCTCACTCCCATAATAAATTTTTTATAGCCATTTTCAGAAAACAACTCTCAAAAAGAGAAAAAAAATATTAGTTTTATGGTATTTTATTCGACATGATTGAAGACACACAAACACTCAAGACACCATCCAGACAAGTTGTGAACAGCTCCAAACATCAGTGAAATCTGAGTTTATCTTGCACAGAGGTGAACAAGACCACAATGGTTGGTTTTATAATATAGTTTAAGACTATTTCAAGCAGGTGAGTATTGTGACGTTATGCCCAACAACTTCTATACTATTCATCTGCTTAAGCCACTTCGCATCATAAATATGCAGCTTATCTTGGCAATTAAATCTCTGCAGCATATAAGTAGCCTTCTCATAATAATGCATTAAAACTCCTGTATATGAATATTGGTATATTCATACCAATGGAAACTGTCCTAACCATTGCTGCACGTTTATCATATTCTAGCACAATTAATGATTCCATTACAATCAGCTGCTAATTTTCATTCTAGAGTTAACTTGGACCCAACTTGGACACTGGCTGCTCAGAGCAGATCTTCTCCTAAGACCTTTTGCTTTCATTCTAGAGTTAATTTGGACTCAAACTTGGACACTGGCTGCTCAGAGCAGAACCTCTCCTAAGACCTTCTGCTTTCATTCGAGAGTTAAGTGGGACCCAAACTAGGACATTGGCTGCTCCGAGCAGAACTTTTAAGACCTCCTGCTTTCATTCTAGAGTTAACTTGGACCTAAGCTTGCATGTTGGCTGCTGAGAGCAGAACTTCTCCTAAGACCTTTTGCTTTCATTCTAGAGTTAATTTGGACCCAAACTTGGACACTGGATGCTCAGACCAGAACTTCTCCTAAGGCCTTCTGCTTTCATTCTAGAGTTAATTTGGACTCAAACTTGGACACTGGATGCTCAGAGCAGAACTCCTCCTAAGACCTTCTGCTTTCATTCTAGAGTTAATTTGGACTCAAACTTGGACACTGGATGCTCAGAGCAGAAATTCTCTTAAGACCTTCTGCTTTCATTCTAGAGTTAACTTGAAGCCGAACTTGCACGACACTGCTCAGAGCAGAATTCCAAAGACCTTTTGCTTTCCCTAAGGAGAGCAGGTCTCATCTTCCCAATATTAAGTTGCACAATGTCATCTATTAAAAAAAAAATACTCTGCAGGGGCTCTCCAGCAAAAATAGCAAAACTGCTACTATAAAAAATGACTCATTCCCTAATAAATTTCATATTAATTTTACAGCCTACCATCCTTTATCGAAGCAGGCATCCACATGCCACTTCACAAAGTCATTTTAACTGGCTTATAGACTACAGACCACAGCATTTATATTCTACTTACAATTCTAACTCTTTAGACAAGCTAATTTTCCATTCTTAAGATTTAAAGAGGGCAACAAGGACAGTTGGGAGTTTGTTCAGTAGTTCAGTGCTCTTGCAAAGATAAGCTTGAGAGTGTTCTCATCAGACTCAATGAGGGAGTGCAAAAAATACGTAAAATCACATTTCACAGTTACAGTAATTTCAGCAACAAACCCTTGCTTGGACCCAGATGGGATCTTACAAAAGGTGAATAAGAAAGGGCAGAGAATAGCTACTGTGCAGGGAACTATGCTTCAGAAGAGCTGCAGAAACTACTGTTAGCATTCCCCGCAGACAGGCTGAAAACAGCACAAAAGTCATGGGCTGCCTGACCTTGCAGCTCACCCCTTCTTGAAAGGGGAGAGGGAGAGGTTTTAGCCACTTATTAGACCAAACTCTGTGCTATCAGGAGAGCACCAGAAACAAGTCTGTGCAGAACTGGACTGATTCCAGTTTAACATAGGATGCAAAGAGACCCAAGGTCTACTTTCAGAATTTTGTCCTTTGGCAGGTGGCAGTGGTAGACAGAGACAGGGTTTGACCTGCAGCTACAGCAGATCAGTGTCACCTGGCTTTGGAAGGTAGTTTTGCATTTTGGTTTTGTTGGGTTTGAGTTTTGTTTGTTTTAACTAGAGAAGACTCTCAATAACAACCCACCACCACCCCCTCCAAACCTGGTGGAGAAGCTGTATATTCAGATCATACAATCTTAATTTTTAACATGGTTTTTACAGGAGGATTCATCCATTATTATGAAGAACTGCTGGAGATGGAACGGTCACCATCTGAAAGAAAGAAATGAAAACCCCAGCAACATACTACTGCATCTGTGCTATATGCTGAACTGGTGTGACTTGCATTGCAGGAAGAATGTTGGATTGTCTGACACACCAACATTTCTTTCCTATTATTATGAGATCAGCCTTTTCTATTTCATATCTTACCATCTTTAAAAGCCTGTAATTACAGAAGCTGATTGAGAAACTATGTTATTTAAAATTAACAGCTGAATGAAATCAACAGAGGCAAAAGAGCATTTTTATACAAGAAAAATAGTGCTGTAGAAAGAAAAGAGCCTGTACAGTATTTAAATATTGTATATACATAAAATTATATTGTTCATAACTCATCTTAAAGTTTCTCTTGTTTGTAAACCATGGAAAGCAACATACACACACCAAAAAAAAAAAAATCCCAGTATTTAGCTTTTAAAGCATTTAGCAGGCAGCAGGAAACTGAATGCTAGCAAGCACACTTTGTAATTATAGAAAGTACCCAGCCAGATACTATGAGTTGCATTCTCCATAGTCCTTTTTGGTTTGGTTTTCTCCCTTTTTTTCCCTCTTTTTTTAAAGAAACATGAATGCAGAAGAGATTTCACATTCAACTAGGGAACTGTGCAGGAGACACGGAAAACTCCAACGGCAAAACGCAGTTGCATGTAGTAGTTCTGCAGCTCTTTCCTGTGGCAAAACTCCAGGTAAAACACAGCTTTAGTACAGGACTGGAATGTGAATTAGTGAAATAACTGACAGAGCTTTCTTTTCCCAGAAGTGTCAGTAATGGATTTAACTCATGCTCAACTTCTCAGGAAGCAAGATTTAGTTTAGCAATTAAGATTTCAAATATGCAATGAATTCCAGCAGGTAATCAGGCAGCTCTGTATAAATTCTCTGGAAGGCTGATTCTGTATGTTAGAGTCAGTCTGTCAGTTTGGGGAGGGATTTGGATTTGTATCTGAAGCTGCCAGTTCCCAGCAGGTACAGACTGTAGGTTTTGGAAGTGACCTTACCTTCAGCATTCTGCAACGTAAAAACTGTTCCAGTTGCAGAAGAAATGTTCCAAGTTAAAGTGCTTAAGAAAATGTTTTCAGGAAGCTATTATTTGGAAAACAAGATGCTCCCATGAGCATCACTGTATTTCACCTGCATTAGAGCTGTGTGCTCACAGCCATGGAAGAAATGCTTTATTTGATGCTATTTGTAGTTTCATTCTCTTGGCTTTTGCCTTCCACTTTACTGGCCATTGAACTCAACCCAGAGATATATTTTACTCACTTATAATGTGTGCTACTGAAAATATACTAGGCTACTCTTGATCTGGACATTTTCTCTCTTTAAAGTTGTCTACATCTTCTTGGGCAGCCCTCATCTACCTCTACTTCCAAATCTTTACACAGGGATTAGCAAGAAAAGAAGTATAATCACTTGGAAAATCACTGGGTCAGAAGGATCTTGACAGGCTGGAGAGATGTGCAAACACGAATCTTACAGAGTTCAATGAAGGGAAGTGTAAAGTCCTGAACCTGTGGAGGAACAACTCCATGCACTAGTACATGCTGTCAGCCAACTGAGTGGGAAGCAGCTTGGCAGAAAAAGATCTCAGGGTCTTGGTAGACAAAAAAAAGAAGTTGAGCACGAGTCAATAATTTGCCCTTTCAACAAAATGTCAATAGTCTCCTAGGCTGCATCAGGAAGAGCATTGCCAGCAGGTCAAGGAAAGTGATTATTCCCCTTTATTCAGCCTTGGTGAGACCCACATCTAGGGTGTCAGGTCCAGCTTTATGCTTCTCAGCACAAGAGAGGCATGGGCATACTGGTGTGAGGCAAGCCAAGGGCTGTGAAGATTAAGGGACTGGATTACGTGTCGTGAGAAGTTTAGAGATACTGTTTAGACTTGAGAAGGCTCAGGGCATGCTAGGAAAGTGAATAAATGCCTTACAGAAGACAGTAAAGAACGTGGAACCAGACTTCTTTTACTGCATACCTTTGAGAAGAGGCAATGGGCACAAACTGAAACGCAAGAAATTCCTTGTAAGCACAAGGTAAAAAAGTGAGGCTTGTCAAATACTGGAACAGGTTGCCCAGAGTTTAGACATCTCCATTGTTGGAGATATTGAAAGCTGGACAAAACATCCTGCTCTAGCTAACACCGCTTAGAACAGTGAGGTTGGGACCAGATAACCAATGAATGTCCCTTCCCACCTCAACTATTCTTTGATTCTATGATTTCAGATGGAGAATAATAAAAACAAGTTGGAAGACCCAAAAGGGAAATAGCTTTGTCTTTAAGAATTTTCCTTAGCATAATGTGGGCAACACTACCTTTTTAATCCAGCAGCTTGTTCTGAGAGCTGTGACAATAAAGGTTTCGGAGAAATCAATATATATCTTAAAAGTAATTTTAAAGGATTTCTGAGGATTTTCTTTTCAGCAGGACCTCAGAATATAAGCAACTCAGTTCCCATTACTTTAAATCACTGCTTTTTCAGCACTTCAAGTTTAGAAACCACAAGGCCAAAATCAAAATTGAAATATTATAGACTATTGATTTGTTCCCATTGCCAGAGGATGATGCTGTTTAAACAGATATGCCCTCTACAGCCACCAAGTGGGTGAGGTTTTCTTGGGAGAAGGAGGAAGAAGGCGGCAAAGAGATAACAATTTTATATCTTTTCAACTAATCTTCGGGACCCAACAATAATCAGTATTCATTTAATAAAGGTAGCTCTTTAAGCATGCTTGAGTAACTTGGGAACTTTTACTACCTCTGGAACTTTTGCTCCCCAAGCTTTGCAAGGGTCTTTCGAAACGCAGCCTTTGGTTATCAAAGGGCACGAACATGACATCCCCCACCCCTGGTAGCTGTTCTCATATAGCCTGCTGAAATTCAAGTTGATTAGGTGATACATGAACGTCAAAAAATGGAATAGTGGAAGAGCAGTCTCACAAACAGGCTGCGCTGGGGAGAACGGGCTGTTAGTAGTTTAAGAAATCAATACCAACTTTGACACTTTTAGAGGTGGCAACATCAATGGCCATGGCTTTGATTTCAGTGTCCCCAAACTGCATAAGCGTTTTGATCTCCCGCCGGTTGGGCACCGAAGCATCAGTTCCTGTGAGATCCAAGCGAAGGGTGCCACACTTCTTCACCCCGGCTTCGGTGATGAAGCTAACGTTATCCTGTTCTGAGCTGTAGATATGGATCACTATTACTAACTGAGAAGGCTTGGCCGGTGTGTAACTGCGTGTCACAGTCTCTCCAAGGGCTACGGACTGGTCGGCTGAGATGAACTTGTCGAAGACGTCGGTGCACCAGCGTGTGCCGTCTTTGACTAGGAGCTTCTCTGCTGGGTGCTTCCCTTCCACAAACCGATTCAGCACACCCACGCCATAGGTGAGCGGGGAGCGCCGCACTTTGATGACAGCAGGGTCTAGGCCAAAGAGAACAGCTCCTTTGAGGATTGTGAGCCCCACATCCTGAGGAATGATGACTCGACATCTTGAACCAAAAGCGCTCTGCACGGCTTGCTGGAGTAAGGGGGATTCGGCAAAGCCACCCACGAGGAACAGAAACTTGACATTGGTCACTTCTGGCTTATCAAACACATCACCTAAACAGAAACAGAGCCCATTCAATAGGGAAGAATGCATTGTGACAGGGCAATGCAGGTGAAATTCCTAATGACCCAGTGAATTTAATGTCCCACGCACACGCCCGAGGTCTGAAACTACTACATCTATACCCACACTGCCACTCTCAGCATGTACTTGTCCCACTCCTGTAATCTCTCCCATGCTCTGTTTCACTGGGAATGCAAACTCACCTCAAAGTACACAGTATTTCTGAAGTGGCATTTAGACCAGAACATTTAATTAGCTTCTACCAATAAAGGGAGAGTCAGATTTCTTGCAAAGACATCCTGCCAGTCACATTCTGGGTAGGGGGGAACAGACATCATCTTGCCACTTGAAGTGGCAGCAAGATATTCCCAAACCTGATTTACACACCCTTTAATGCATTCCATATTAAGTCACCCCATTTTAAATGTACTTAGTATTTCTGATCCTAACATCTTAAACACATTAATTCCCATCTGCAAAATAATAGCTCCTTACATTCTTACAGACGTTCCCTCTTAACTTAAACCCACACATCCCCTACTTTCAAGAAAACTTTCAAGGTCTAGGGAGGTTCTTCTCCCCCCGTACTCTGCCCTGGTGAGAGCACACCTGAAATACCGTGTCCAGTTTTGGGCTCCCCAGTTCAAGAGAGACAGAGAACTGCTGGAAACAGTCCAGCAGAGAGCCACAAGGATGACTGGGGGACTTGAACATCTCCCCTACGAAGACAGACTGAGAGCCCTGGGACTGTTTAGTCTGGAGAAGACTGACAGGAGATCTGATCAATGTGTACAAATATCTGAGGGGTGGGTGTCAAGTGGAGGGGGCCAAGCTCTTTTCGGTGGTCTGCAGCAATAAGAAAAGGAGCAGCACCTAAAAACTGGAACATAGAAGGTTTCACCTCAACACAAGGAGAAACTTCTTTACAGTGAAGGTGACAGGCTGCCCAGAGAGGCTGTGGTCTCCTTCTCTGGAGACTTTCAAAACCTGCCTGGTTCAAAACCATTCCTGTGCAAACTACCCTAGGAGATCCTGCTTGGCAGAAATGTTGGACTTGACCTCTGGAGGTCCCTTCCAACCTCTAAAGTTCTGTGACTCTGTGAAAACCATGCAGTTCACCTGTAGGCTTGCCCTTGGCTCAAATAACTGAAGCAGCATGACTGAGTTGCCTGTCACAACTTCTGCAATTCTAAGTCTGCCTCTCCCTGTTCACATACAAGCTGCTCTGCGCTAGTCTTACTAAACTGTGACCTCTGAAATTTACCTAACAGTTCATACCTAGACAGCAAAGTTAAAAGTTCCATTCCAAACATGACTCAGTGCTTTGTAAGGTGTAGAACAGCATTACTTTGCTCACTACATATATTATAATCTAATTGATACAAATCCAAACTTCCAATCTTTAAATAATAAATCTCCCAATAAAATTGTCACTTTCCATTAGTGGATAAATAAATTCAGTGCTGCTTAAGCTATGCCTGAAAGTATTTTTCCTATTAAAAAATCATTCATTTTTTGTGCTTTAGAGATGTCAGTGATTTGGATGTCTATGAACAAATATGTCCTTCCACTGAGGAGAAACGAACCAGAGGGCTTAACAGCAGCAATAGTCAGACACTAGTTACACTCCTGGCATTATTTATGTGTTGCCTGAAACAGGAGAAAGAAAAGAAGGATCTGGGTTAGTCAGTGCATTTCAGTCTTCTGAATGCTTGAGGCCCTAAAAGTACAGAAAAAATGAAGCTTAAGCACTGACAGGACTGATGAACACTCAGTAACTAGTACTAGAGTGAGGCAGGAACATGTGTTAAGGTGACATCTCTTCTATTACTTCTCCAACTACTTTGAAGAGAACTATAAATTTAGAACTAAATTCCTTGCCCACATTCGGTGAGTACAACTTGGGGGGGCTGTTGCTTGACTTCAATTTGACTCACTGGTTTGAAACAGGCAAGTAAAGCTGCAGTTTCAGCTCTGCTGGAAAGCAGAATTGCCTGCAGATACATACTAAGGTGCTGAATGATCTGGTCAATTGTAGGCTTGAAAAGAGCATTCATTGCATCCGGGCTCATCCTCAGCATTCCCTGGGAGGACCACTTCACAAAGTCCACACTGGAAAAGAAGAGTTAGAAAGGACATTAAAACATTACAGCTGAGCTATAAGGAACAGCCAAACCCTCACAGGAGACACTAAACAATGAAATCAATGAGTTTACAGAATCTGGATGTGTTTTCCTTGGGCAAAAATGCCTCCTCACCCTAGTCCCATACCAACTGCAGCAATGTAAAATTTCAAGGCAGAATTATTATTTTTGCTTGTCTAATTGTTGTTTTCTTTGCCTGATTGCCTTCTGTAACATTAGCAATGCTCAGCTGCTTCCTGAAACAGCTGGCAGTCAATCCAGTGCTCGCTCATCTGAAACAGGGCTGATTCATCCCCAGAAGGGCAACGTTTAGATTATAGCAGCAGCAGGCCAAAGCCACTGGAAACACACAAGGAAAACAAGCAAGTAGGGGAAGCCTCAGGAGGCAGAAGAGAGCACAGCATTTTTAATGAGGCATAATATTTGTTAAGTGAATACAGGCATTAAGTTATTCCACCACCAACACACAAGCATATATCTGAGTAATCTCCTTTGCACTCATGCAAATTATATGTCACTGCCATACCTTTTCTACCCCATTATGCAAATAATTTCTTTTTATTTGAAGGAAACATTTTGCATTCAACCACTGAGACTATTAACACGAGGATGGTCTAGTGAGGGGGGAAATTTTCAGAATGTCTTAATGATTTTGGAACCTCAACCTCATTTAAGAAGTGACCCCTAGACCCCAAGTCATTTAGACTTAAAGTACATTTACCAATAACTTTAGGAAGAGAGGCAGGGATTTCAGGCTGTATGCTACATTCAGCATCCATTGGATTAAGAAAATGCAGAAAGAAGTCAGTGTACAGGTACTAAATATCATCTCTTCTGCTCTCAAGTCCCAAGCACCCTGCCCCAGATTTACAAGCTCTGTTGTTCCTTCTCCTTCATGCAATTAATCTCCAGGTCTCCTGTAGTATATAATGTCACAAGGTGCAGAATGTCCACTTTTACTTTCTCCTCCATTCCTTTTCTATAGCAGCCCATGATCTTGTCACATTCAGGGTGCTTCTTGATACTGAAAATGCTCTCTAGAGGGGAGTACGTCTCCCCAGCTACTGAGCAAATTATCCAACTGGTAAAATACCGGAAGAAAAGAAAGCCTGCCATCACTTGCAAAGAAGAATTCTCCTCCTTGCAGAGCTGTGTTTAAGCTCTGTGTGTCTGTGTTTTCACCAGTGAGCTGGTATTGCTAGTAAATTCCCTGGAGCCATCAATATATTTATGCATCTCACTCAATATCTTGGATTTGTTTCAGGGCCCAGGCCTCTAAAATTTGACATTCTAGGTATCTAACTTTTGAAAACCTAAGTCTGTATTTGATTTGACATGTAAGGGACTCAAAATACATGGTCAAATTCAGGGAAGTGGCACAGTGATGCAGGAATGTCATAGAAAGCAATGTCAGAAGAGTGCAAGTCTGGTACAGAAAATGTTTTGCGAAAGATTGATCAGAACTTTTTATTCTGGAAGCTACACTTGAGGCACACTCATTTTCTCATCCTTATATTGTATTTTGCCACAACTACCTTTCAGTCTATGCATGATTAGGATAGTTTAATTATTTGTCTTGGCCACCACTAGTTAATTCTGCATCCGTCTAGGTTCAGTCGTCTACTCACTTGCTTTTCCTCAAGGCATGTTCTACGCTGTGACCTCGAAACTTCTTGTAATAGTCAATGAAGGAGAAAGGCAGAGTGATGTTTAGTGGATTGGTCCTGTCTGGAGCTGCTGCTCGTTTACGGGACTCAAATGCTATCATCAGATCTACCCAGGCAGCAGGGCGCTTGATTTTAAATTGCTCAATAAAATCTTCTCCAAATATTTTACACAGGAGCTTTTCAAATTCATAGTCCACACCTAGAGAACCATACGGCCCACCTGCATTACAAACAAAACACAGCTTTAACAGTCTGAACTGCTTACTGGCTTTCAAGACGAGCAAACGCACGTCAGACACTTACGAGAACCATCAATGGAGAATGTCTACAGAGTGAGGGATCTTTCCTAAATATTGGTGTAACACAGAACATAACTGTGCTAGTTTGAGCCTAGCTAGCATGTTTTGGTGAGAAGAACTAGATGATAGGCTGTAAAATGAAAACAATGGTGAGGTCTACTTCCCTCACAGTCTTGCTGGGATGTGTAAAGAAGAAAGGCAAAACAAAGATTACTGCACTTGCTTCTTCTCTTCGCTGGGGAGCTTTGCCTGCTGGGGAGAAGCTGAGGCTGCTGGCTGGACTCCATCTTGCTTTCTAACCTCACCCTCCATTTGCTTGGCTGCTTCACCTTGCTTTTTTTTTAATCACTCTGGTTGAACCTCCATTCGTCCCTGGGATTGGGGTAAGGTTGAGAGGGGTAGGGGGAAGGCGAGGGGTGGTTGAGAGCCCCTCCTGAGGACTCAGGTTTCTGGGAGGGGAATTGTGTTTGTATTACCTTTTTTCCCTTGTATATTTCTGTATATATCTGTATATACTGTAAATATCTGCTTGTAAATTGTGCCAGCTGTAAATATAAGCTTCATTCAAATTTCCAGAGCCGACTGAGTCTAGTCTGGGTAATTTCTAAAAGTGTGGGGGGCAGGGGACACCCAAACCATCACATTTTTATTTTTGGCGCCCAACGTGGGGCGAACGGGTAATTACCTTTGCCTCACTTTTATAACATCTGAGCCACTGCAGCACTACCACTATAAAACTTTTATTAGAAGCATAAGAAACTGCCTCCTTATCCACACCTGAGAAGGCATGGGTTGGATGCATCTTTAGAAGCAGACAGAGTTCCTAACAGAGTTAGGAGTTGGTGTATGCTGTCCTAATTACCTTACTAGGTTGTTCCCTGAGGTATTTGTGCAGCCAACAAGACTGAGAAAGCCTCAGTGATGAACCACACAGATGAAGATTAACTTTGTATGGAGACATAGCAGCAAATAATAGGCTGACACACGTGCTTAAGAGTTAAGCCACAGGACAAAGTCAAAAGGGATCCGTAGTTCAGGAAGGGAATGCTATTCCAGGAATTACATTTTTACATCTTTGGTGGGGACCACTGACTGTGAATTTTTCCCAGGGGATGGTTGTTTTACTGCCTGTGAAAGCACTGGAATACGTAAGATTTCCCCTGAATCTAAGAGAACCTCTCTTCTGGCAGCAGCCACTTCATAAGGATTTTGCTGTGACACTCAGCTATTCCTGTCTCCCCAGCACATCTCTGAATACCCGGTCAGAGTGGCAATACACAGGTGACCTCTCAAAGGACATGAAAATGATGACTTTGCTAGCAGAAGTCAGACCAGGACCATGACAGGAGGTCCTGGCCTGAATGGGGATGAGTAACACTGGAGATAACACTGGAAATAGCAGTTTCTTACTCTACCAGCATGAGGTTTACCATCCAAAGGCATGAGAAGCATTAAGTCATTTACCCATGTCTGCTGACCAGAAGCTAGGCTATACCAATTTTGGATGTTGAACTGATTGCAGGAAGCACTGCTAGTGAAATGTAGTGACCAAGAAAGCTACACATTTCCTGCACTGATAATTCAAAACAAGACATAAATCATGGAAGGGACATTACCTGTTGCCTTGTACAGTTCTTTCAGATGTCCTTCAGGGAGCCTGATCTGATGGACAGTCATATCTACTGTGCCTCCTCCACTGTCAACAACGATGTAACGGTCACCTAGTTTGCAAGCAGTGTTTATGTTAGTGTTCTCACAACAGCATACTGCAATGAAAGCTCCTCGGGGCTATCAACAGGACAGATAATCACATAACCACAGAATTGTCAGAGTCGGAAGGCACCTCAAAGATCATTCAGTTCCAACCCCGCTGCCACAGGTAGGGACACCTCACACTAGACTAGGCTGCTCAGAGCCCCATCCAGCCTGGCCTTAAGAAAACCTCCAGCAATGAGGCTTCTCCCACCTCTGTATAATGACATACAGAGAGTCATGAATGTCTACACTGAAGACCTGATCTTTACTGGTAATTATAATGGAATGATTGACAGTGAACATGAAATTCAGATGTCAAAAGCTATTGATTTAACACAGATGGAAAGCAGACAAGTAGAACTGCTCATGCTGCTGGTGTACATTCCAGTGGGCTAAATTAATACATGGCATATTTACAAAGTCTGTTCTGAGGAAAATATTCTGGTTGCATTTTAAAACCTGGATTCCTTCCTCCCATCTCCTTAATAAACTGTATTTTGCTGGAGCATAAAGAACTGGAGTTCACTCTTAATAGCTAAGAGCAGCACAGCAGCACACAAGCTTGTGGTTTTTAGCTTTAATTGTAATCGCTGAGAGAACAATGCAGTACACAGCACATTTGTGGGAGTTTCCCAGTGAGAGCAAATGTTACTCAGGAAAGGACACTACCTTCTTCCAGTTCAGACCAGATCTCTCCTATGACATTTTCCACCATAAAGGTACGACTCTGTCGATTACGACGGATGTGCTCCTTAGCTAGTCATTGACAGGGAAAAAAAGCACAAATATCACATGAAGAAGCTGATATCACAAGCTGCAGGAAGCAGGTGCAAGCAGGCTGACAAATCTGTATTTATCACTTCTTAACAAAAACTATTGTGTTAGGATGGGGAACATTACAGCAGTGTTCCTAGAAAGAATGAAACCTGGTTTGCATCCACACTGATCCTCCTTGAGACTAACTGGATTACAAACAATAAGCTAATATGGAAGGTACAAACAGGTCTGATTAATTTGTTAATGTATTCCAGATTTCAAAGCCCCACCTAGCACCAGTTGGGCTGGCAGCCAGCTGTGCTGGGCACAGGCTGTGCCACCAGGCGGCAGCCCCAGCCTGCTGCCAGCCTAACCTAGGGCTGGGAGACAAGCTTCACCTCGCCTAAAGGCACTGCTCGTTTTAGGTGCTCAGACACAGACATCTCCTGAGCCTTTGAGGATGTCAGTCTGTCTCACAACAAGCAGCCATAAGTACTGCTTCTCAGATTTATAACTTCTTAGGGCCACAGTGATCAGCAAGTCTGGCCCACATAATATTTTAAATACACATAACAATTAAAAATTAAGCACAATCTAGCCATAGCACTGTAACAGTTCACTTAGGAGAATTACTGCTGCTCAGGCATTTAAAAGACGAACAATAGGCTGTGAAGAGAAAGCAGAGTAGCAAAAGCCTTTGGTGTTGTGCTTCTAAATCAACCTCTGCAACTGAATGATCGAAAAAAAACCCTCATTGCCTGTGTAACCTTCACTCACCTTCAAAGGCACTTCTGCAAACACTACAGAAGAGAGGCATCCTGTCATGCATGGAAATACAATTCTTTCTGAAAATACCAGCATGCAAACCACTGAATGCATTTTGCTTCTTGTTTCTACAGTGTCTCTCATCAGAACAAGCCATGGGGCTCCTCCACTGGTATTGCCACCCCCAGCCATAAAGACCCTATATGATGCAGACAAGCCGCATTAGCCTCACTGCACTGACAGCAGCACGCAGCAAGAGCTTGCACAGTGAAGCATTCAATGACAGAACAAGCACTAAGGTCCAAGCAAGAGCCCAACAAAGAGCCCACAGAAATCAGTGGGAGTTCTTTCATTCACTCCTGGGGGATAGAAGTGAACACAAGAGCCAGTCTTTAGCTATGACTGAAGTAAGGTTATCCTGGCTACTATGAACAGTAAAATTTTTGTTTTGACTTCCCAGCAATAATATGGTCCTTGGAGTGCTTCTGTTTATATTTAAAAAGGTTTTCTCCTTAAGCTGTTCTCAGCTTGTCTTGGGTCCCTGCCATGCCTTTATGAAATTTTAATTCCACCCCCAAATTAATTCACTCCAAACTTTGTTTTCATTAATTTTGACATGAAACCTTTCTCATCCCCAATAGCTTTCATCATACAAAGTTAAGAAGGAGAATGGTACCTCACATCCAAGGAAAAGCCCACCAGCAGAAATCTGTGATTTGCCAGATTCTGCTCCAGCTTCAAAACCTAAACCAGAGAAACTATTTTCTCGCATTTTTTTCCCAGAGGAAAACCCCTAAGTAGCCTGAAAGTGTGTTCATGTAAAAATCACATGGAACTGGAACGCTTCAGAACATCAACAAGGGGGACAGAAGGTGAGGGGCCCCTGAAGGGACTATGTCCTCTAAAGGGATTGTGTCTGTGTGGGCTTCCTTAACACTGAACACATCTGACAAGTGCTGGCTAGGAGAGGCACGGATTTGAGAGAGTGATGTACTGACCCCACATAACTAAAAACCATACCCTCTGGTAAGTACAGGAATAGCTTTACTAGCTTGAACTTCCATTTGCCTGTACTGCTTTGACCTAGTAAATGTTTGCAAAATACAAATTCTTCTGAAAAACTGCTTCTGGGATATATTGGCCCATTACAACCATTAACAGCTCACACTGGTGGGAAATCTGTGCATCATGCAGCAATCGCATCTTACTGCTGGTTTCTCTTCCTCTGTCTTTTTTCCCCTTCTATTTTCCTCTAATCTCATGTAGAATACCAAGCTCAAAAATCCTTGGTGACAAAGGATCTTTTAGTAAGGGATCTACACTGGCCCAATCCCTGTCCCTCCCTGTAAGCACTGATATCAGCAACATATCTCAGATCAGTACATCGGAAGTGCGAAGCAGATAAATTCATTGCATAGTGTGGTCCCCTGAGAGTGGAAGATAATTAATGGCATTTCATAAGGATTACATCAAAAAACATCTGCCAAAATTCTGGAATGCCTCAGACTAGAAGTCTCATTGCAGACTGCTGTTTAGTACTGTTTCAATAATTCATCTACTCAAAGACATAACTGATGATTCAACTCAAAGTACTGACTTTAACTAAGGCAGGAAAATATGGGTGTGAAAATACTAAAAGACTCTTACAACATCCCAGTGATAGCAAGGCAAAGAAGCTACCTGCATGCCAAAAGTCAAGTAACTGCAAACAGGTATGCTGGATCAATGCCTAAGTGAGTCTAATTACAGCAAACAGCAAAACAGGTTAGAAAAACAAACTGATGCTAGCCTGAAACATTAGCAAGAGAGCAAGAACAACAAGAAATTGTAAGAAAACAGCCCCCACAGGCAAAGCAAATTTAGGTGTCTAAAGACAGCCCCCACAGGCAAAGCAAATTTAGGTGTAAGAGTCCAAAGAAGTGAGTTAATAGAAGTACCCTGTGTAAATCCAGTTCCAATAGTATCACTCGGGCTATAACCATTGACAGGAGCTCTACTGCTCAGGTCTATCATCTGGTGCAGACGGAGCTTTCGGCAGTAGATAGAGGCAGCCTCAGGTTCCAGGGCAATGATCAGCTGCTCCGGGTTTTCAGGTGATGCCATTCCTGCCTGCAAGAGAGAACGGATCAGAGAAGCAGGGTGGGAAATGCTGCAGCACAGCAGACCCTTTCCAGCAGGGGAACGAGCCCCCCCTCAGCTCATGGTTTCAGTCAGCTTTGCCCTCTGAGTTCAACACACAAAGGCGCTGCTGCTGTTTGCTAACAGTCCTGATCTGGGAACCGTCCTGCCCACGATGTATAGCACAACTTCACAAGCTGCAGCTGGGACTCTTCATGCACTTACCACGCTAAGTGCCTAACTGAGCAGCTGTGTACATGACAGGTGGGGAAAGGAAGACAAATCATTTGGGAACCTGGACTCCAAATTAACCTATGAATCTGCCTGCTAAGAGGGGGGCTAGCCTCCTTTGGCCTCTCCTCCTCACAACAATAGTTTGTCTTTCTTTATATCCCAGATATACACAGCCCTCAACAAAATGAAACTCCCACACTGTGTAGCTTACTAGGAAGATGTGACACATTTTGCCAGTTGTGCATCTTCCGACTTAAATGCAATGTTTTCTACTTCAAAATACATTGCTTTTAAGTACAGTTACTTTTATATCATCGTTGAAATGTTCAGGATATTCAAGGACTCAAAATACAATAGGGCAGATCCCTAAAATATGAGAACAAGCCTAAAAGTAATCTCACATTATAAAATGAACATTTGCCATACTCTCTTTGTTCTTTCTGGATTTTCAGCTTCCAGACACATAGATTTTCAAGAAGTCACATGCTCTCCTGTATCCACATCACTCTGAGCTTGGGGAAAAATATCAAAGAGCAGTTGACAAAATGATGCTTTTATGTCTCTACTCTTGTGCTTCTCCCTACTGTATGATTTTCTGTTAAACCAGGTACAAATACGTTTTAACTCTTTCTGCCTGACTTGTGGGTTACTCAGTCAAGTGTCTGAGTACTAAATCATGCAAGCAAACAAATAAATGCATGACCATTTTTCTATTTCCATGGTCAATCTCCCAGCAAGCCTTCATTTCTATTCATACACACACACTGCAGTGCATCCAGAATATCCCCAAAAGGCGGCATACTGACATGGAAAGACTGTGAAGCTGGACTGGAATTTGGCTTCCTTCACACAGCTGTTTTATGGGCTGTGGGAATTGCTGCTGGTTTCTACCTGCAGCTAGGTGGGCTGTGGGAATTGCTGCTGGTTTCTACCTACAGCTAGGAAACTCAAAGCTTCATCAAAAAGCAATACTGGGGTAAGACTTGGAGACATAAAGTTGTCCTTTCCACTTGCTGACTCATTTTATCTTCACCATCTTAATAAATCAAATAAATAGATGCTTACAGACAGCATCTTCCTTGTTGTTGATAACAAAAAAAGGAAAGCCAACAACAAATAAATTCCAAATTAAGAAACGAACGGTGGTTGCTCATTACTTTAAAAGCACACCTCATGATTTAGGATGTTTAGGATGTTAGGAACAGGTTCTTTACCATGAAGGTAGCAGAACACTGGAATAGTGTTGCCCAAGGAGGTGGTTGGGGCCCCATCCTTGGTGATATCAAAGTGAGGCCAAGCAGGGCTCTGGGCAGCCTGATCTAATTGAGGATGTCCCTGCTGACTGCAGAGGAGGTTGGACTGGATGACCTTTAGAAGTCCCTTCCAACCCAGACTCTGTGATGCTATGATTTGGATTATGGCCACTTTACATCTTCTATTGCTGTCAGGCAAAACCTTCTGCTTCAGTTACATCCAGTGGATGCAACAGCATGATCTGAAATAGGTGGAACTGTCTGGGAAGGGGAATACTGCAAACACCACAGTATCAAACCTTGCCAGCTATGTGGCAACACATAGTGGAAAAATGTTACATTGAAGTGAATGTTTGCAACTCATCTTTCAAAATCTGGAATTACAGCAGCCAGATTAACCCTAAAAGATAGAAAATTACTATCAATCAAGCACAGGTCCAAGACTGCCTCTCCTGTCACCATACCACTTGCATGCAAGTATGTTGGCAGGTACAGGCTTAGCAAAAGCTCTGGAGATGTACTGGGGATGAAGTTGTTGAACTGTGCATAAGTGTAAACCCAACCTTTCCTCCAACCGGTCTGGATAGACTAGGCACAAGTAGGACTGGTTTCATGTCAGCCCACTTCAACATACTTATCCCCAGCTGAGCTCTTCTACATACAAAGCTTTAATCTGTTGCATTGGAAATGACAACATTCAAGATACAAATCAAGACTTGGTCCCTGACCGATAATTAACTGCTAAAGAATTCCAAAAACGTATGGTCTCTGCACATAAACAAACTCAGCCCTTTACCGTCTTCACCTTTGGAAAGTTATGCTAAAAGCCTAATCTGAATCCTTCCTGCTGTAATTTTAAGGCCAGCACTTTGTGTACAATTTAGTAAGAGCACAGAAAACAAGTAACTCCCCACTACCTGGCTGCAGTTTTTCCTCATCTCTTAAATCCATTATCATGCCTTATAAGAGCCCTGAGTCTGAGCAGGAAGTGTTAGGTTCATTTATCATCCAGCAGCGTGGAGGAACTCTGTGTGCTCAGTCTGCTCCGTGTACTGGGTAGACGTTAGCAGCACAAAGTAGTTCTTAGTCTCACGTTAAGCTCATGTACAAAAAGAGAAACACATACTTTAGGGAAAACAGAGTTTGTTGCTAAAGATATTAAAATCTAAAGCCCACATCATAAAGCATTTGCATCTGTGACAAGACCTGAGTGGCATACAGGGAATGCACTGGTATTTCCTAACTTGAGGAGGGAGAGAAAAGGCTGTATGCATTGCAAAGTCCATCTACTTTAGGAGGGTGACTTTAGCACAAATTTCCAAGGCTGGTTCTGCTAAAAGAAAACAGTAAAGCATTAACATTTCCTTCATCCCCTCCTCCAGCAGTAGTCTGTACCATGAACTTTTCACATTGCAGCCTCCAAATCAAGAGAGGAAGGCAATGACCTGCAGTGGATAGACTCAGATCCATGTTCTCAGACCCTCCAAGTATAGCAGCTGCTATTCTTGCTACTTTTTCTCTCTAGATAGTATTTTAACATCCTCAAAATATTTCCTGAAGAAAAAAACATTCAACAGAAATTACAGTTTTTAACAGTTCAAAGCACAGCTGATCCTAACAGAATTTCATAAAGAAAATGTTGAGGGGTTTTTGCTAAGAAGCTTTCCTTACAGAGCCTGAAGGGGCAGTTGCAACAAAGAATGTCTTATTTCATGTCATAAAAAGACCATACAAAGAATCCTGTACAGTGAAAGGTACTAGATATCCAACATACATATATTTTAGATGTACATACACAAAAATGTGTATGTGTATGGCTTGATATTGACTATTTATACCTTGTATATGTAACATTTCTGCTTAGATCATCAGAGACAGCATTTTACTGTGCATATATTTATCTATACTCAGGACAGACAGAATGAGAAAAGGTGAGATGGGGAAGAAACATGAACACGTATGTGCTGCTAGGGAGGAATGCACCAATGAGGCTGCTTTAATACAAGCTCTGAGATGAAGTACTTCTCTTCCATTATCACAGCCAAGGAGAATACTAAGCATGCAGAGAAAGAGGAGTGAAAACAGTAGACAGGAAACACAAAGAAACCATTATGCAGTCACAAAAAAATTTTAACTGCAGAAGTTTGGGAATTTGCTATATTTCACTTTTTTTCCTTTTCCATTTGCCTCACTCCATGTCCTTGCCCACTGCTGCCCAAGCACTACTGTCACTAAAAACAGAGACTCACAAGTTAACAGACTTGAATAAAACGGATCTAAACAATGTCTTGGTATCCAACATCATACAGATCATCCTGGCAGTGGGACAGACTCATTCCATTTCTTTTGTCTAGGGCAGGTTACAGGAGACTTTGTAACAGCATCACATCTCTAGTCTGCTAAGGAGATTTTCTCCATCCCATTACACTCACTAACAGTATAAACACAGCCACCACTTATGACACATGAAATAAGCAGACAGCAGATTTCCAAAACATGCAAAGGTGGAAAAGCCATCATGGAATCACAAAAATCATTAGAGCCTCAGAAAAGTTCTTTAAAAAATCATTTACTTGCAAGAAACTGCTGCATTTATATACATGGAAGAAGAACCAAAGAACACCACAGAAAGAGCTACTTCAAAAGGCTGCCCCAAGCTCACTTTACTCATGTGGCCAAGGACTGGGATTTCATGCTTTGGGAAGAGAATACCCAGATTTTCACTCACTCCACTAAACCAGGTCTGTGAGCTGGTGCCAGCGCAGTGCTGTCCAGTTGCCAAAATACATCATCAACAGCAAACCTCAAAGCCTTGTGCGCTGGAGCACAAATAACCGTCCAGATGCAGGTGAATACTCAACTCACCACACTGCCTCTGCTTGTATAGCAAGAGATCTGTCACCAGATGAGAGCCGTAGCTGACCACAAACACATTCCTGATTCCCTGAACAGTATCAGCTGCCAAGTGTCAGACTAGCAAATATTGAGGTCTGGACTGAAGCTCAGTATAACAGCCTGAGCACTTGGAGAGAGCTAAGCAATATTCACTCATCCCATATCCAGAATCATCATTGCTACAGATTAAAAGGTGCTGCTTTTAGATTCAGCCTCATGTGCCATGATGCACAATGAAAAGAAGGGCGACGAGGCTGGTGAGAGGCCTCGAGCATAGCCCTACAAGGAAAGGCTGAGGGAGCTGGGATTGTTTAGCCTGGAGAAGAGGAGGCTCAGGGGTGACCTTATTGCTGTCTACAACTACCTGAGGGGTGGTTGTAGCCAGGAGGAGGTTGCTCTCTTCTCTCAGGCAGCCAGCATCAGAACAAGAGGACACTGCCTCAAGCTGCACCAGGGGAAGTTTAGGCTCGAGGTGAGGAGAAAGTTCTTCACTGAGAGAGTCATTGGACACTGGAATGGGCTGCCCAGGGAGGTGGTGGAGTGGCCGTCCCTGGAGCTGTTCAAGGCCGGATTGGATGTGGCACTTGGTGCCATGGTCTAGCCTTGAGCTCTGTGGTAAAGGGTTGGACTTGATGATCTGTGAGGTCTCTTCCAACCTTGGTGATACTGTGAGACTGTGAAAACTTGCAAAGCACTTTATTGCTTTACCATTGCAATGTATATAGCTTTAAAGGTAGAGTCGTAGCAGAATATTCTATGTAGTTTGAGCCTTTTTAAAAGGCAATGAAAGCCATGAAGTAGGCCTAGGCAAGAAGCTCTGCTCTCTGAAAACCATCCAAATGACAAGGGTCAGCATTTAGCTAGAGTACTCCTGTATTGCACAACACAGCCAGGCTGAGTGCTCTTGCTCTCTCAGGTGTTACTACATCATGGTGACCACAGAAGGAACAGCATCATTAGCAACTACACTACACCATCAATGACAACACACATATTTAAGATCAGTACCATTTCAGGCTACTGAAAACAAAAATTAGATCTCCATTTCCTGCTTTTTCAGAGAGCTGCATCAGAGATCTTTTACAAGCAAACAAAAACCCAAAGCCCAACCACTGACTTGACTTGCAACACAAGGAACATGCCCTACGTGGAGTTTGTCTATTTCTTTAAGCTATAAAACTGATTAAAAGAACTGATATTGAGTCTCAAACAGTGCAAAAAAGAACCTCATAAATAGAAAATATTCCACCTGCTGAATTTAAGACAATGATTTATTATCAGAATTGTACATTAACTGGAGACAGCCTCATGCATTTCATATTCATCTTTATTTCTGTAAGCTTCACCTGTGTGGAAACCTTCTTCTCCTCTCTCTCATGTACACATATTTCCTCTTTACTCAAAAAAAAACTTGAAATCAAATTTGTTTACTGAACACTAAAACTTCTAGATTTTCATCACAGAGTCATCCAGCCCAACCTCCCCCCCTGCCAGAGCAGGATCACCCAGACCAGATCACACAGGAATGCATCCAGGTTGGTTTTGAATACCTCCAGGGTGGGAGACTCCAAAACTGCCCTGGGCAGCCCGTTCCAATGTTCCGTCACTCTTTCAGGGAAAAAAATCCTCCTCATGTTTCCATGAAACTTCCTCTGTCTCAGACCCATTGCCCCTTGTCCTGTCACCAGGCATCATCAAGAAAGCCTGGCTCCATCCTCTTGGCACTCATGAATGAGGTCACCTCTCATCTCCTCCTTTCCAAGCTAAAGAGGCCCAGCTCCCTCAGTGTGTCCTCATAAGAGAGATGTTCCACTCCATCCCAGACTTCAGCCCCACACTTGTGGCTCTGTGCTGGACTCTTTCAAGCAGTTCCTTGAGATCCATCTTGAACTAAGGGCCTAGAACTGGACACAATATTCCAAATGTGGCCTCACCAGGGCAGAGTAGAGGGGCAGCAGAACCTCTCTCAACCTACTAACCACAGCCCTTCTAATACAACCCAGAAAGACATTGGCCTTCTTGGCCACAAAAGCACATTGCTAGCTCATAGTCATCCTTCCATCTACTAGGACTCCCATGGCCCTCTCCCCTTCACTGCTCTCCAGCAGGTCAGTCCCCAATCTACACTGATACCTGGGGTTGTTCTTTCCCAGGGGCAAAGCCTCTGTGCTTGTCCTCGTTAATTTTCTCTCTGCCCATCTCTGCGGCCTCTCTAAGCCTCACTGAATGACAGTACAACCCTCCAGTGCCTCAGCCACTCCATCCAGCTTTGCATCACCAGCAAACTTGCTGACACTGCACTCTGTGCCCTCATCCAGATTGCTGATGAACATATTGAATAGTACTGGTCCCAGTACTGACCCCTAAAGGACTCCACTGGTTACAGGCCCCCAGCTGCACTCTGTCCCATTGACCGCAACTCTCTGACTTCTTCCCTTCAACCAGTTCACATTCACCTCACTACTTGATCATCCAGACCACACTGCCTCAGTTCAGCTGCAAGGATGGTGTGGGAGACAGTGTCAAATGCTTTACTGAAATCAAGATAAACCACATCCACTGCTCTGCCATCATCTATCCACCCAGCTGACTGCTGTGAGGACTGAGAGGCTCTCAGCTCCTGCTGCAGCTTTTCTGACTGCCATGGAACACATAATCACTCCTTCCTGCACACAGCAGCTGATTTTTAATCAATTCTGAACCTCTTCTCCCTCCATCAATACTGGGTGATAGCACAGGCAGGTGCACACACTTTCACAGGATCACTGCACAGATCTGGCTTACTTTTGGAACCAGAGCACTAAAATGGGCCAAACCTGCAGAATGCAATTGCACTGAAAACAGCAGCTGCCGTGACCAAACCAGCTCCAGGCAGGCAGACTCCGACCAGACCTGATAACAGAGGGATCTGCCTTAATGTTCTGCAGCATAGGGGGCTAAGGAGATGAAAACATTAAATAAATGAAAGATGAGGTACATTTTACTCCAAACTTACACAGCATTAGATTCAGACTGTTCTTGCATCTCAGTATTACTTTAAAGTTTCCTTCTCTGGAGACTTTCAAGACCTGTCTGGATACATTCCTGTGCGACCTGTGCTAGATTCTATGGTCTTGCTCTGGCAGAGGGCTTGGACTCAATGATCTATGGAGGTCCCTTCCAACCCCTAACATCCTGTGATCCTGTGAATATAGGCAGAAAAGCCTCAACCTTTTAAGATGCATCTATACCTAATATTATAAAAATCAGCACATTCCCTATGGCAAAAATGTCATGAAAATATATATTCCTCTTAACACAACCTCTCAAAAAGGTCCAAGAAGGAAAAAGAAATTACTAAGAGTAAGTGCATACTGGAAATAATTCAGGTAAAAAGGTGCACTACAAACTTAGGATTATCAGAGGTGTGCAGGCAGACTGGTCTTGACCCCTGTTTCACCAGGATCTAGAGTCAGGTTCACAGCAAACTGCAGCTGGGTCTACTTCAGTGCTACCACTCACATTAACTTGCAGAGTGGTGGTCTTCACTGCTGCAGGAGAAGCAGAGAGGCCAATCTGAGCTCCTGATGCCTATCTGGAGAAGGGAATAGTTCAGGCCAGTTCTCTGGAGGAAATAATCTGATCAAGACCTGGTTTTCACTCATTTAGTAATATCTGCTACAACACTTTCAGAGTCAAATGGAATAAGGAAATTATGCCAAAATATACTCACAACTTTTAAAAGGAGCATTTTCTCTGGATAAGAACTGTGCTTATACTGAGGAGAAGATTTCACTTGATGTTGCACTGCTAGCTCTGATTATCTATCTGTAACATTCATACACTATAGCCTGTATCCTCCTTTATGCATTGAAAGCCTCTAAAGAAAAACATTCTGTAAACTAAATAAAGAGTAAAATACTGCATTACCTTTCTGGCAGTTGAATTCCATCTCTCAGAAAGAAAGAATGAGGTCTGATTGGACGAATGATAATTTACTGCTTTGATAAATTTTGGAGTCATCTAAGAGCTGTTCCTGTCAGTGCCATAGGCACAGCACTCACAATTAATAAGACACTTCCAGGTACAAAAATGTAAGACAAATAAACAGCTAAGCAAGTGCAAGAGGACAACTACCCTCAGCAGACAGTTGGAAAAGCAAGGCACAAAGACTAAAAGCCTTAGCTTCTCTTATGAAGGAAGCCAAGATACAGTGAGAATCCATGCCACAATCCCAGTTCATTGTCCCAGCCAAATGCAACTCTTCCCCCAACAGCAACCTTCAAATTCTGCAGGTGAACACACAACATGTACAGAAGCTGCAGGGACAGCTCCATCACAGCCTTGGATCCCCTCTTCTGCTTTCACATTTTGACACATGCACTAAGTGCATTAATTTAATCACTTCTGAAGCAACCAGATGAGTGCAATGACTCATTCTTCTGGGTGGCACCAAGCAACTTTTCAACTAGCTTTACTATTAAAGCCACATTTGTCGGCTTAGATCCCATTAAATAACTCATAAAGATAATGTGCTTCCTTGAGGACATCAGCCAGCCAAAAAAAACCACACAAGCTGTGAATGAACATCAACACTTTTTTGTTTTCCAAGGTATTTATTATCATTAGTAACAATAGGAAAGCCACAATTGCAAGCTTAGCATCGTGCAGCCCGCATGAAGAAAGTACTGTGTGACTGAATCAAAGCAACGGCAAAACAGCAGTCGGAAATTAAGTGCCTTGTGAAATTCACACTGTTTAAACTAATCAGTTCATTGTGTTAAGGGATTCATGATAACACCATCCACTTAGTGCCTTGCTAAGTGAGCTCTTCTCTAATCCTCCTCCTTTTTCACTAGCTAGCACTTTCTCTGGTTCTATGGCATCAAACTGGGATGTCACAAATAAACGACTGAGATCTAATTACAGAGGCAGAGCATGCCAGGAAAGAAGATGAGCAACATGGGAAAAGATTCTCAGCATTATCAGAGGCACACAAGAGGGAGCTGGGCTGGCAGGGAGTGGGTGCTAGTGGGTATCACAAAACTGCATGAAAAGCACAATCCATGCAGTTTTGCCAGGTCTTCAGCTCAAGATGTAACAAGCCTTCATAAAAAAGGTCTGAAAATCACTATGCCATCACACTCACTGCTGCTTTGCCCTTAGTCTTCAGAGTGATGAAGAGGACCCCAGTGCAGTAAGTATCATTAATAAATACAACAGAGTGAGGTCAGACAGCAGCCCGTTTAGGTCAGTCCACTCATCTGCTCAAAGAGAGATTCTTAACATTGCCACAGAACAAACAGGGTTTTCAAAGGCACCCAGATTCCTCTTAGTGACCACAGCAGAGATGCTGGTTTGCCCACAGTAGGAGAAAGAGCTGCTCAGTGCTACCCACCTTTCAAAAAATCATTCTAAGGACTTAAGAGCCTAGATGAAAAGTAAGAATTAATGTCTGCTTGTTTGTATGTTTGAAATCTAGCCAACACAATGCTGGCATAGTGGTTGTTCCTGCAAAGAGCTGAGATCTACAATGGCACAGAGGCATTTGTTTACTTTACAGAGTCAAGAGCTTTTTGCTTTCTCTTAAACATTTTCAATACATACCTGCATATAGATACGTATAAATGCATACGTTTTCACACTGCTGTTGCCTGTTGTGAGACCAAGCTGAACGGTGCTGTCAATGTGCCAGAGGGAAGAGATGTCATCCAGTGGGACCTGGACAAGCTGGAGAGGTGGGCCCAGGTGAACCTCATGAGGAGCAAGTGCAGGGTCTTGCACCTGAGCCAAAAGAATCCTCACTATCAAGACAGACTGTGAGAGGAGGTGTCAGAAAGCAGTCCTGTGGAAGAAGGACTTGGGGGTGCCGATGGACAAGAAGCTGGATATGAGCAGACAGTATGAGCTTGCAGCCCAGAAGGCCAATCACAAAAGAAACATGGCCATCAGAGAGAGGTGGTTCTACCACTTTGCTCTGCTCTGGTGAGACCTCAGCTGGAGTGCTGCATCCAGCTCTGGAGCCCTCAATATAGGAAGGACATGGACATGTTGGAGTGGTCACGAAAATAATCAGGGAGTTGAAGCATCTCTGCTATGAGGACAAGTTGAGGGAGCTGGGGTTGTTCAGCCTGGAGGAGGCTCTGGGAAGACCTAATAGCAGCTTTCCAGTATCTGAAGGTGTCCTACAAGAAGGATGGAGATAGACTCTTTACAAAGGGTGAGGGGCAATGGCTTCGAACTAGAGAAGAGCAGATTTAGACTGGATGTTAGGGACAGCTTCTTTACTGCGAGGGTGGTGGAACACTGGAACAGGTTGCCCAGGAAGGCAGTTGAGGCCCCATCCCTGGACATACTCAAAGTGAGACTCAACAGGGCTCTGGGCAACCAGATCTAGAGGAAGATGTCCCTGCTGACTGCAGAGGGGTTGGACTAGATGACCTTTGGGGGTCCCTTCCAACTCAGAGCATTCTATGACTCTATGAATGTATATGCTGAACTGGTAAGCAGTGTAGCATTTAATTTCTAATTAGACTTACTTTTATGGTGGAAGAAATCCTTGGATGCCGACTTCCAAATGCAATTAATTGTGTAAACTGTGACTGTTAACTCCAAAGAAATCACTAGAATCACTTACAGCCCTCTGCTCTAGCACTCATTTCCTTGTTATTTCTCAGTCTAAGTATTTGTGACTGCTAATTTCCATGAGTAGTAGCTGCAGAATGAGCTCTGCAGAGATTATCAGCCGAACACTCTTGCGCCCCTCAGCTGAAGACAGACATGGAGAAAGTGGAGAGTGTTCAAGGAGGGCTGATAGAGAATATGTCTTGTAAGAAGAGACTGAGGGGTCTCCATTTGTTTTGTTTAGTCTGGTAAAGAAGCGGCCAAGGCTCAATCAAACAGCTGCCTGCAGCTATCTGAAGGGTAGTCACAAAGACAGCAGAACACAACTTTCCGGTTTTGTCAGGAGACACAAGGGGCAACAGCCACATATTGCAGCTGGTGAAATTCCAATAGGATGTTACAACCCCCCTTTTTTCCTAGGAAGGTGATGCATTGCTGGAACAGCTGCACAGAAAGGCAGCTACATCCTCAGAGATTTTAAAAACTTGGTTAAAGAAATCCACTGCTGACCTGGTGTAGGCAACAACCCTGCTTCAAAGGAAGGTCAGATTAGATCACCTCCAACAAATGCCTCCATAGTTGTAAAATGGTGCAGGTATTATACACTAAGAAAGACCAGAACTGCTGGTAGGAATCACACTTTCTCATTCCTTGTCCTTGTGAATGCTGTGCCAAATCCTTGCCTGGATCCTTGAGGAGAAGCCCACTGTGCCCGACAGTATGGCAACAGGACCAGACTCACTGCAATGAGCCTGTAGTTATTCAGGGCTTCACAGGTTCCCACAGGGAGTTCAGTCGTCTCTGCAATTAGAACCTTTACTTAAGTGTCTTGAGATCACAGGGAAACATTTATCACAGTACTTTTTTTTTAATCTGAAAGCTACACTTTTAAAATCAAAAAATATAAGGAGCACAACAGTCCTAAGTAGTCCTTTAGCCTTATCAGCCATCAGTCACTCTAAAGCGATTCAACAGAAGGAAAGCAATTACCTTAATGCATCAAGAACACACAAGTTGAGTTTACAACACTAATACAATCTGCACACACACACAAATCTGCCTCAGTCCAGTGTCTTGCTAGAAAGGGAAATCCAATTCCTAATTAAGTCATTTTCCTGCATTTGGTTTGGGACCAAAAAAAAGTAGAAAATACAAACAGCAGACCTAGACTCAAAGCTCAACTCTTTAGTGCCCAGCTCTGCTCCCCAAACACCATTTTGCAAGACACTTAGACCAAACTTTGTGGAACAATCCACTGAAGCACCTATATCAGTTTCTGAGTATCCAACTCAACACCAAGGTTTACAATGGAGACATTGCTGAAGTTGGTTGGAGTAGGAGGTGCTTGAAGTCTTAGTAATCAATCTGGCTACCATCATACACAACATGCTGCTTGTTTTGAATCAAAGCAGAATCCATTTAATTTTTCATTTCTGTTTACTAACCTATCAGTAGAGCTACTCCTATTAAAAAAAAACCTGCAACACTGCTTCCTCCTAATAGCTGTTTAAAATCTATGGCATTATCCTATTCTGAAAAGCAAGAAGATAAATGAGGCACGTGGAACTGTAATGAAGCGTGACTTTTCCGCCCACTCTGAATAATGGATTTTGTGGAGCTGCACTGGCTGCAGTCAGAAATGCTGCATTGGTGTGGTCACTGATGAGATGAACTGATTTGTTATAGATGGCTAGCTTGGCCTGCTGAGATAAGTGCCTTTGCTAAGCACAGCTAGACAGCCTCAATTTATTTGTCCTGCTATTTTACCTCCTAAGAGTAGGTTGCTTTACCAGTGCATCTCTATACTTTATATGTATACAGAAACAATATATACATCATTTCCATCATCTATGCATTTTTAACCTGAACTAGGAATTCTGGGGGACTGCAAGAGCTGTTTGATTCTATTACTATTCTATTCTATTCTATTCTCAGTCCTTCTGGGGTTTGTATTATAATTTCCTTTTTTTTTTGTATTTACAAACCAATAAAATTTACTAAATATAGGATTAATACTTCTAGTCCAAATGGTAAGGAAAATGCAGCTTCTTGCAGAAAACAACAGTGGTAACCAAAAGGGCTCCTCCCTGCCAAGCCTTCTGAAACATCACCCTCCTCTCACAGTGAGAAGAAGTCCTTTAGCTGGTCTTAGTTCCAAAAAACCTCAGGAAATTTATAATTTAAAACTGCACCATGACAGCTCTGACAGGGGGACATTACTCTACCCCAAAACTAGCTGACATGAAACTCTGAAACCATCAACTTTTTTTTTCCTTTGTACAGCAGGCTGCACAAAATCTCCAAATTGCCTTTTTGTTGTTGTTGCTGTGCCTCTGCCCTTTCATTCTTCAACAGAATTCACAGGTATTGACATCATAAATAAATCCAAATTAGCATGACTAAAGCTGACTCACACAGTGCTGAATGGTAATTTCCTAACAGAGAGGTTATGCTTGTTGACAGGTTGATGGTAAGTGGGATCACAGTGCCACTGGGTCCCTCTTTCCAATAGGGTGATGTTGCTGCAGCTCACTCCCAAGTGACCGCTGCCATAGATCACATTTGTGCAGTAAATGAAAGCTCAGCTCCGAGTGGTATTACCAAGAATGTTTTGCTGCATTACATTATATCCCCCAAGGTGCAGAAGGACATTAGTTGCAAGGTTTATGAGTAGCATGCATTAGAAAAATGAAGCCATTAAATTCTCATGAGCTTTTCAATTTTTCATGTCATATTACTCTAAAAATGCTTTTTGCACCATGGGCATGCACCAGTTACCACAACAGCCAAACCTGACTCCCTTCCTGTTTAAGTACCCTCCCACTGGCTCCAGCTCTCCCCTTTGCCTTCCTTTCAAAATATCCTGATTGCAGGTCCTTGTGGCTCAGGCTGATTTTATTAAAGGGACACAAATGATTCTGGCTGAGAGGGGTTTTGCCAAGAAAAATACATTTGCTATTTTCTGTTAGTTGTGCCTCATTTTGCACATTGGGCTTCCTGATTTTGCCTTAGTAAGTCTCACTACAGTTCCACTTTCGGCTTGTACCTCTTTTCCCTGCCTTTGCAATTGAATAGTGGCATCTAAGACCTCTTTTAGATCCATCTATTATCCTACTTCATTGCCCTTTCTATGAACTCATTACAAACAACCCTACCCACTAGTTGTAGACCTTGTCCAGACTGATTTATATTTGTTTGCAGACTTCTATCAGTACCACCCCTCCTCCTGACTGTAAGCTTAAAGTCTTTCAGATGGCTGTTTTCTTCTCTTGGCTGGAAAACCCCATCTAGCACAGTCCCTCCTCCAGAACGAAGGAAGACTCTAATTTTTATCTATTTGTTGGTTCAAATGTCTTTTCAGGCAATTTCTAAGATCCTGAGAAACATGTTCCACACCTTTATCCAACAGGCAGAGATCTCTCCACCTATTCTATACTACTTGCTTAGCAAAATAAAAAGAACGCTTCCAGATGCTCCAACTTGTGCCACAAAAGTGGACAAACAAACATACTGAACTGGATTAGCAGATGGCTTTGCCAACTGCCTCTGCTTTCATGTGAACATTGCTGGATAATTAAAATGTGCAAACTGACATCAATTTCCCACTGTGCTGAGCTTTCACTCTGTAAGCTTCACTCCTCAGCTATCTACTCCTAACGAAACACAGCTACAAGACTCAGAATCCTTCCTAACAGATCACTTAGTACATATTTTAATCCTTGTGACTAAAAAGGTATCACTGCAATAGTGACAGCACGGTTCAAGAGAACTCCAGAAGATACAAATAATCAGGATGGTTGATGCACAAACACTTTTCTGCCTCATCTGTCTCCACTAAAAAGCACTGTTTCCAAGAAATCATCAGCTTCCCAGTACTGCCTATGCCTGAGCATCACTGCCTTTTTACACTGGAAGTCTGCTGCACACTGCCTAGACAAATAAATTTCAGCTGAGTGTGTTTTATGTACCAAGGAAAATGCTTACAAAGCAGCAAGTATAGTTCAGCTTCACAGATATCAATCTGCTTAAGTCTCTCCAGTTGTCTTCTGGAAAGTTAAACACATTTCACATCATGGTTTTGTTCTCAAGGAATTTTATGTGCTGTCACATTATTCCTTCACCAGATTTGTTTACTTTTCTCCAAGGGTTTCCACAGAGGAGGCTTGTACTGATAAATGCAATGCAATTTAATTCTGGAACACAACGTGTTAAATAATTCTCATCATGTGCTCTCCACAAGGAAACCCATGTGAAAACATTAATAAACATTCAGTATAAGAGCTGGTTAAAGAACGCCTCTGGAATTCCAGGCTCACTGGACCTAGACTGCCCCTCTGTTTATTTATACAAGCTTGCCATGCAAATGATTTTGCTATCATTAATTGAAAGCCAAATCTACTTAACAGCTCTGGAACTTCATTTTAAAAGGAAAAGGACGCTCAACATCTCCAAGCAAACAAGCTGATTATGTCTGAAAGCCTACACAGAATACGTTCACCAAGTTACCATTACACTTCCCTTTCCCTTGCTCTGCTCTGAGTGCATTTCCTATGTCATGTTCTATTTTCTTCTTTCATAGCTCTGCATTCCCCTACTCCTATCACACTCCAAACTCTTCCTTATAATCTTAATCTTATGGCATGTTCAAGGAATTTCAGCCTGCAGATTCTGCTGCTCACTTAGTGAGCCCAAAGAATGTGTACTGAAAGATGAGCTGGAAGAATGCCTTACTAAAAAGAAATACTCTGCCAAGAATATTGCATCTTATGTTCCTCTAATAAACAATCCACAGTGCCTGAATTTTGTTTGGATAAGGGATTTAAAGAAATACTCATGGTAACACATTAAGGCAGTTAAGTGCTCTTAAGACTGAACCAACTCTTCATGCCTACCTAGATGCATAGAATCATAGAATTAACCAGGTTGGAAGAGACCTCTGAGATCATCCAGTCCAACATAGCACCTAGCCCTCTCCAATCAACTAGACCATGGCACCACGTGTCCCATCCAGTCCGTTCCTGAACATCTCCAGGAATGGTGACTCCACCACCTCCCTGGGCAGCTCACTCCAATGGCAAATCACTCTCTCTGTCAAGAACTTCCTCCTTACATCCAATCTGTACCTCCCCCAGCACAACTTGATTGTAAAAGCAACCCAGCCTTGGGTTGCCTCGACGCCCTATCTATACAGGGACAATTCATGGAGAATGATGCAGTTAACACAGTACACTGTAGACCAAACAGGACAGTGCTGCATCAGTCAGAGATCTGAAGCCTGGGCTGAGTCTTGAAATGTCTCAACAAATAGTGTGCCCTGAGTCTCAGTTTAAATCACTGCTTAGTTGCCCAAGAATGCAATATAAAGTGGAAGGTATCAGTGTCAGTTTCAGCTGACAACCTTCTGCATTCAGACAATTATAAAACCAGCAAAAGAGAAGGAAAAAGAAGAGCACACCAAAGCTCCATTATATATATTCCAGATAGTATAATCCACTTGGGCATGATTTTGCTCTGGTCATATAAATGAGAAGACAAAAGTGCTAAGATTTGGGTTAGGAATTGGGAGTAATCTTCCCAACGCTACATCTTGCTTGTATGGAGACTCTTCCCCCTTGGTCAGGACACTGCCAAAGATCACTTCTCTAGAATGGAGAGGCCTTCCCTGAAGGGAGAAGCGAATATTTAGCTGTAAGATTGTATCCTCAGATGATTAACTAACATGCATACAATGTTTAGGGCATTTTTTAAGTCATTATAGCCTAGACTTTCTTTTGAGTTCTAATATGTCATTATTCCACCATATCTGTGAAAATCTATAGCAGTGCTATATAAGATTTGTAAGTGAAGTTCGAATTGCAGTATCACAGTATCACGAAGGTTGGAAGAGACCTCATAGATCATCAAGTCCAACCCATTGCCACAGAGCTCAAGGCTAGACCATGGCACCAAGTGCCACGTCCAATCCTGCCTTCAACAGCTCCAGGGACGGCAACTCCACCACCTCCCTACTTGAGAATTAGAGTTAAACCTGTGAGTGAAGCTCAACTTCATCATTTGCTTGGGCCTTACAAATCTCAAATAAACCATCTGATTGAACCTTGCTGTCCAGTTTCTTCTTGTCACACTGAGAACAGGAAAAAATGCAGTGGATTACTACATAAATAGTCTAGAATGCTTTCAGAGTTTCATCTCTCCTTTAGTACACATCTTCTCTTATTTTTGCTTTTGTGTCATCAATAACACAAAACTAACAAAACACTGAATTTTCTCGTTGTCAGTAAGACCTCAGACAAAACAGAGGTCAGATGTTTGGCTTATGTCCATGTTCACATGCCAGTCTGATGAGGCTGTAAGTGCCAGGCTATGATCACAAGCAGGAAGTGACTTCCCTCCACATATAAGCCATCTTTTCATGTTGGGGTGTAAACTTCAGGTCTAGTGCAGGTAGTGGCATATGGCTGCTTCTGCAAGGACAAGAATAAGAGCAGGTTCCCACCTACATGAGCAGGGTAGAGTCCTCCCACATCCTGTCCAAACAGACCATGCTACCGAGGTCTCCAAAATAGGAAAATATATCAGCAATCCGAATTTATTACTCACAATGCAAGCTCCTCGTGAGAATGAGAATCCTTCTAACACTGGTAAATACAGCACTTCTGACAGAACTACACCAAAGCAAAGACTTTGAAACAGAACAACTAGGACACAGAAACAAGAAAAGGTAACACTATTTATGAGGTTTTATATTTTACTGGTGGGGACAATGGCAAATCTGACTAATACATCCTAGAAGTCATTACTCGGGATGTAATGAAGACAGATGTAACACATACTAATCCCAGCAGACGTGCTTTGGGAAAGAAAACTTCAGCCACAGTGGGTCCTACAGAGATGACACTCTGCTCTTGCCAGGTTTGACAAGGCCTCAACAAGCACCACACATCTTCAGAAGTATCTCTGGACACACAAGAATTAGGCATGAGTGACAGGAAGAGGCATCTGTGAACTGTTATTCGGGGACAAAGAAATTTTGATTTGCTAAAGTGAAGCTGTAAAGACATGCAGCTTTCTACAGACTTAGTCACTCGGGAGGCCCCAGAGCACAAGACAAATGGGAATAAACAAATACCTGCTTCAAAGGGTAACAACTCAAGTATAGAAAGAGTTAAGGATACAAAAAGCACAACAGATGAATACAGTTGGGGCAGAAATGGTAGCGGCAAGAAGCAATGAGGAGCAGTTTTCATATATCAGTAGGTTAATCACAGTCAAGTTTTTGTAGGCATGAATAAAACAGCATTTTAGAGAGAGTTTCAGAAGAGGAAAATGAGTTAGTATTACAGATGTATCATGTACAAGACACACAGCTTATGCCCAGGATGACATGGATGAAGAAGTCAAATGCAGGTTGCTTTCCTGTCAAATGCAAGGCTACAATACCCCGAAGAGATACAAAACAGGCCAGATTACAGTTGCCAAAAGCAAGGAAATGAAGTTGCAGTAACCAAGATGCAAAATCCTTGACTGATGAAAGCTTAGCAGTATGTACAGACAGGAGAAGTAGTCATGCAGACAGCTTTAGCAGGATTTTGATAGGCTGGATGGAAAGAGAGAGGAAGAACTGTGAGCTGAAGGGAACTCCCAAATTACTCTCTCAAACAAGAAAGCAGCACAGCAGCTGGAAGGGGGACTCATGAGAGCCCTTGTTTAGATCAAGAGTTCCAAGTTAGCAATGTTTTGGTTTGGGCAAGACAGAGATGAGGCAATGTCAGGGATGCACTGAGACTGTTGGCTGTACAAAACTGATGGATGTTGAGTGCAGAAGCAGATCTACAACAGTTCTCACTTGACTTTATGAAGTCCATGCAATACTGAACTTTGCCTAGACAACTGCTTTACCACTGCGAAAAGGCTGAGCTTTTCATTATGAACTAGTGCTGAAGCTGTTGGTTTTTTTGGTCCCTTAGAGCTAGCTACAGCCTTGCTACAGATTACTCAAGCAGATTTCCACAGTTCATTAACATTTCCCACTAGCTAACTCTCAGCTTACACCAGTGGTTGTACTTCAGTGTGTTTCCAGTAGCAAAGTTGCTAGCACTGCTTCTCATACTTTACTCAGTGCCTTGCCTCTCAGGACAACAAGCTCTCGTTTTCAAGATGCTTGCATGTTCCAACCCCTAGCAACAAGAGCCACAACTTCTGATCCATCTGCACATACCATTTTGAGGAATGTGCTGGATTCAGGAATCTGAAATACTGAATGGCAATGCAGAATTGTGTTTTCTGCATTTCCATTTTCGTCCCCATTCCTTTAAAAGTAATAAACTCAATCGTGTCAAGTAAATATCAATTACTTCCCTTAAACTCTTGTTTGCCTATAATTGCTCACACACCCCAAGCTAAAAACCTTGTCAGCCCTTGTTGTTTATCAAGCTTGCCAATAGAAGTACACACAATCACAGACACAACCACAGACACAGACACTAATTAACAACATTCCATTGTGCCACAAACGAGAAATGCTGAGAGATCTACCTCACCCTGCCCTGCTTCTTACACAGCTCCCAGTTCACGAGCACACATGCACACAGACAGCAGGCAGACAACAACACACAAAGATAATGAATGGGTCTCTAGTGTTTCAGATTTACCTACAACCGTGTCCTTCCATCAGAACTTTAAGAGTGTTTTGCTTCTGGCACTAGCATTAGCAATCCCACAATAAAGACTGTTAAGAAAAACGTTGCTCAACATTAGAGATAGTTAGGAACAGGAGTCAGAAAAAAAAATCTGTGTGCTTCCCAGGAGCACTCTGCACATTACTCATCAGCTACCAGATATTTTACAAACTGTGCACCACAGAGCTGCTGCTAAAGGGGTTACAAAAGTCTCTGAGCAAAAGAAAATAAATAACTAAAGCAAGCCAAACCTGAAACCAAATACCCTGATGAAAAGAAGGATGTGTACACCTCGTGCATGAAAGACGCAAGCTGAGTTTGAACTAAAGGACATGCCTATGGGATGTGCACATAGTGGGAGGGAGCTTGGGGGAAAGAGTTAAGTGCAGACAAGCCTCTTACTGGTGAAAATAGCATTTGAATTTAATTTTATATCCAGCCTATCCGGTTCGTGGTCCTTTCGTTCCTACTGTGGGAAAATGGGAACTGGAAAAAAAAGTCCCACTGAGGAGACTTTGCTTTCCCTCCTTTTTTTGGGGCTTTTTGGGTTTTTTTTAAGCTTTACTTTAAAAAAAGTCTGTGATGACCTAAAGAAAATAACAAAACAAAACTCTGTCCAGTATTTTAAAACCAGCTTTCCCTTGGGTCTCAAAACTGCATCTGTTCCGTGTGCACTGAATTCAGCAGGAATACAGTGTACAAAGATGACTACAACAGCAGACTCTGCAGTGAGTCTAATACACAGGAGGCATTTAAGAGGTGAATTCATGCCACTCAAAGCTACTGCTTGGTAGAGTGAACTCCTCTTTCAGTGTTTCTAGTTTCACTCTTTTTTTATCCATGTTTACACTACAGCTAATCGTTACAAATACAGTTTATCATTCAGCCTGTCAACTAGAGCTTTAAAGGGGCGTTTCCACAGTAAGCCTGTAATCTTACCTTGTAGGCAGCTTGTCTCATGAACTGCTTTGCAGGCTGCTTCCAAATAGCTGGCACTGTAATGACCCATCTTACTTCATTGTTTTCGAAGTCTGAGCCCCCTTGGTCACTGAGCTCCTGAAAAAGAGGAAAATAGAAGTGAATGTAAAATGTCAGGCACCGGATTTGTAGGAAAATATTCTTTTCTGCTGGCTTTGAGTAACCAGAATTTTCTCTTTTCAGTTCTTTTCCTGTTACATCCATGCCACAAATCAGAATTATTGCCAACCTGTCGAGAATGCTTTATTGTGCCAAAAGCAGGAATTAGGTCTGATGCCTTTTCAAGGAGGCCTATAAAGACGTTTACTGCTTAACACGAAGTAGAAAAGTTTGTTTTTGCAAAAGCAGCTCATGCCCTGCTGAATTTTACAGAACCTTTATGCACCTTCTTAGTCGCAGTGTGGGATTTGCTCACAGCCTGCAGACTTCACACTGGCACTTTGATTAACGCACAGAAAAACATCTGAGCTATCGCTGACGAACATTACATTTTGCAACCTGGATTTTCCAACGACTTCTTTATACACCACTTACCTTTAAATCAATTTTTTTCCAACTCAGTTAACAAGGGGAAGTTGCACTTAAATCTTTTTTTTTTTTTTTTATTGTAAGACTGATGGCTCCTTGAAAATTTTGCTTCAAGCAAGCATCCGAGACCTGGCTGCATTTTTTTTCCTATCCTCTTCTTTTTTTATCCCCTTTAAAAAGAGGAAAGTCTGTAAAGTCTGTATTGCATTTGCAAATTAGGTGATACACTGACATGTTTTGGGAAGGGTTCCAAGTAAAATGTCATTACCATATGTCCTATCTAAATTTCCATCCAAACAGGGAAAGGTTCAGAAAGGTGAACAACAAGCCTTCAGAATGTTAAACAAAAAATGCCTCTGCATGTAGGGTGTCCCTGCCCATGGCAGGGGTGTTGGAACCAGATTATCCTTGTGGTCCCTTCCAACCCTGACTGAGTCTATGATTCGATGTGCTGTGCCAAGGTGTTGTGTTTGTTTAGCTATGCTGCAGTTCACAAACCCGTGCTAGAAAAGTGACACATTTATACTGCACGAGGCACCAGGAATGGGCAGATTACAGTCCAGAGCAACAGCAAATTTACATTGCTTGTCTAATTAGTTTCAGCATGCACTCATAAATCTCAGGGATTTATTTATTAATGTCAAGAAACCATGTAGCCCTGAAGAAGCAGAAGAGCAAATGGAAGGGATTCTACCCAACATTCATATCCACTTAGAATTACCCCAGATTGAGCACAGGCTCAAGCCTGTGACTCCAAAATCAGCCCCATGATCTGGTTGAATAAGTCTTTGACAAGATGAGGAATTTGAGCTCTAATTACAGAACTACTGAGACCTCTGAGATAATCGAGTCCAGCCTATGCCCTAACACCACCGCATCGCCTAGACCATGTCACTAACTGCCACATCCAATCTTTCCTTAAACACCTCCAGGGAGGGTGACTCTGCCACCTTCATGGGCAGTTCATTCCAATGTAGAATTGTTTCTCAGTAGCCATAAAGAATGGACTGAAATCTCACACAGAATACATTAAACCCAATCACAAAAGTAGGTTATTTTTTAACAGCAAGGCTATTTCAAACAATGCTTGTTGAGATGAATATTCTGATTTGACTCAGCAACTACTGTGCCTACATTGACATTATAGTTGTGCATCTGAAGCCCTTTGACTGTTTAGATGAGATTTTAAATCTCAAATACTGCTTACTGGCCTTCTAGTACCTGAAGGGGACCAGCACAAAGGTTGAGGTGCCTGAACGTGTCCAGAGAAGGGCACCAAGGCTGGTGAGGGGGCTGGAGCACAGTCCTATAAGGAGAGGCTGAGGGAGCTGAGAGTGTTCAGCCTGGAGAAGAGGAGGCTCATGGCAGAACTCATTGCTGTCTACAACTACCTGAAGGGAGACTGTAGCCAGGTGAGGTTGGTCTCTTCTCCCAGGCACCCAGGGACAGAACAAAAGGGCACAGTCTCAAGCCGTGCTGGGGCATGTTTAAGATGGACATTAGGAAGAAGTTCTTCACAGAAAGAGGATTGGCATTGGAATGGGCTGCCTGGGGAGGTGGTGGAGTCACCATCCCTGGAGATACTTCAAAAGAGGCTGGATGAGGCATTTAGTGCCATGGTTTAGTTAATTACAAGGGTTAGGTAATAGGTTGGACTTGATGATCCTAGAGGTCTTTTCCAACCTGGTTAATTCTGTGATTCTGTGGAGAGGGACTGTTTACAAAGGGCTGTAGTGACAGTACAAAGGGCAATGGTTTCAAACTCGAAAAGAGCAGATGTAGGTGGGATGTTAGGTTGGACGTTCTTTACCATGAGAGTGGTAGCACACTGGAACGAGATGCTCAGGGAGGTAATCAAGGCCCCAGCCCTGGAGATATTCAAAGTCAGGCTTGACAAGTCTCTGAGCAACCTGATCTGTGGAGGATGTCTCTGCTGACTGCAGGAGGGTTGGAGTAGATGACCTTTGGAGGTCCCTTCCAGCCCAAACCATTCTATGATCTATATCACAGGAGAATATGAAAAAAAATCTTGCAACTTTAATTTCTTGTAATGTTCTTCTAAAGTTGCAACATTTCTAAAGGGAAATGGAAAGTAAGGTGCATTTTCTCTACCAACATCAGCCATTTAGGGAAGGGGGGGAAGAAAGGAAAAGGCAATACAAATGGAGGCATTTCCCATCAGAATAGAGTACAAATTCACAAACAAATGTTGGTTCTTCTTAGTGTTTGTTAGATTTTCTCCAGAAACATGCATTAGAGATTGAAGGAATCAAATAGTGCAGACAAGATCAATTTGGGCAGCAGTACTGATCTGCTTGAGGGTAGGAAGGCTCTACAAAGGAATCTGGACAGGCTGGATCAATGGGATGAGGTCAGTTGTATGAAGTTCAATAAGGCCAAATGTGCCAGGTCCTACACACAGAGCACAACCATCCCATGCAATGGTACAGGCCTGGGGAAGAGTGGTTGGAAAGCTGCCCAACAGAAAAGGACCCGAGGGTGTTGGTTGGCAGCTGGTTGAATATGGGCCAGCAGTGTGCCCAGGTGGCCAAGGCCAACATTTTATATCAGAAATAGCATGGCCAGCAGGATGAGGGAAGTGGTTCTCCCCCTGTTCTTGGCACTGGCAAAGGCACAACTTGAATACTGCGTTCAGTTCTGGGCTCCCACTACAAGGACATTGAGGTGCTGAAGTGGGGTCAGAGAAGGGTGACCAAGCTGCTGAAGAGTGTAGAGCCCAAGTCACATGAGAAGCCCCTAAAGAAACAGGGGTTATTTAGTTTGGAGAAAAAGAGGCTCAGGGGAGACCACCCTCTGCAACTACCTGAAAGGAGGCTGTAGCAAGGTGAGCGTTCTTCTGTTCTCCAAAGTAACAGGCAATAGGACAAGAGGAAATGCCTTCAAACAGGGCCAGGGAAGGTTTAGAGTGGGTATTAGGAAAAAAATGTTTACCAAAAGGATTGCCAAGCACTGGAACAGGCTGTCTGAGGAACTGGATGAGCCACCATCCATGGAGGTATTTAAAATACATGTAGATGTGGCACTGAGAGACATGGCTTAGTGGTGGACTTGGCAGTGTTAGGTTTATAATGATGACTTTAAAGGCTTTTTCCAACATAAATGATTCTTACAATTCCACCTTACAGCAGAAGAACATGAAATTCACCCCTTGCAAAGGGTCAGCAGAAAGCCAAAATAGCATAGACTAATTGCAGCTTGTGGCACACATACAACAGTTAAACTGTGTAAAAGAGAATAAAAGGACTGTTGTGCAAAGGTACCTGGTGTTGGTGTGGGCAATGGAAGCTGTAAATCTGTGCTTGTGCAGAAATCCATGTGGGCTGATACACTGAAGTAGCCTGTACAGATCATCGCACTGGCATAATTACACCATTTCCATCAGGCTAGCCAGCTTGTACACCTCAGCAGGTGATTTTTGTGCAGGCTTACAGCAAGATTCAAGTCACCAAATCATAAATGAGCTTTTAATAACCTTTCTGTCAAAAACTAAATCCAGCTCTTCCAACTTCTTCCTGCTGAACCAGTGAAGGCAAAGTCAGGATGGGGCAGGAGGTGCCAGTAGGTGCCCATCCTTTTGTGTTTCATGGTGCCAACTCTTAAATATGAGAACCTTGCATGAACACAGAACAGTTCATCATCCCAGGAGCAGAAGTGCACGGCAAAAGGACAGCACTCAGTCTCAAATTTAATTCCTGAGCATTAGCTCCCATATATTTTCTTTTGAAATCAATACTTTTGCATGGAAAATGAAGCAATATGAAACATTTGAGTTGAAAAAGAGATATTCAGAACCAACAGGGATACAGTTGCTATTAGTGAACCAAGCTTCCCCTGTGTGAGGGGAAATCACTTCAGGCTACTGAGTGCTTTCTAGTCCACAGCCTGCCTAGAGTTTCTACGCTGCCTTGCTTTGTTTACATCAAATACTACTGAGGTCAAAACTTGGCAAGGTTAGAAGTGTTAAGCTCATATTTATACCAGTTATAAATACAGGAAATCTAGATAAGGAAGCATTATCCTACCTTTAATGCTTGTTCCTTAAAGAATTGCAGAGCATAAGCAAATATCTCAAGTGCTTTGACTTTTTTGCCATTTGCAGCTGTCAAATCTGTCTCCATAGTAAGATTCTGTATGAAAGGGGAAAAAAAGAGAACTTAGGAGTTATTAAAAGGGAAAGGTAAACATGAAATTAATTCCCACTGCTCAAGGCAAGGAAATTCTTTATTATCCATCTGGTCAGGAAAAAAGTGACAAAATTGTTCTGAAGAACATCAAACTCATCACTTCAACTTCCTGGAGCATGACACTTGCTGCTTATTTGAGACTTTGTTTTCAAAAGCCTACCCTGTCTACAGGTAACTGCATGTAAAGACAGAAATGTGAACTAAATGGGAAACAATCACAATAAGTGCATTTGTAATTGGTTATAACAAAGCTGCACATTGCATGGTGTTTGATTAAGGATGAGTTAAAAGTGTGGATTTTCGGCTTCCCACCATCACATGAAACCAGAAAACACCTCCACACAGAAAGTACTGCCCAAGACCCCCAAAACCTAGAATGGATGCAAGACAAAAAGATAAGCAGTAGGAACAACATCACATTAGCAAGGTGATTTGCACTTGCAGTTTTGGCAATGAACTCTGGGTAAATTTGCTCCTCTGCACTAGATTTCAGCACGGCTCTCACATTCCATTTCTGCTTTGCTAGTAGAGTTATAGAACAAACCAATCTCATGCAGAATCCCTAGACAGATGGGAATCTCATTAAGGAAAATTAGGACATGAAGATCTAAGGAAAGCAGACATTGAATGTCTAAGATCTAGAAAGAAGGCTGGCAAAATGTACATGCCAAATGCAGCAAGAAGGGAAATTAACCATAATGTTACAAGTTTCATTTACTTTATTTATTCTCCAAACTTAGAAATAGAGCTGCTTCTCATCTCACTGACACTAAGCAAACATCTATTACTGTCCCCAGGAAAATAATTTGAACAGCTATCAAAGTTTTAGAGAGTGGACAGAAATGAAATTATTTCACATTCAATGGAAGTAAAATAAAAACACTCTCGCTGCAGAGGAGAGGAATACAGAAAATTATATTTAAAGATGCTCAGAGGGCTGCAGCTGCTCTGCTACGAGAACAGGCTACAAGAGTTGGGTCCTTCAGCCTGGAGAAGAGAAGGCTTCAAAGAGATCTTGTAGTAGCCCTGCAGAATCTGAAGGGGACCTACAGGAGGGCTGGGGAGGGACTATTGACAAGGTCTTGTAATGACAGGAAGAGGAGTAATGGGCTTAAACTGGCAGAGGAGAGATTTAAACTGGATGTCCTACCACAGGACACAACTGAGAAGAGTTTGTCTCCTCCCTCTTGACCCCCAGCCCTCAGATATTTATAATCCCCTCTAAGTCTTCTCCTCACCAGACCAAACAGCCCCAGGTCCCTCAGCCTCTCCTGATAGAGCTGATGCTCCTAGACTTCTCTGGTCCTCCTGGAGAACTCTACAGCTTTCTTAAGGCTGGATGAGGCACTTAGTGCCATGGTTTAGATAATTAGAAGGGTTAGATAGGTTGGACCTGATGATCCTAGAGGTCTTTTCCAACCTGGTTAATTCTATGAATCTGTGAAGGGTACCAGGGCCAAAGCACCACAATAGCAAATGCAGAACTATGCAGGAGAAGGGATTAATACTTACACTAGTGGTATGTAGTTTCATCTTGAACTTTTCAAAATACAACCAGTGTTTCGATTCGGTGGGATCCAAGTCGTGGTAGAAATCTCTTGCTGCATACCCAAAGCTATGAAACTTTCTCTCCGGTGTTAGGAGGATAGTGGTTGGCGTCTTCTGATTGGATACACCTGGGTCTCCACCTTCCCAGCGTCTATTCCAACAAGAGAAACAGCGTCAGTAAGTGATACCAACCATTACAGCAACAGAAAAAATACACTGCACAATGAGAAAAACGACGTGGTGGCAGATTGCACTGACTGCTTTCCCCTTCAAAGATACTAACCCTGTAACGCCAAAATCATAGAATCATAGAATCAACCAGGTTGGAAGAGACCTCCAAGATCATCCAGTCCAACCTAGCACCCAGCCCTACCCAGTCAACTACACCATGGCACTCAGTGCCTCATCCAGTCTTTTCTTGAACACCTTCAGGGATGGTGACTCCACCACCTCCCTGGGCAGCCCATTCCAATGGCAAATCACTCTCTCTGTGAAGAACTTCCTCCTAACATCCAGCCTATACTTCCCCTGGCACAACTTGAGACTGTGTCCCCTTGTTCTATTGCTGGTTGCCTGGGAGAAGAGACCAACCCCCACCTGGCTACAGCCTCCCTTCAGGTAGTTGTCAAGTGGCTTTACTGACATCCATATCAGACAATTCAACCACCAGCAGTAAGTTTGCAGATGACACCAAGTTGGGAGCATGTGTTGATCTGTTAGAGCAGGGGCCCTCAAACTACGGCCTGCAGGCCAGATATGGCCCCCCAGGGTCCTCAATCTGGCCCACTAGTATTTACAGAACCCCCCCCAACCCTCCCCGCTGGGGGCTGGGGGGGAAACCAAGCAGTCACTTCCTGCCACTTAATCCACTCAGCAGCCTCCCAAGCACCCGCTGGGACTGGGCTGGAACCAAACTACAGGCCAGCCCCCGACACTGCTGGGCTGAAACCAAACGATAGTCCAGACCCCGCCACTACTGGGCTGGAACCAAACTACAGTCCAGCCCCCGACACTGCTGGGCTGAAACCAAACTATAGTCCAGACCCTGCCACTACTGGGCTGGAACCAAACTATAGTCTGACCTCATTGCTCTCTACAACTATGCGTAGGGAGGTTGTAACCAGGTGGGGTTGGTCTCTTCTCCCAAGCACCCCGGGACAGAACAAGGGGACACAGTCTCAAACTGCACCAGGGCAGGTTTAGACCGGACAATTAGGAAGAAATTCTTAACAGCAAGAGTGATTGGCATTGGAATGGGCTGCCTGGGGAGGTGGTGGAGTCACCATCCTTGAAGGTGTTTAAAAGGAGGCTGGATGAGGCACTTAGTGCCATGGTTTAGTTAATTAGAAGGGTTAGGTGATAGGTTGGACTCGATGATCCTAGAGGATTCTTCCAACCTGGTTAACTCTGTGATTCTGTAATCAATTTTGCAGTTAGCTGCATCATTTTTAAGGAAATAACTATACTGTGATAGGAATACAAGTTCCCTGAACTAGACCATACCTGATTAACAAGGAAATTAAACATCTGCATGTAGTAAGTATTGTGCAAGAGCGGGGGGAGAAGAAGTAATAACATGAATACTACTAATAAAAACTGAAATCTTGAAAATCTATCAAATTGCCAACCAGACTCCATGAATTCTTACTTGTATGGCTTATTTCCCCCGTTTTGAATCAGGGACCTGTAAAAGTCATCTGAATGCCCCTGAGGAGAAGGTGACTAAATTCCTCTTTCTGTCACAGAATGCTCTCTGAAGCAAGCCAGTGAGTTCAACCAACATCTGATCATGTGTCTGATTTCCTGGACACCTGAAACTCTGAAGACAGCTCTGCAGAGGTGGGGCTCTCTGCACTGCTCTCTGTACTCACCTGAAGTTGATGGATTTTGTGTTTTAAATGCCTAAAAAGCATAAAAAAAATTGATCTGTAAAAAGTAAGCCTGACTTCCCACATCTCTAAATATAGGCATTCTCCTCACTACCATCTACTACAATGGTGAATGAAACTGCCTTATCATATCAAGATTGTGAAGGTATCTTCAGGAAGACCCAAAGAAGCACAAAAGCGCTAAGGTGAAGACAAGCCAAAGCTTGTTTCACCAAGCTGTGTGGTGCGGCTGACAGCTGGAGGGCAGAGATGCCATCCAGAGGGACCCTGACAGACTGGAGAGGTTAGCCCACACCAACTTCATGAAGTTCAACAAGAGCAAGTGCAAGGTCCTGCATCTGGGTGGAGGAAATGCCAAGCACTAATATAGGCTGAGCAATGACAGGCTTGAGAGCAGTCCTGAGGAGAGGGACTTGGGAGTGCTGGTGGATGAGAAGCTCAGTATCAGCTGCCAGTGTGCTCTTGCAGCACTGAGAGCAACCAGAGCCTGGGCTGCAGCAAGAGAAGTGTGGGCAAAAGCACGAGGGAAGTGATCCTCCCCATCTACTCCGCACTGGTTAGGCTCTCACCTGCAGCACTGCAGCCAGTTCTGGAGCACCTGGGACAAGAGGGATATGGATGTGATGGAAGGTGTCCAGGGAAGTGCCATAAGGATGATCAGAGGGCTGGAGCTGCTCTCCTATGAGAAGAGACTGAGGGAGTTGGGGCTGTTCAGTCAGGAGAAGAGAAGGCTCCGAGGTGATCTTATTGTGGCCTTTCAGTATTTCAATAGGGCATACAAGAAAGCTGGGAAGGGACTTTTGAGGATGTCAGGTAGTGATAGTACTGGGGGGAATGAAACAAATCTAGAAATGGGTAGATTCAGAGTGGATATTAGGAATAAGTTCTTCAGTGTGAGGGTGGTGAGACCCTGGAAGGGGTTGAGGCCCCATCCCTGGAGGTGTTTAAGGCCAGACTGGATGAAGCTCTAGACAGCCTGATGTAGTGTGAGGTGTCCCTGCCCACGGCCAGGAGGTTGAAACTAGATGACCTTTGTGGTCCCTTCCAACCCTTACTGATTCTATGATAAGGAAATAAATACAAACATCAAATATAGAATCATAGAATCAACCAGGTTGGAAGAGACCTCCAAGATCATCCAGTCCAACTTACCACCCAGCCCTATTCAATCAACTAGACCATGGCACTAAGTGCCTCGTCCAGTCTTTTCTTGAACATCTCCAGGGACAGTGACTCCACCACCTCCCTGGGCAGCCCATTCCAATGCCAATCACTCTCTCTGTGAAGAACTTCCCCCTACACCCAGCCTAGACCTCCCCTGGCACAACTTGAGACTGTGTTCTCTCATTCTGTTGTTGATTGCCTGGGAGAAGAGACCAACCCCACCTGGCTACAACCTCCCTTCAGGTAGTTGTAGTCAGCAATGAGGTCACCTCTGAGCCTCCTCTTCTCCAGGCTGAACGTCCCTAGCTCCCTCAGCCTCTCCTCATAGGGCTTGTGTTCCAGGCCCCTCACCACCCAGCAGCAGGAATCTGGAGGGGGAGAGGGGAGCATGGTGGGACAGCAAGAAAGTCATAACACAGAGATATCTATAAGCATTCTTGTCTTCTCAATTCTTTATCACAAAAATAAAGGCAGAATGGAAGAGCAAGAACCTGCCATTACTGTTCCTCCTCACCCCATACACAAGTACTTCCAGCATGGGAAACAAACATTAACCAGCAAAAACTTCTTAAACAGGCATCTGTGGAAAATCTGCTTTCTGCTGTCAGACGTAATCATAACAGAGCTCAAACGGGAGCCAAGTTAAGATCACACAGGCATCTGCATTCATTATTAAACCACATGTTGATTACTTTCTTCTAAAGATAGCAAAAGACACTTTCAGAATATGCTACTGCCAAGTCCTTGTCCCAAAGCACAACAAGGTTGCCTTGTTCTGTGATACTTGCTTGTGCGACATAGGAAGGTTATGTAGGGGGAAAAAAAATTAAAAAGAGGAAAAAAAAAAAATCTTTTCCATTTCACTCCCAGAAACAGTTGAGCCAATTGTAAATTAATTGCCCTCCAGACCACGGCAGGCAACTGGCATGGAAAACTGCAATCTAAGGGGTTAATACTTGGCAAAGTAACAAGGAACAGGATCTTCTAAAGTGCTGGAAACCCTTCAAACCATTCAATGAGATCAAAGAGAGCAAAATCTTCCCTTTTTTGCACCAGCAGCAGCGATGGCAGGGAATCGCATCTATGAATTTACTTCAGTGTAGAAGGCAATTCCACTGCTTTGAAAGCAGAAAGAGTATGATGAGAAGTGGAATGATTTCCACCTTCATTCACTCAAAGAAACTTGCCTAAACCTCCCTGGCCCTGGAGCTATTACCAGCTGGCAAAGGCTCTGCTCCAGGTCGTTTCTTATAACCTGCTGCTAAAGATGCAAGTGGTCCAATCCAAAACCTTTGAGTAGGTGTTGCAGCAAACATACGGTTCCAGCGTGAAGAAGATGGGATTGCACAGTCCATGAACAGAAAGCACTGCCCATTTCACCAGACTGCTCAATCCCACACACCCTCTGCAAGCAGAGAGGAGACAGTCTGCTATCATTTTTTGCCTGGAATCATTAATGATTCATTCTGAGTCACTGGTGGGAAATTCCATAAATAGGATGTGGCCTATAACAATACTTCTTTAGTTTTCATTATGGCTAGGCACATTTTCTCTTTCTGGAATAAGTGCACTTAAAGTGCAGTTTAAATGAAGACAAATTGATGCTCTGTGCTATGGGCTGAAATTGCCAAAGTCACCTAGAGAATTGGATGCTCACTTCCTGAGGAGTTACTGCTGGAAACTAGATACAATAATTGCTCAGCACCTTCTCAGTTCTCAGCCTGTATCACTGTTCCATTACAGAAAGAGCAATAAGGAGAGAGAAGAGGAAGTCAAACTTTACCACTGGCAATCAAGAGACTTTAAAAATAATCCTGTGTGCCACCATTTCAGGAGAGAAGCAGCTGCAAGGGCACATGCATGGTAACTCCTGAGTGCAACATTCCTCTCAGGTAATGCCCTGGCCATGCTCTAGTCAGTGCAGGCTTCTAGTCAGTAGGGATAGGGTTTCAACACTTAACACTGGCAGGGTTGTTTTGCGGTCCCAAAACAGGGGAAAAAAAAAAGAAAGGAGAGGGGAGAGGGGAGAGGGGAGAGGGGAGAGGGGAGANAGAGGGGAGAGGGGAGAGGGGGAGGAGAAGAGAAAAAGGAAAGGGGAGGGAGAAGAAGAGAGGAGAAGAGGAGGAGAAGAGAGGAGGGGGGAGGAGAGAAAGGAGAGGGGAGAGGGGAGAAGGGAGAGGAGAAAGGAAAAAGGAAAGGAGAGGGGAGAAGAGAGAGGGGAGAGGAGAGAGGAGAGAAGAGAGAAAGGGCCATTAAGAGCAAGGACTAATACATGCCCAGCAGTACTCTAAATGCACGTGGGAGATATTTCTCAAAGCAAGGTCAGAGTTCAAAATCTGTTCAAGCAGAACCCAAGGCAGATTTCTGCCTGAATTCAGACAGTTGAAACCAGTTCCTAGGCTGATATAAAGTGGAACAGCTCCAGAGTGCAGCACAGATCAGTTTATAGCCACAGAGGATCTGACAGTATATGAAAAGTGAAAATAGAGGCAAGAGGAAAGTTAGCGTAGAAAGGATCACAAGATTATACTAAGATAAGAGAAATGCCCTTCCTTACACATGAATCTGGCTAACAGAGCAAAGAAAAGGATGCACACATTCGATCCAGAGCTGCAGCACACCAATCAAGGCAACAAAGCAGCGGGGTCATCAAAAACGTAGCCAAACACTGCTAGGAGAGTGTGTGCAGAAGAAAGGCAAGAATGTGCCTGCCAAGAATTAGAGTCAAACAGGGAACAGAAGGTAAAGGAAAAACCTGAAGGCTGAAATAAAAGTTGCCCTGCAGAAAGACCACATTCTCCCTCCTTCCAAAGACAGCCAGCAATTTGTTTCATAATCATATTCATTTTTCCATTTATGTTCTCCATTTGTTAAATTCTCACACTTGGTTCGCTGCTATTTAACTAGAAGCCAAAATATTTATAACTTCACATAAATGCATGTAAATCAACAAGAGTTTTCATCTCTTCTCTGCAAAGATGTTATTAACCTGTTCTCCAGCACCAAACTGTCTTTCATGACAGCTCTGGCATTGCCCTGCTCACCAAAGTGCTTGCTGAACTCATGGCCACGCTGTTCCCAAGCACTCACTCACAGACTCACAGTACGCAGAAAACAATACTTGTTGTCACATAGATTTCTACTTCTATGAGAGCCAGAAGGTAACCATAACTAGCATAGAATCAAAGAATCAACCAGCTTGGAACAGACCTCCAAGATCACCCAGTCCAATGTAGCACCCAGCCCTATCNTCTTCCTGGCTGCTCTCCAGCCACTCTGTTTCTAGCCTGTAGCACTGCTTGGGGTTGTTTGGGCCCAAGAGTTGAACCCTGCACTTGGCCTTGTTAAATCTCATCCCATTGGCCTCTGCCCACCCATCCAGCCTGTCCAGGTCCCTCTGCAGGGCTCTCCAACCCTCCAATAGATCAACACCTGCCCCTAGCTTGTGTCATTTGCAAACTTACTGATGCTGGACTCAATCCCCTCGTCCAGATCACCAGTAAAGGTATTGAACAGAACTGGGCCCAGTACTGATCCTTGAGGAACACCACTAGTGACAGCTGCCAACTGGCTGTAGCACCATTCACCACCACTCTCTGGGCCCAGCCTTCCAGACAGTTCTTGACCCATGTCACTTCTTCCTGAAGTCCAATCTGAATGGTCTCTTCTGTTAGGCAACCAACAACAGGAATAAGGGGAAAAAGTCTCAAGTTGTGCCAGGGGAGGTCTAGGCTGGATATTAGGAGGAAGTTCTTCACAGAGAGAGTGATTGGCATTGGAATGGGCTGCCCAGGGAGGTGGTGGGAGAAGCCATCCCTGGAGATGTTCAGGAAAGACTGGATAAGGCACTTTGTGCCAAGGTCTAGTTGACTGGATAGGGCTGGGTGATAGGTTGGACTGGATGATCTTGGAGGTCTCTTCCAACGAGGTTGATTCTGTGATTCTATAGGGTATTTTTTTTTTTGTACTGGGCTTCACAGCAAATAAACACAACAATAATTGCACAACTAAAGCCATGCTGACCCCACAGTCAAACGTGCTAACAAAGTCCCGTGTGCTCACTCCTTCTGAAGCAGGATCTTCTAAATACAACCATCTTACTCTTCATTGAGATATCTAAAGAAAAGCAGCTTTGTTGAAAGGCAAGTCAGAAACCTAAACGTCTGGAAAAGATCAACACTAAAGAGGGGACGTGGAAGAAATGTTAGGAAGCAAAGAGGACTGTGCATCACTGGCATGGTTTATTTTAACATAAACATTCTGCACTGCAGGCAGGAAGTGACATTTGCTCTGCTGAAATATTTGTAAATTACCCTACATATAAGCCCTGTTATATGCAGAGTTTGAACCTTTTAATACAGAATCACAGAATGCCAGGGGCTGGAAGGGACTTTGAAAGATCATCCAGTCCAAACCCACTGCCAGAGCAGGCGTCTGAAGTACCAAAGCTTTGCTCTGATACATTACCATTCTTTTCAACAAGTTGATGAAGTATTGCTGAGTATTTATGCATAAATATATATAAATGTATTATATACATTATTTTTTAAAAAAATCACAGAAGGTTAGGGGTTGGAAGGGACCTCAAAGAACATCCAGTCCAACCTCCCTGCAGAGCAGGATCACCAAGAGCAGATCATGCAGAAATACATCCAAGTGGGTTGAACATGAGCCAGCAATGTGCTCTTGTGGCCAAGAAGGCCAATGCCATCCTGGGGTGTATTAGAAGGGCTGTGGCTAGTAGGTTGAGAGGTTTCCTCCCCCTCTACTCAGCCCTGGTGAGGCTACATTTGGAGTACTGTGTCCAGTTCTGGGCTCCCCAGTTCAAGAAGGGCAAAGAACTGCTTAAGGAAGTCGATTGCAAAGCCACAAGAATGATTAAGAGAGGGGAAAGTCTTCCTTATGAGGAAAGACTGAGGGAGCTGGGTCTCTTTAGCTTGGAGAGAAGGAGACTAAGGGATGATCTCATTCATGTTTATAAATACATAAAGAGTGAGTGCCAGAACATTCACAGAGTCACAGAATGTTAGAGGCTGGAAGGGACCTCAAAAGCTCATCCAGGCCAACCCCACTGCCACAGCAGGATCACCTACACCAAATCACACAGGAAAGCATCCTGGCAGGTCTCAAATATCTCAGTATCACAGTATTACCAAGGCTGGAAGAGACCTCATAGATCATCAAGTCCAACCCTTTACCACAGAGCTCAAGGCTAGACCATGGCACCAAGTGCCACGTCCAATCCTGCCTTGAACAGCTCCAGGGACGGCGACTCCACCACCTCCCTGGGCAGCCCATTCCAGTGTCCAATGACTCTCTCACTGAAGAACTTTCTCCTCACCTCAAGCCTACATTTCCCCTGGCACAGCTTGAGGCTGTGTCCTCTTGTTCTGGTGCTGGCCGCCTGAGAGAACAACCTCCTCCTGGCTACAGCCACCCCTCAGGTAGTTGTAGACAGCAATAAGGTCTGCCCTGAGCCTCCTCTTCTCCAGGCTAAACAATCCCAGCTCCCTCAGCCTATCCTCGTAAGGCTGTGCTCAAGGCCTCTCACCAGCCTCGTTGCCCTTCTCTGGACACGCTCAAGCATCTCAATGTGCTTCTTAAACTGGGGGGCCCAGAACTGGACACAGTACTCAAGGTGTGGTCTAACCAGTGCAGAGTACAGGGGCAGAATGACCTGCCTGCTCCTGCTGGGAGGAGAGGGAGACTTCAAAACCCACCTGGGCAGCCTGTTTCAATATTCTGTCACCCTCACAGGGAAAAAAAACATTTCCTCCTGTTTCCATGGAACTTCCTATGCCTCAACTCCCACCCACTGCCTCTTGTCCTGTCGTTGGGCACCATCAAGCAGAGCTGGGACATTTCAATGTCCCAGCGATCTACAGCAGGAAGCCTGGTAGTCTGAATGAGAACCCATTTCTGGGTTTCTGTAATTTCTGTAGAATCTGTGATTTCACAGAATCACAGAAACATTCAGGGTGGAAAAGCCCCTCAGGATCACCAAGTTCAACCCATATCTCTACTCTACAAAGTTCACCCTAAACCATATCCCCAAGCACCACATCCAAAAAACTTTTACACATACTCAAGGTTGGTGACTCCACCACCTCTCTGGGCAGCTCATTCCAATGCCTGATCACTCTTGCTGGGAAAAAGTGTTTCCTGATGTCCAGTCTAAACCTACCCAGTCTCAGCTTGAGGCCATTCCCTCTTGTTCTATCACTAATGTCCTGTGAGAAGAGAGCACCAACAGCCCCTCCACAACATCCTTTCAGGTAGCTGTAGACGGTGATGAAGTTTTCCTTCAGCCTCCTCTTTTTCAAACTAAACAGCCCCAGCTCCCTCAGTCACATCCCTCGTAAGATTTATTCTTCCCCAGCTTTCTTACCATCCTCTGCACTTGCTCCAGCACCTCCACATCCCTCTTGTATTGACGCACCCAAAACCGAACACAATACTCGAGGTGTGGCCTCACCAGAGCAGAGTCCAAGAGGATAATCACCTTCCTGCTCCTGCTGGACACAGCATTGCTAATACAAGCCAGGATATCATTGGCTTTCTTTGCCACCTGGGCACACAGCTTGCTCATATCAAGTTGCTTGTCAATTTACTGCAGTATGGTGTGAACCCAATGGCAAAATCAGGTCCTAAGACAAAATTTTGACTCCAAAGAGCTTAAAGGACATCCCTACAAAGACCAATGATTTCACATAGTAAGGATCCCACAGAGATTAAAGAACACAGCATATAGGATTTAGACTTCCTCAGGTACAGCTTCAGAGATATCTTCCTTCATTTCATCCAATCTCTTTAAGAAATTTGATTGATAAACAACAGAACTTGATAAACATAGGTTCTAACTTGACAGTCCTGTAACCCAGGACAGCAACAGCCTGTCATTTAACTTCTAGCTTCATGCAGCTTCCTGTGCTGTTCAGAGAACAGCAGATGGATGAGATGCATGAGCAGCCCTAAATCATTAGCTGTCCATACTGTTAAAGGCAGGTATCTTTGCAACTGGTTGCTTACCATCACCTCAGAATTTATCTCCCTATGTAGATGGTATTTCAAATGTTGAAGGCCGTCCAGAGGAGGGCCAGGAAGATGCTCAGAGACCTGGAGCAGCTCTGCCAAGAGGACAGGCTATGAGAGTTGAGGCTCTTCAGCCTGGAGAAGAGAAGGCTTGGAGGAGACCTTGGAGTGACCTTCCAGTATCTGAAGGGGGCCTACAGGAGGGCTGGAGAGGGACTATTGACAAGGTCTTGTAATGACAGGGTGAGGAGTAACAGCTTTAGATTGGCAAAGAGGAGATTTAAACTAGATGTTAGGAAGAAGTTCTTCACAGTGAGGGTAGTGAGACACTGGCACAGGTTGCTCAGGGAGGTTGTGGATGCTCCCTCCCTGGAGGTGTTCAAGGCCAGGTTGTATGAAGCCTTGAGCAACCTGTTCTAGTGGGAGGTGTCCCTGCTTATGGCAGGGAGTTGGAATTGGATGATCTCTGAGGTCACTTCCAACGTAAACCATTCTATGATTCTATGAAATCACTCAGCTGCATTCAACCTTGGAAATCCTTTGCGACCATATACAAACCAACTATGCAGGCTGACTGCACAATCAATACTGTCTGCAGAGATTTACAGAGTTGTATTCAGCTAGCAGCTTGGCTTAGAAAAATGCTTGCTGGACTACAGCAAGTTCATTTTTTTGCCCTCTTGTGCACACACAAAATCACAGAAACATTCAGGTTGGAAAAGACACTCAGGATCACCAAATCCAACCTAGAACCCTACTCTACAAGATTCACCTTAAACCATAGCCCTAAGCACCACATCCAAACCACCCTTAAACACATCCAGGTTGGGTGACTCCATCACCTCTCTGGGCAGCTCATTCCAGTGCCTGACCACTCCCTTTGTGAAAAACCTTTTTCTAATGTCCAGTCTAAACCTACCCAGCCCCAGCTTGAGGCCATTCCCTCTTGTTCTGTCTCCAGTTCCCTGTGAGTAGAGACCAGCAGCAGCCTCTCCACAATGTCCCTTCCACAGCTGTAGACTGCAATGAAGTCTCCCCTCAGCCTCCTCTTCCTCAAACTAATCATCCCCAGCTCCTTCAGTTGCTCCTCATAAGATTTATTCTCTAGGTCCCTCACCAGCTTCATTGCCCTCCTCTGCACTCCAGCACCTCCACATCCTTCTTGTAATGAGGTGCTCAAAATTGAACACAACATCCAAGGTAATTTTGCCTACTGCTATGACAACAGCTTTGGTTAGAGTAAGCTCCATGGCCAAACTTTTCATACATTACCATGGTTATGTCTGAAATTCTCTGTAACTTGATCTTGCTACAATACAGCCACTTTAAAGATACTTCAGTAAGAACAGTATAGAGTTTCAGTTATAAAAAGCTTTTTTAAAAGACCATTAAACATAAAAAAAGGTTTGTAGGGGCAATCCTTTAAAGGTACTTGCCACCATTTTTTTTTCCACTTTGGTGATTTTGATTACATTATGTTGATTTAACCAAGAAATCAAAAACCTACATAACAGCAACTAAAGTCTGTTCCTTACATACATACAATATAGAACTATTTTCACATTCATATATTTTGATTGCTTATTTCCTGGTATCACTGGCTCATTATCAGAGAGTTGATTCAAATTTAATGCTGAAAAGCTAAAATCAGCCATATAAAGTTCACAGGATGTTAGGGATGGGAAGGGACCCAAGGAGATCATCGAGTCCAACCCCCTTGCTAGAGCAGGACAATGCTATCTAACACAGATCACAGAGGAACACATCCAGACAGGCCTTGAAAGTCTCCAGAGAAGGAGACCCCACAACCTCTTTGGGGAGCCTGTTTCAGTGCTCTGGGATCCTTACAGTAAAGAAGTTCCCCCTTGTGTTGAAGTGGAACCTCTTTTGCTGCAACTTACACCTACTGCTCCTTGTCCTGTCACAGGGAGCAAGTGAACAGAGCCTGTCCCCCACCTTCTGGTCACCCTCGGATATTTACAAACATTTATCAAATCCCCTCTAAGTCTTCTCTTCTTCAGACTACAAAGCCCCAGATCCCTCAGTCTCTCCTCATAAGCCATGCCCTCCAGTTCCCTAAAAATCCTTGTAGCCCTTTGCTGGACCCTCTCCAGCAGATCCCTGTCCCTCTTAAACTGGGGAGCCCAAAACTCAACACAGTATTCAAGACGAGGTCTCACCAGAGCACAGTAGAGGGGGAGGAGAACCTCCCTTGATCTGCTGGACACACTCTTCCTAATACACCCTAGGATCTCATTGGCCTTCTTGGCCACAAGGGCACATTGCTGTGCCATGGTTAACTTGTTATCCACCCGGACCCCCAGGTCCCTCTCCACAGGACTGCTTTCCACTTTCTAAGATGCCTCTGAGTAAGTGCTGACACACAACTATATACAAGCATGATTCCAAGGTATACTGAGAAATCTTGTAACCCTTACTAATATGGAGTTTCTCTCAATCTCCAAGATAAGGGCATCTTGACTTAACAATTATCACTGCTCCCTGTACTGCTCTAAATACTCACTGATCCCTCCTTTTACTCATCTCATCCTGTAAACTCAGCAAAATAACAGAAAGAAAATAATATTCACATTGATTATTAAAGCAAATTAGAATACAATGAAATGCAAGACACAACTATAACCCTGAGAAAGGTCTACACTGTGGCAAACACGAGACAAATGTAGGCACTGCAAGCTGCTGTAAAAACATCTCTAGCTACTGCAGGCAGAACCATGTTATCACAAGTGAATACCAAATGCTGCATTGCAGCCCTTACCTCATTACATGAATACATTCTGGCTCCTTGGTGAAGCTGTAGGCGTAGCCACTGGATGTTGTGCCAAAATCAATAGCCACAACAACAAGATATAACTGTTCTACAGCATCATCTGCATCGGAGTCCTTCTGTTAAATAGCAGAAGCAAAACAGAAACTGAGTCATTGGTGAGAACATCATCAGGCTGTCTCACTCTTCAGTATTTCATGCATATCTCTTCAGTAAAGACTTCCTTAAAGCAGCATTTGTGACCAAAGCTGACACTAGAAAGCTGCACATTCCAACGGAGTTGAAAATTCAACGTATTGAATTCAACATATTTGCTGCAGCCTTTTATATATAACCTTCTCAATAAAGAGTTTCCTTCATACTTCTTCTTGGGAATAGTTATTATCCTCAATCATTAAAGCATATGACTAAACACCAAGATATTGGTTTGGGGACTCTTGGTTCATTTTTTTCTCCTTAAACTGATCAACTGAATCACAGATTCATAGAATCAGTTAGGGTTGGAAGGGACCACAAGGATCACCTAGTTCCAACCCCCCTGCCACAGGCAGGGACACCTCACACTAGATCAGGCTGTCTAGAGCCTCATCCAGTCTGGCCTTAAACACCTCCAGGAACTGAAGAGCATGTTTATATCCATCAGTGTGGTATATTTGGGATTTACCTGGTGGTTTTAGGAGTTAAGTATAGCATAATGATAGGGCAAGGGGCAATAGGTGCAAGCTGAAGCATAAGAGGTTCCACACAAACATAAGAAAAAAACTTTTTCCCTGTGAAGGTGACAAAACACTGGAGTGTGCACATGCTGCCCAGAAGGCAAATCACATTCTGGAGGCTGCATCAAAAGAAACAGGGCCACAAGATTGAGAAAGGTGATTCTGCCACTTTGCTCTGGTGAGACCTCACCTGGAGTACTGCATCCAGCTCAACACAGGGAGGACATGGACCTGATGGAGCAGGTCCAGAGGCGGACCACGAAAACAATTAGGGGACTGCAACATCTCTCCTAAGAGGAGGGGCTGAGACAGCTGGAGCTGTTCTGCCTGGAGGAGAGAAGGTTCCAGGGAGACCCAGTAATGGCCTTCCAGTATCTAAAAGGGGCCTACAAGAAGGCTGTAGAGGGACTGTTTCCAAAAGCAATGAGAAGCAGTGGTTTGAAATTAGAGAAGAGCAGATTTAGACTGAATGTCAGGAACAAGTTCTGTGCCATGAGGGTGGTAGAGCACTGAAACAGGTTGCCCAGGGAGACAGTTGAGGCCCCATCCCTGGAGATATTCAAGGTGAGACTCAACAAGTTTCTGAGCAACCTGATGTCCCTGCTGACTGCAGGGGGGTTGGTCTAGATGCCCTTCAGAGGTGCCTTCCAACCCAAACCGTTCTATGACTCCACACAGTATATGTTGAAATTGCATTTCTTACCGCAATATGCGATGGAGACAGTGGAGTTATTCCAGGATCTCCCAAGCTCTTGGCTGGTGATGAGTAAGTGGATGTGGAAACTGCATCTGAAAGGAAACAAAAAAAGACTTCAGTGCTAGTAAGCAGAACGAGTAGAACAGGACAGTTGCTTTGCATACTGCTACACTGGTTTCCTGTTGTAACAAACCTGATGTAAAAAGAAAGCAAATTCCACAGCCAAAGTGTAAAATGTATTTTCTGGCCTTACAAATTGCCTTTGCAATACACAACAAGTGCAGTTTTGGTTTTAAAACGTTTGTCTGACCTTCATGACTAACTTCCATTCTTTTCCCTATTACATTGCCACATGTAACTTTAAAAGTCCTAACTACATGCAGAAGTCGAAGGTGATATAATCAGCTTGAAAGCCATGCACATTGATGGCCTAAGATGTAAATGTATGGATGCAGAGCTGTGAGGTCAAAAAAGACAGACCCATTTCAAGAGAAAAAGAGGACTTGCTACCAATTTGACAATGTTGTTACAACAAGTTGGCATTACACCATCATGAGCCTTTATTCTGAAACTTCCCCAGTACTGTCTCTGTTTTTATTCTTCAATACACTCTCTGCACTGAAACATCTTGCAGCTGTTAATAAAACTGCAGGACACAATCCAGCTGGGAGGGAAAAAAAAAACGGAAAGTATTATTAACAAATCATCAAAGAAATATCTCTACCCTGCCTACAACACTGCAAATTTGTTTAAAGGAACATACCAAATGAGTGACAAATACTGTCACGCACTACTTGTGTTTCTCTTCTTGTATTTAGCCTCTTGATGATAGAAAAGTAAATTGCTTGTTAAAATAATTAAGCACTGATGACTCAGATTTACATATAATATATTCTCTTCTGCAGACTGCAATAGTTGATCATTATGGAATGTAGACCCTGTTCCTGCTCGTGGTATCCTCCACCTTCAGATGTAAGCCTTGAGCTTACTGAATTCTCTTATGCAGAATACAAGCTAATGAGATGCAAAACAGAATTATTTATTAAATCTAAAAGTCTTAATAGCCTTAATAAACATTGAATAATACATTTCAACATATGTTTGTCACCCACTGGGATGTATCATACAATAAAATGCATACTTATGCATAAGAAGTAATTCCTAGACATGGCTGACAAGTCAGAGCATTACTCTACAGATGACACAGGAGCTGCTCTCTGAGACCTTACAACCAGCAGTAGAACAAAGGGACACAGTCTCAAGTTGTGCTGGGGGAAGTATAGGCTGGATGTTAGGAGGAAGTTCTTCACAGAGAGAGTGATTGGCATTGGAATGGGCTGCCCAGGGAGGTGGTGGAGTCACTGTCCCTGAGGGTGTTCAGGAAAAGCCTGGCTGAGGCACTTAGTGCCATGGTCTAGTTGACTGGATAGGGCTGGGTGCTAGGTTGGACTGGACGATCTTGGAGGTCTCTTCCAACCTGGTTGATTCTACAATTCTATGATTCTATGTCTGTCTATCCTAACACCAGCGTTTCTTGCATGGAAATCTTCAAAACTCTGGGAATTTACAAGGTTAGATATTGTTGTACATGCATTGAAATCAGTATCTGAGAATCTAAAGAGAAATTACTAAAGAATTTGTTGTTTCATTCTAAGCATTTGGAGTTTTCCACTTCACTTAAAGTAAAACATAGCACTGATGTGTAAGGGTAAGAAATTCAAAACTCAAGAGGGCTTCACTGAGTGATTTGATCATAGAATGGTTTGGTTGCAAAGGATCTTAAACCACTTACTGAAGAATTCTGCTGTTCCTGGTTATTAAATATCTGTTGTTTCCCAGGGGAAATGCAAAAATCTCTGCAGCAGGCAACTATAGGGGGAAAAAAAAATCTTCCTCTCAATCTTAATATTGCTCTTGCAATGTTTATTTGGGTTCAAGTTACTATATATGTGCTCAGCCCAATATGAAGAAGCATCTGCAGAAGTAAAACGCTCACATTTCCTATATAAGTTCTCCAAGAGTATTTTCTGTTCCTCCTCTTGTTATGAAGTCCAAAAAGCCACAGGCCAAATGTGAAAAAAAAAAACCCACAGAATTTGCTCGGTTCGTTGAGACATATTTGGCTCAGATGCTGTTAGCAGCCTCCTTGTGCAATTTCTTCCTCTTTTCAAAAGAGATTATTTTATGTGCCATTAACATGGCATTTCTCATGGAATATTTCAGCATAGGAGAAAAATAAAAAAGGGATACTAGTAACAAACATCTTCCTTGGATGCTGCTGCCATTCCCAACTAGACCTGAACCAATACTTCCCGAGCAGAGGGTTGGACTAGGTGACCTTCAGGGGACAGACTGAAGAGCTGGGCACAGAGGAACCAGATGAAGTTCAACAAGGACAAGTGCAGAGTCCTGCGTCTGGGGAGGAATAACAAACTCCACCAGTACAGGCCGGGAGGTGATCTGCTGGAAAGCAGTCCTGTGGAGAGGGACCTGGGGGTCCTGGTGGATAACAAGTTAACCATGGCACAGCAATGTGCCCTTGTGGCCAAGAAGGCCAATGGGATCCTGGGGTGTATTAGGAAGAGCGTGTCCAGCAGATCAAGGGAGGTTCTCCTTCCCCTCTACACTGCCCTGGTGAGACCTCATCTTGAATACTGTGTTGAGTTTTGGGCTCCCCAGTTTAAGAGGGACAGGGATGTGCTGAAGAGGGTCCAGCAGAGGGCTACAAGTATGATTAGGGGGCTGGAGGATGGAGGACATGGCTTATGAGGAGAGGCTGAGGGATCTGGGGCTTTTTAGTCTGAAGAAGAGAAGACTTAGAGGGGATTTGATAAACGTTTATAAATGGGGACAGGCTCTGCTCACTTGCTCCCTGTGATAGGACAAGGAGCAATGGGTGTAAGTTGCAGCAAAAGAGGTTCTGCCTCAACACAAGGGGGAACTTCTTTACTGTAAGGATCCCAGAGCACTGGAACAGGCTCCCCAGAGAGGTTGTGGGGTCTCCTCCTGTGGAGACTTTCAAGATCTGTCTGGATGTGTTCCTCTGTGATCTGTGTTAGATAGCATTGTCCTGCTCTGGCAGGGGGGTTGGACTCAATGATCTCCTTGGGTCCCTTCCAACTTCTAACATGCTGAGATCCTGTGATCCTGTGACTCTTCCAGCCCAGCCCATTCTATGATTAGGACATTGCACTATTTACTCAGCATCTTTGGAAACTGGTACATTGCCCCCACTTCAGATGCTGGCTTTGAAGCACAAAAACACAGACATCAAACCCCCATCTATGTGTTTTCAGTGTTGCTCTTTGTTACTAATTATTTTTTGTTACCTGTTTCAGCACTCGTGTGTCAGTGATCTGTTCTCCAGCCTGTCTTCAGTTTATCAGTCTGGGTGTACCTTGAGAAGCTATTTATAACTCTCTCAACTCAGCAAATCCTGTGTGACAGCATACACATGCTTTTGTCTCTCAGCAGCGAAGCTGTGCTAACCTGAGTGCCTTCTATGAAGAATTTATTCAGCCCAATTAACTTGTGATAACCCAGAGGTAGAAAATCATAGAATGGTCTGGGTTGGAAGGGACCTTCGAAGGTCATCTAGTCCAACCCCAAAATGTTTGGACTTAATGATCTGTGGAGGTCCCTTCCAACCCCTAACATCCTGTGATCCTGTGATCGTGGTAGCACAAGGAGCAGTTGCATTACCTTTCAGCTCATTTCATGAGACTGCTAACTAAATCATGTGCAATAACTGGGGCAGCTGTAATTGTTAGACTGCAACTCAGCTGTTAAAAGAGGCCCTGACACCGTCACTGAGTTTTCATGGCTAGTAAGTGCAGTTCAGAATACTGGGAAGTTAAAAAGTCATTTATCTGAGTAGGCAGCAAATGGTTTGCAGGGTAGTCACCCTGGATTTAAGGACAGGACTTCTCCTATCAAGTAGTGAAATAGTTATTAAAAGCAAACAAAAGTCTGAAACCCATGGCATTTCTATTATCTAAACTGAAAGATGTTAAAACATACACCTCCAGGGTTCAATATCTTGTGGAGTAAGGGGTAAAAAAATGTGCATTTTTACAACCACATTCTGAAAAGCAGTAAAGGCATGGATATTTCAGCATCCCTTAAAATCTCTTCTTTCTAAAGGATGGTGATTGATTTGAAGGAAGAAAAAAAAACAGACTCTGTTCCAAGCCAGAGAATGGGAAAGGGGTTGCAAAGAACCTGATTTGCAACCATGCAGGAACAACAACCAAAACAAGCATGCCTAGCCTTTATGAATAAATTGCTCTTCTTAACAATTTAAAACCATGCCCTGCATAGTACCAGGGTATTTGGAACAGCTCTTACAAGCAGGATGACTTATTAAGTCTTCTGTAATGAAACACCATAATTGTAGCTCTCACAGTTCAAGTTCCAGCCTTATCTCTCATGTTTACTGAGGCTCTCTTCTGTGTCAAACTCCATGCCACAAAAAAACCCACAGAGCCAAAGAGCACGTGTTAAACAGACATTTCATCCCTGGCCAGCTGCACACTACAATAAATGGAGGAATTGGATCTGGAATCCAAATTAAAGTAAGTCTTCAAGCATTTACACCAGTAGTTTAAACAATCCTTTCTTAGAAAATCCTGAATGGAAACTCTTCAGTTTGCTTATGAAACTATAATATGAATATTAACTTGAAATATATAATCATTCATATCAGGTAACTGGATGATTTATGTGTGCAGAATGAATTTGTGCTACTACGATTTCTGACTTCAGTCCTAACCTAAGCAGCTACCAAAGAACACCCTGTGCATTTTGAAGGTGACCAGACAATGAAAGGAATGGAGAAGACTCCCACTTTCAGCACTTTCCCCCCCCCAAACATTCAAAAGATCCTATCTCATTTGCAAATCTCAAACAATTATAGAATCGATGGTGAATGGCTGGAGAGCAGCTCTGAGGAAAAGGACCTGGGGGTATGGGTTGATGAAAAGCTCAACATGAGCTGGCAGTGTGAGTGCAACCCAGACTGTGCTGGGCTGCAGCAAGAGCAGCAGGGTAAGGAAGGGGATTCTGCCCCTTTATTCTGCTCTCCTCAGACCCCACCTGGAGTACTCTGTGCAGTTCCGGAGCCCCCAGCACAAGAAGGACATGGAACTGCTGGAGCCAGTCCAGAGGAGGTCATGAAGATGCTCAGAGGGCTGCAGCAGCTCTGCTATGAGGACAGGCTGCAAGAGTTGGGGTTCTGCAGCGTGGAGNGTTGGAACTGGATGATCTTCGAGGTTCCTTCCAACCTAAACCATTCTATGATTCTATGAAATGTAATCATCCATATCAGGGACTTGGACAATTTATGTGTGCAGAATGAACTTGACTGTGCTACTACAATTTCTGACTTCGGTCTTAACCTAAGCAACTGCCAAAGAACACTCTGTGCATTTTGAAAGTGACCAGACAAGGAAGGGAATGCAGAAGACTCTCACTTTCAGCACTTTTCCCCCCCCCGAAACATTCAAATGTCCTATCCCACTTGCAAATCCCCAAACAGTTACAGAATTGGTGACATTGAGAGATCAGCAGATGCTGAACTAATAATGAATCCCGGCCATTATCACATTAGCTGCAATTGCTGGTTTAGCAGATTTTACTTAAATTATTTCTTCTTTTCATCCAGACACACACAGGAGTTTATTTTCTGTGGTTTCCTGTGATTGCTAATCAGTTTAGTTTTTTTTCTCTTTGTCAGCAAATGATCAGCCACATTCCAGATTTCAACAAAATGCAACAAAGGATTAACCTTTAAGAGCCACAGAATACAGAGTAAAAGCAAAGTCCGCAGCACTCATCAAAAACATAGCCATGAAGATCTCACTGGGAGCATGAGTCAGCTGAATCTGATTTTCTAATAGATCTGGAGAGCAGGACCAGCCTTGATATTTGATGAGGTACTGGCAGCTGATATTCTCTGGAAGCCTATTAATCTGTTCTGAATATTTGGGAGTCCTTGCCATGCGTTGCTATTCAGGACTGGATTACCAGACATGGACCACTACAGTCCCAGATAATGAGGCTCAAACCATCTTTAAGCAAGATTACTGCTAAACCACACACTGACAACTCACTAAGGTTCTACTACAGAATTAGAATCACAGAATCACACAACCTTAGAAGTTGGAAGGGACCTCCAGAGATCAAGTCCAACCTCCCTGCCAAGGCAGGATCCCCTAGGGTAGTCTGCACAGAAAAGCATCCAGCTGGGTTTTGAAAGTCTCCGGAGAAGGAGACTCCACAACCTCTCTGGGCAGCTTGTTTCAGGGATCTGTCACTCTCATGGTAAAGAAGTTTCTCCTCATCTTGAGCTGAAACCTTCTATGTTCCAGTTTGTAGCTGTTGCTCCTTGTCTTATTGCTGTGCATCACCAAAAAGAGCTTGGTCCCTGCCACTTGAGACTTGTACACATTGATCAGATCTCCTCTCAGTCTTCTCCACACTAAACAGCCCCAGGGCTCTCAGTCTCTCTCCATAAGAGAGATGCCCAAGTCCCCCAGTCAACGTGGGTCTCTGTTGGACTCTCTCCAGCAGGTCCCTGATCTGGGGAAGTCCAAAACTAGACGAGTGTGGTCCCACTAGGTCAGAGTAGAGGGGAAGAAGCCCTTCTGGATGCACTTTTTCTGATGCACCTCAGGATGCCATTGGCTCTCTTGGCCACAAAGGCACCATGCTGGCCCCACTAGGTATGAGCACAATTTTCTGCTTCACATACCAGGGAAATTGTTCATTTCAAGAGCAAAGCAGCACACCATAGCCACGGATTCTCTGCTAACAGAACATTCCCTGCAACAAGTAACAGACAACAGAGAAGCTGAAGTTCTAGCAAGAATCTCTGAGCCAGAATTTCGTTAGACAAGTAAAAGCAGGAATTCACAAACGCAGTCAGGTCACATCAGGTCAGGGAGGAAACTTCTACCTGCCTTGTGTCACCAGTTCATCACACAGAAAACAAAACCCCAACAACTAAAACAAAACAAAGCCATCCTAAGTCTGCCATCAGAAATCTCTGTGTGGACCTTTTCAGACACATTTTACAGGATATTAGAGTCACATCTGCAAAACAGAATGCTTGGAAACAAGTGTGTTTTCCAAACCTTTGCAGACCTCACTTCCAAGCGAAGGTGAAAGGGATTCATCATGGTCTGAATTTCCTGCAGCCCTTCCTGAAAACTAGAAAATGGGCAGCTTCACTAGAAAATCATCCTTCTGCAGGCAGATGTCTGAACACTAGTGTGTATTTTATATCCTAATCAACATATCTTAAGTGCATTTGTATTTCTACCCTGCCAGAGTGACCACAAACCCAATACCTGAAAACTGAGCTTTCCCCTTAGTTTTTCAAATCAACAATAAGATCAATACTAATCTCTATTTTGGGACACATTTACAGCATCTAAAGAGCTGCTTTCACAATAAGTGAAATTCTTTTTGATCCATAATGTACAAACAAGGAATTCCACTCCAGATCTGAACCCTTACTTTAGTTTAAGGACCCTCTGTGAAGACCCAGATACTGCACCCTTTTCCAGGCTCTCCCAAACTCCCAACTGAGAACACCTGGAGTACATCATCCTGATTCAAAATTAAACCTGTAATAATGCCTTTTGATTTGTATATCCACTGCTCCACATGCCAGATCTGCTCAGCCTCTCAGTTATTTGCAGGCTAATGAACCAGATGCACTGGGTAAGTCAGAATGTATCAGACCTACAAAATGCCACTACTGCACTCAAACTTTGTTGCTCAAACAAATCCAAGTTAACTGAATCTGCTGTGTACATCACAGGATCACAGGACCCAAAGAGATCACTGAGTCCCACACTCTGCCAGAGCAGGACCATACAATCTACCTCAGGTCACAGAGGAACACATCCAGACCGGCCTTGAAAGGCTCCAGAGAAGGCGACTCCACAACCTCTCTGGGCAGCCTGTGCCAGTGCTCTGGGACCCTTACAATAATGAGGTTCCTCCTTGTGTTGAGGTGGCACCTCCTGTACTGCAGCTTATATCCATTGCTCCCTGTCCTATCACAGGGAGCAAGTGAGCAGAGCCTGTCATCCCCCTGCTCCTGACCCCCAGCCCTCAGATATTTATAAACATTTATTAGATCCCCTCTCAGTCTCAGACTAAAGAGCCCCAGGTCCCTCAGCCTCTCCTCATCAGGCAGTGTGCCAGCCCCCTAATCATCCCTGGACCTTCTCCAGTAGATCTTTGTCCCTCTTAAACTGGGGAGCCCAAAACTGACACAGTACTCAAGAGGAGGTCTCACCATGAAGTCTCACATGCTGATCATTTTCACAGATGAAACACTTGCACATATCTGATGGCCATTTTTCTTTTGAATTGCCAGCTTTCCAGCAGCTAGTGAGAGTGACTGCTATATATAGCTATGATCTCAGTCAAGTTGCTGGTTACACCAAAATCTTAGCCAAATTCTATACTGGAACAGGTTGCCCAGGGAGGTGGTAGAAGTCTCATCACTAGAGGTTTTTAAGGCCAGGTTGGATGGGGCTTCGAGCAGCCTTATCTAATGTGTGCTGCCCTTGCCCATGGCAGAGGGGTTGGAGCTAGATCATAGAATCAAACAGGTTGGAAGAGACCTCCAAGATCATCCAGTCCAACCTAGCACCCAGCCCTATCCAGTCAACTAGACCATGGCACTAAGTGCCTCATCCAGGCTTTTCTTGAACACCTCCAGGGACGGTGACTCTACCACCTCCCTGGGCAGCCCATTCTAATGGTAAATCAATCTCTCTGTGAAGAACTTCCTCCTAACATCCAGCCTATACTTCCCCCGTCACAACTTGAGACCCCTTGCAGCCCTGACACTTCTAAGATTCTATGATTCTCTATTCTCTGGATTTAAAATTAAAACAGCAACAACAAAAGAAGGATATTCCACCTCAAATGTGGGTATAGGTTGACATCAGGCAATGAAAGTATGGAATTAAAACCACTGTTTTTTCCTCAAAACACTGTGTGTAATTTTTTTGAGGAACAACAATCATTTTGCTGCAAGCAAAGCTTGCTAACTATCTTTACATGATGGGGGGGGGAAAATGATTTACCACACTGCTCTTACCTGGCAATTGCTGCATTGATGAAGTAACCTTGCTCAGCTTTTCCTACTGCTGAGATTTTGCTTTGCATTAAGCACAAAATGTCACAGTTTCCAAATGTAACATGACAACCTAGAGCATTTTACTGTAAATACAAAGGTGGCCTTTGAAAATAATGATAGAGGAACACACACACAAAGAAAGAGAGGAGCAAACAAACAAAAAAAAACCCAACACTTAAAATATCCTTATGCATAATGAAAAGATCCTGTATTTCACATCAGGAATAAGAACCTTCTGTTTCTATTGAAAGCAGTGACACCACTGCCATTACCATCAATGGGAGCAGAGTTCTTTGTTTTAAAGCACCAGCAGGCATCCAGCTGCTTTGTTGGAGACTGCAATGCACTTCCCTTCTAAGTACGTGGCCACAGCTAATCTCTGATACAAATCCAAGTTTCCTGATACCCTTTCATAATAATTGGTCACCCAAAGAGCTGGTATTCATCACACTGATAGCAATTAGAGCACAGTGATTTCCTAAGTGTAAAAAAAAAAAAACACCCTCCCAATTATTTGGATCAAATTCTAAAAATAAGACATGTTCCTCATTACAACTTTGACCTTTTCCATTTATGCTTTTCCATTGCCTCCCATCACAATTACAGTTTTGACTGGAGAAATTACTTTTGCATTATGTTATCAAGCTTTCTTAGATAATTTTTTAACATTATTGTTAAGAGCAGCAGCAAAAACAACCCCAAGTTTACCCCTATCACTCAGTTTGTGGATAACATTTATTTTCCTGCACCTGGGTTGGGGCAATCCCAAGCACTGATATAGGCTGGGCAGTGACTGGCTTGAGAGCAGGCCTGGGAAGAGGGACTTGGGGGTGCTGCTGGATGAGAAGCTCAACATGAGCCAGCAGTGTGCACTTGCAGCCCAGGAAGCCAACCAGATCCCAAGCTGTATCATGGGAAGTGTGGGTAGCAGGACGAGGGAAGTGAACCTCCTCCTCTATCCCTCACTGGAGAGACCCCATCTGGAGTACTGCATCGAGTTTTGGAGCCCCTATTACAAGACATGCTGCAGTCTGTCCAGAGAAGGGCCACAAGGATGATCAGAGGGCTGGAACTGCTCTCTTGTGAGGACAGACTGAGTGGAGGCTCTTCAGTCTGGAGAACAGAAGGCTTCAAGCAGACCTTATTGTGGCCTTACAGTAAATGATCACCTAGTTTCAACTCCCCTGCCACAGGCAGGGGCACCTCGCACTACATCAGGCTGTCTAGAGCTTCATCCAGCCTGGCCTTAAACACCTCCAGGGATGAAGCTTCCACCACTTCCCTGGGCAACCCCTTCCAGGGTCTCACCACTCTCATGCTGAAGAACTTCTTCCTCACATCCAGTCTGAATCTACCCGTTTCTAGCTTTGTTCCATTTCCCCCAGTCCCATCACTACCTCACATCCTCAAAAGTCCCTCCCCAGCTTTCTTGCAGGCTCCCTTCAGATACTGAAAGGCCACAATAAGGTCACCTCGGAGCCTTCTCCTCTCCAGATTGAACAGCCCCAACTCCCTCAGTCTCTCCCCATAGCAGTGCAGCTCCAGCCCTCTGATCATCCTTGTTGCCCTTCTCTGGACACCTTCCAGCACATCCATATCTCTCTTGTAACAGGGGCTCCAGAACTGGACACAGTACTCCAGGTGGGGTCTCATCAGTGCAGAGCAGAGTGGGAGGATCACTTCCCTAGCCCAGCTGCCCACACTTTTCCTTTATGGAGCCCAGGATGCCTTATCAGAGGCATCTTGCAATGATCACTATCTTCCTACATTCCAACTCTTCCACACACCCCTGTACTACTGCAAGGAGAAACAAAATCTATCCTGGTTTACATGTAAGAGAGAGCAGGCTGCATGTTGTGATAAAGACGAGCTAACAGCAGACTTTGCAGCTCAAAGCAGAAGATGACTCTCCAGGATGTAAATATGGCATGGACAGAGTTCAGTACCTTGTACCTTTACCATGTACTAACCTGCTCTTCCTTAAAGAAGCTTTTCTATGAACCTTCTTCCTTTAGGCTTCCTTACACTATTTGCCTCTGTAAACAGTTTTCCTGTATGCCTCATCTCCTCCCTCCTTCCTTCCAAATGGAAAGACAGGAGCAGAAAACAAAACACAGATGTACAGAACCAAGGTTTCTGTGAAACAGTATCTTCCTTAGGAAAGGTTTCCTGCTGCTTCTCCATCATCACATCTGTCACCATCGCCCTCATCTACTTGGTTCACTGCAAGGTTGTCAGGAATGGCACTAATAAGATTATGCTCTAATTCCCAGGGCCACGCTCATAAACCAGAACATTTTTGACACTAATCACTTTCTTTGGGAAAAATACCACTTAGCAGCTGAAGGGAGGGATAGTTGGGTGCTTTAGAAATCAACTGAAAATATCAGAGGGTTATCAATTCTCTAGTTTACTGAAGGTCTCTTTTTATGAATCATCTCAAGATGCAGTGACATCCTGCAAACAACTCTGTGCTGGATTTACCTTTCCAGATGAATATACGCAAAGAAATGTTATTAAAAAACTGAAGTCTTAGTGTTCAGCCTTTCCAGACCATGTGTCCAGCACACAGGAATCTGAACACTTTGGGGAGTACTTCTTTACTTCAAAGGCAGAAAGGTTATTTAGCTATCAAGCATTCCCAGATTCACAAAGCATCTTGCAATGCATCGAGCTGGGTGAATGCAGGGACTCTTTTTTCTTAGAACATGACAGGGAAAAAAAACACTTGAAAATATTTTGTCTTCCTCATTTTGACAATCTTCAGGATTGCCAAGCATGATTCACACATTTGTAGTCCTGACAAAGGGAAAGAAACCTCTCTTCTCAACTTCAATCAGCCTCCTCCCAAAAAAACACAACCAAAAAAAACAAACACCCACCAAACAGATGAAAAGAAAACCAAACCAAAGCAAAGCCTACCAAACCCCAAAACCAAACCATACAAAGAAAGAGGGAGATAGAGTAAAAAGAACAGCCACGAACAATGCTATATATAAACCCTCTGATATTCTCCAAGGCTATTAAACCTCACTTTTATTCAAAGGGGAGAAAACAAGAGAAAGTTACTTGTGGCAAAACCGCAAGAATTGGTATTGCATTTGACAATCCATTAGCAAAGTCATTGGTGAATCCTTAGTCCACAGCTATTGATTTAGCTTGAGTGATGCTTTATAGCTAAATCAAAAGTAAGTTCATACTTCTCTACTATTTTTATTTTATGATCTTGAAACCAGATCAGCTAATTAGGCTTAGAATCATAGAATAGAATCACAGAATCATAGAATCAGTCAGGGTTGGAAGGGACCACAAAGATCATCTAGTTCCAAGCCCCCTCCCATGGGCAGGGACACCCTACCAGAGCCTCATCCAGCCTGGCCTTAAACACTTTCAGAGACGGGGCCTCAACCCCTTCCCTGGGCAACCCATTCCAGGCTCTCACCGCTGGCATGCTGAAGAACTTCCGCCTTGCATCCAGTCTGAACCTACCCATCTGCAGCTTTGCTCCATTCCCCCCAGTCCTGTCACTACCCGATATTCTGAAAAGTCCTTCCCCAGCTTTTTTGTAGGCCCCTTCAGATACCGAAAGGCCACAATGAGGTCATCTCAGAGCCTCCTCTTCTCCAGACTGAGCAGCCCCAACTCTTTCAGTCTGTCCTCATAGCAGAGCTGCTCCAGCCCTCTGATCATCCCAGTGGCCCCTCTCTGGACACACTTCAGCACATCCACATCCTTCTTGTAATGGAGGCTCCAGAACTGGATGCACTCCAGGTGGAGTCTCACCAGAGCAGAGTAGAGGGGAAGAATCATCTCCCTTGCCCTGCTGGCCACACTTCTGATGCAGCCCAGGATCTGGTTGGCCCTCCGGGCTGCAAGTGCACACCGCTTAAAGGAAGATACTGAAGAAAGATCACAAAATGATGAAGTCACCAATGAAAAAATCCATTTCCAGATGTTTTTAAACCAGCACTCAGGAGGCTTACATTCAAATGCCATGACTCTGCATATACACCACAGAGACCAGAACTGACCAACCAAATAACCAACATGAGAGCCACCCTACCACAGCAACAAGCCAACAGCGCAGCCTGCAAAGGAGTTCCTGTGGCTAAAATGACAGCAGGGCCATAGCTGAGTAAGCAAGACTGCGAATACAAAAGGTTGGTTTTTGAATGCAACAGTTCCATAGTGAAAATCCTGAAAGCTTTTATAAATGGCATGTCCTGCCGTTCTGATTACAGCATGTGCTCTGCTAAGGTATCCATGGAAACTTGGGGAAGAGATGTTAAATCTGTTGGATCTGTTTGGCACAAGGGAACAGGGCTAGTTGCCAGTCAGCCTAGCATAACCACAGGTATTTTAAGCATGGAGAAAGCATCAATGGTCCTCAGATGATGATGAAATCCACAGGACCAAACTGCCAAAGGAATTCATTCCCCAAATAATGGCAAGGAGGTGGTAAGGTTGCACTAAAGAAATTGTGATTTTAATGTTATTACTTCTTGATAGAGGAAGAACAGCTCAATTGTTGTAAAAAGGATGGAGACACCCAAATACTCTTCAGACCACACGGGAAAGAGGGAAAAAGAAAGTGTGGATACAAATGCACAGATCCTCGGGAGGAAAGGCTGCATGGGACTGGTGGACAAGGAGTGCTTAGGAATGTAAAATCTTTTGAAAGCAGTGGCTTCAACCTTAGACAGTAGTCCTGAACTGCTCTAAGGACATCAGATGTATCGGAAAATGGACAAATTGAAGCAGTATTCTCAGATTATTCCCTGTAGGAGAAGGAAGAGACATAAAGAATAATTTACCTCCGCTGCCTTCTCCAAGAAAACTAATGCAGGTTAGGCAGGCTCCTGCAATAGAAACAGTTTTTCTTCAGAGAGAGTAAAGTGAAGAAACTCCCTCAGATGACATGGAATTGCTATTACAAATACCACTCACATACACGCTTCTTTCTGCACTCCAACTGATAACAATTACTAGAAATCTCTCTCAGTATTCCTTAGAAACTGCCTCTGCAGAGCACAGTGTAAGAGTGTTGACTCAGGCACTGAAGAACTGCTAACAGAAGGAACAGCTCTAAGAAAAATCCCCTCGAGGTCTCCTCTTGCTGTAAATTGAGATGCCTTTAGAACTGAGCCATGTGCCCAGAGCCCTGTAAATCAATCAAGCACCAAATGATTCCCGCACACGAGCAGACCACAGCAGCACCGATGACTGGGCAGACCAACGCAGTTCATAAAGCTGCTCTCAGATGTCCTTGACACACCCTGGCGCAGTCCTGAGTAAGGAGATTTAGTCAAGTCCTCAAAAAAGAACAAAGGCTTTCTAGTTTGAACACTGGCCTCCCTATTCTGAGTACTTCAATTTATTTACTTGCTTACTTTACCAGAACTGACTGAATTTTCCTTCTCATTTACATGTACACCTCTCTCAAATCTCTCGAGACACACTTTGAAGGGATTTCCTGGTTTAATACCAATAACTTGCACAGTTCGCCACTCCCGTCCTAATTTTCTAACTCTGTCAAGTCACAGCTTTAAGAGTAGTTATGGCAAAATTCAAAACTCACATCTGTTTATATTAAATGTGTACCATTATCATAGAATAGTCAGGGTTGGAAGGCACCACAAGGATCATCTAGTTCTAACTCCCCTGCCACAAGCAGGGACACCTCACACTACATCAGGCTGTCTAGAGCTTCATCCAGCCTGGACTTAAAACACCTCCAGGGATGAGGCTTCCACCACTTCCCTGGGCAACCTCTTCCAGGGTCTCACCACTCTCATGCTGAAGAACTTCTTCCTCACATCCAGTCTGAATCTAACCGTTTCTAGCTTTGTTCCATTTCCCCCAGTCCTATCACTACCTCACATCCTCAAAAGTCCCTCCCCAGCTTTCTTGTAGGCCCTCTTAAAATACTGAAAGGCCACAATAAGGTCACCTTGGAGCCTTCTGCTCTCCAGACTAACAGCCCCAACTCCCTCGGTCTCTCCTCACAGCAGAGCAGTTCCAGCCCTCTGATCATCCTTGTTGCCCTTCTCTGGACACCTTCCAGCACATCCACATCCCTCTTGCAACAGGGGCTCCAGAACTGGATGCAGTACTCCAGGTGGGGTCTCATCAGTACAGAGTAGAAGGAGACGATCACGTCCCTAGCCCTGCTGGTCATAGTCCTCTTGATACATCCCAGGTTCTCTTGGCTTTGGTGCTGGCAAGAGCACACAGATCTCGTCCACCAGCACCCCTAAGCCCTTCAGGGCTGCTCTCCAGCCAGTCACTGCCCAGCCTATATTGGTGTTTCTTAACAGCACAGTGAATGGGCCATAGTTGAGGTATTTTGAATTATGAGAAGCACTGAATGTTCATAAGATCAAAAATGTGCCTGGTCACTATGAAGAGAGCCACTTTCAGTTTAGTGACCCAGGAGTCAAGACACTTGTCACAGTGAAGATAGAAGTCTGCAGGTATGTCACAGATCACTGAGGTTCATACTTGGCAGCAGCATTCCCTCAGTGCAACACCAACATCTGTGACCTTACATCACCAAACAGCTGCACACACTTCAGTAAAACATCTGTGAAGCAAACCAACATTTATAATCATGAACAATGGACCTCAGAGCTTGTTCCTGGAACAGATTCCAAGTCCTCCTGCTACCTCTTCTCTCTATCACCACTGCAGAAATACAGCTGAACAAGCCTGCACCATAGTGATCTAACCTAGAGTTCAATCCATTTCTGTTTTCAGCTAGAAATGCTGTTTAACAGAAAAGAGGCAAGTGCCATACAGAAGCTGAATGAGTAAGCAACTGATGTAATTTATGGATACTCTAAAGCTTTCATTAAGCTGCATATGGAAAATGTCCACAATTACTTAAAAAAAAAAAAAAAAAGAAGAAGAAGAAATAAACCCAAACTCCCACAAAAGGTCATGTTGCTTCATACCTAATTAAGGTCATGACTGGTTTTGTTCTCCGCCTCAGAAGCAGCATCATTTGAGTACATTGGGGTTTTTTAATTCTTTCACCTTTTCCCTTATTCCTGTTTACTGAGAGCCAGCAGAGCTTCTTTAAATACCCAAGAAAGCAAATGTGTTCCTTCACAATACCTACAGACTACCACAGCCACAGAGAGAAGCTTCTAAAACAATAAATGTTGTGCTCTTTGAAGCCAAACACTTGTGAAATCCCATCTGACACATCATCAAAAGGTAGAAGCAATTCAGATACAGAAAATGGAGGCACTGGGATCCTTTGGTGGTTGTTGCTGTTGTTATACAATGAAGAAAATTGTATTTTTAAGATTTGTTTTTTTCTTTAGGAAATGGAATTTTTTTTTCGGTGCAATTACAGATAGAATAAGTGAAATCATAGCAAAAAGGGAACTAATCTCTAAAAACAATTTAGAAGAATAAAGAACTGAAAAAAATTAAAATATTTGCCCAAACCTGTAAATTTAGAAGCAAAAAAAAAAAAAGAGAAAAATCCAGACTTAACTGTTACAGCAGATATGAAGCCCATAAGTGGCCTTGAATATTTCAACAGCATTCCCACCTAAGTGGGAGAAGTTGGCCATGGCAGGCCACGTCAACTCAACATTTAAAAAGAAATCACTTGGCAGAAAAGAGCATGAGATGAGACACCAGTCAACTCACATCTAACCCCAACTGTCAGTGACACGGTCAGAAAGTGAAACTTATCCAAAATCTTGACATTTCCATGCAGGATTTGGGTCCTTTGTAGCTGAGACAGCAGTCTGGTCCTTCTGCACAGAACTGGCTGCTCTAACTTCAGCTAACATCCAAGGCTGCAGAAGTCTCTTCCAGCTCCCAGAGACAGCTGTGTTTGAGAGACATCCAAATCGTTCCCTCTAGGTTGAAGCCTCCATGCAAGCATTGGCTACATCAGCCTCTGGACAGAACAGACCTCCTGGGACCTCACTACAACAGACTGAAGCTTTGGGGAAACTTTGCAGGTACTGAGCAGAGCAGCTCTGTTGAACAGCAACTGCCGTCCCAGTGGGAATGAACTGAATATCCAGACTGAAAGCTTATAGGGTGACAGTACTTGTCGGCTGAATCAGCATCACCCAGTTATGAGCCAATGGCCTTAAAAATGCCTACTAAAGTCAGTATAATTAGAAGCTTTACAAGCAGCAGCTCCTGGATATGAACCACTGCATCCAGACTCATATTAACCAAGCTGCAAGATGCCGCAGTGCTGTGTTAACTGAAGCTATGAAACTGACTAGCAGGCACTGCACAACGCTTGGCTATTTTACACATAGACATTTCTTCTGTGCATTGTACTATGCTGCAATAAGTGACTGCAGCTTCACTGTTGATACAGCAATGCTCTCTACATCACTTTTTAACCCCAAAGCCTTTTTTCCCCCGTCATCTTCAGCGTTTCAGTGCATGTAAAGAATATAAAGATTTCTAGCATAACAAATCATTACTTTACTACACAGTCCTCTGTCTTTCAGCAAAATCCCTCCTGCACAGGCTCTTCCTAGGTCACCAGTTATTTAATTTCAGTATTGTGTTGCACTAACCTTGCAACTCTGCAGAAAACAAAACACGATATTCTGTCACCTAGAAGACAAATGAACCTGTCAGTCTCTTCTTTCCTTTTGTCAGCTGCATGCTAGAAAATTGTTACAGGTCGCTTCAACCCAAAGAGGCTCTAGAGATTTATTCAGGAAGCACTGAGAGAACATTTGGATTGGGAGGAGGGAGACAGGGAACCCAGTAGAGGAGATCATGTTTAAGATCCATCTAGTTTCTAAGTATTGTTTTCTGGGTTGTTGTTGTTTGTTGTTTTGTTTTTAATGGATACTTCATGACTCTTTTATTCCACTTTTACTGTTAAGCTGTTCTATTAAAAATATCTCCCAAATCCCATTATGACCTGTCCAGAAATCAACCTTTTCAGTTTCCCCATACAATACTGCCAGAACCTTAGGCTCAACATTACCACTTCCTCAAATCTTTGCAGCATACAGTGAGGATGAATGGACGAAGAGATCGAATTAAATCAGGCTGACTCTGCATTTCCCTTGGAGTTATTCACCCATATCATTTGTATCCTAGGAACCCTCTTCCCTCCCCCAGTTACTTCCCACACAAGGAGAGACCACCCCGTCCTGCAAAGGCGATGTTATTTATATCAGGCACGGTGCAATCACAAACGGACCAAACCCATAGCATCCTTGGTTTAGACAAAACACGATTCAGCTCTCGGCTCGTGGCAAGTTTGCAAAGCCGGAGCTCTGCGGACCCGTTAACGTGGTAAAACAGAACCACTTGAGGTTTATCCGACACTTGCACCTCGTCGGGAACTCTCTGGTCCCCGAGGCTGCGCCAGGATGCTCAGGCTCTCATTCCAGCCAATGCTGTCTCTCTCAAGTCTTTCTTTTTCAGTGCACCAAACTACCCGCTAAAAAAAAGGTGCCTTTCTTTATTCCAGACCCTGATTGTTAGTCTAAGCCCTCCCCCTTTTCTTCCGGGCCGTTGCTGGGACCGCGGAACCCGGACCCGCGGGGAGGATGGAACCACAAAGCCCTCCAGCCGGGAGGGATGCTGCGCTGGGGCCTCGCCCGCCCCGGCCACTCCGCCGCATTGTTTTTTCACCTGGACGCCCCCTCGCTCTGCTGCATCGGCTTCCCCCAGGGACGCGATGAGCCGCGGCAGCTTCGCAGCGGGCGGGAGGCTCCGCGGGACTCAGCTCCGCGCTGGGCTCCCCTCCTGCCCAAATCGCCGCAGCCGTCCCTGGCTGCGGGGACACCTCGCACCCCGCCGGGGAAGCGACGAGAGCCGGCGGTCCTGCCTTTGCAGACACAGTCGGGGCGGCGGGGCCGGCCCAGCCGCCGGGACATTGTCTGCCGCCTTCCCCACCCCCGGACGGGGCTCCGGCTCCGGATCATTTCCCCCGATAAGCCGGGGCCGCGCCGGAGCAGCGTCCGGGCTATGCCGCGCCCGCCGCAGGCAGCGCTCCTGCATTGCGGCGGGGGCTCGGCGGCCGCGGGGCCGCTCCCCCCCTTACCTGCGGCACCGCTCTCCGTCTCCGACATGGTCCCTGCCGCCCGCCGACACTGCTCCGCGGCTCCAGCTCACTGCACACCCCGAGGCATGGGCCGGCGCCCAAGCTGCGTTGCCTACCCCGGGGAGGCTACTCCGCTCCTTCCTCTTGTCCCCACCCCGCTGCGCCTTCCTGCAGACGGAGCGGAGCGGCAAGGGGGAAGCCTCGGCTGACCCGGCGCTCACAGGCTTCCCGCGCCGGCTGCGGGGCTGCGCGGCCCCTCCCCGCCTGCTCCCCGCAGCCGCACAAGGGACCCGAGGCTGCGGCTGCCGCTCGGAGGCGGTGGGGCGCTGGGCGGGGGGGGAGCTCCGAGGGGCAGCCCAGCCCAGCCAAGCCAGCCCCAGATGCGGATTTCACGGCTTCTGAAGCAGAAAAAGCCTCCCGGTGACAGCTATGAAAAGAGCACCCGCTCCGCGGCCGAAAGTGACATCCTGTCTCGTCCCTGTGAGCTGGGAAAAGGGTGCTGAGTGCTGCTGGGACAGAGCTGTCGTGGTTGCAGAGGTGGTCCTTTGCCTTCGGGTTGTCAAGGATGTGTCTGTATAGCTAACCCGAACGGGACGAAATCATTAAGGCATCCGCCTAAATTAAGAATTTCAGAATAACTTTTACAGCATTGGATTGAGTTTGGAATGAACTCTCCCCTGTAGTTCTGCAGTGCCATCAGGGCCAGAATCTAGTGCTTTCCAGCTAATTAGCTGGTCTCCAGGACCTGGGAGAGAGACACCCTTATTGTTACTTGATCCGTGAGTAAGTCTTAAGACTTTTTCCCAACTAAGAGGCCATTACAAGCCTGTGAATAAAAACAAGGATGATATCCTCCCATGAACAATCCTGGAGCCAGAGTAAAATGTTCTCCTGTTTTCCTCCTGTGCTTCACGGTCTAATTCTACTTTATACTTTCCAGCCCCTGCAGCCATTCCCATTTTTAAATCACTGCCAGCAGTTCACCTGAAATAAACAAGGGCATTAACTCCAAGCCTAGCCTTAGGTCCTTACTAACTCCTCATCTCAAGAGGTCACTGACATTCACCACAAGGTAAAATCCAGCCGAAGGTTCCTATGAGTCCTCTTACCAAAGCTGGCACTCACAGGAGGGATTGTGAAATCCCTGAGAGCTAGGGAATTTTGAGGCAAAACCCTCCAGATCGCAGGTGCTCACTCACTCAGCATCTGTGTTCCCTGATTTCCTCCTGGCATGACATTAGCACTGTTCCTTGTGTGGTTTATTGCCTCTTAGGACAGAGGGTGTGGCACGAAAGTTAAAATTTAAGCAGCAAACTGCCTCACATTTGCACACCTGACTCATCTCAAAAGCCTTCATCAACGCTGTGCACGCTAAAAAGACACAGGGATGGTGGAGCAGCAGCTCACTCCACCACTCACATCAGCTGTAAGCACATGTTCTTTTGGACGCTCTGTGATACTCTGCACTGGAGAGACCCCATCTTGGGTACTGCCTTCAGTTTTGGGCTCCTCAGTTTAAGATGGACAAGGATCTGCTAGAGATGGTTCAATGGAGGGCTACGAGGATGATTAGGGAACTGGAGCACTGCCTGATGAGGAGAGACCGAGGGACCTGGGGCTTTTTAGTCTGCAGAAGAGAAGACTGGGGGGGGGATCTAATAGAAATATCTATAAATATCTGAGGGCTGGGAGTGAGGAGGGGAGGAAGACAGGCTCTGCTCACTTGCTCCCTGCGATAGGAAAAGGAGCAATAGATATAAGCTGCAGCACAGGAGGTTCTACCACAACACAAGGAGGAACTTCTTGACTGTAAAGGTCCCAGAGCACTGGAACAGGCTCCCCAGAGAGGTTGTGGAGTCTCCTTCTCTGGAGACTTTCAAGGCCTGTCTGGATGCGTTCCTCTGTGACCTGAGCGAGATCGTATGGTCCTGCTCTGGCAGAGGGGTTGGGCTCCATGATCTCTTCGGGTCCTTTCCAACCCCTGACATCCTGTGATCCTGTGTGACACAAGGATCACTGACACAGACAGCCAATCCTGGGGACAGTGTGCCTTGAGACACCGAGCACTGAGGGGGCTGCTGCTCGCCCTTCTCTACTCCAGAGAACAAAGAGGAACATCTGGCCAATAGGCAGCTTTAATTACCTATTTAGAGCCAGGATGAATATTTATGCTGCCATTAACAGCCTCGGAAATAAGAAACCAAACAACTCCTAACACTTGGTTTCCTGACAAGAGACTTTGGTAGCAGAAACTTTTGCTTCAGATTAAATGCACTTCAATAGCAGTTAATGGTAGACTTTACAAATATATTGAGATAATTAACAGAGGCAGAGGGAAAAGAAAAGAAACAATCGAGGAACACATAAACACTTCTCCAAACTGCACACTTTCAGGGAAAAAAAAAAAGTATTGTGTTCAGGCTAATTTTCCACGATCCCTCAAGCAACAAGACAACAAGCATAAAAATAGCATTTGCTGGGTACAGACATCTTTCCGAATGTCAAGGCAGTGACTACATTATTCAATATCAAGCCAGGTTGCCTAAGTTACACACTAAGCTGTAGGTGTTTTGAATAATGCAGGAGGAGAAGATTTGAAGGCATGTGACTGCTAGTTTCAGAAATAAGACCCTCTTTCCCAGGGAGCTCAGTATCTCCACTTAAAACCTAATGAGAGGAACCAAATAAAAATTGGGGAAAAAAAATATTTGAAGTACAATTAGATTCTTGATCTGAAATATTAAATGAAGAATAAAGGCCCCTTAAATTTTATCTAGCTCAAAATTAAGTACATAGATAAAAATAAATTAAAGGAAAATAAAAGACATCGTTCTTTTTTCCTTGCCACCTCTCTCCTGTGGAAATGAATAGAAAAGCATATTTCACACGAAACAAAAAGACTTTTTGAGAAGGGCACCCTATCAAATGAGCAGCTCTGGAGCCAAGGAGACTTCAGTTTTGCTACTTATTCCATGGGAAGTCTGTCATTTGTATGGTCATTTCAACAGGTTGTTCAGAATCTGTGGATTTAATGGTTTGCTCTTTTATAAAGATAATGGGAGATCAGTCTACATGTAGTAAGTCAAATGTAGAAATCCCGGGGATGGATAGGTTTTGGAAAGGATAGAATCATAGAATGGTTTAGGTTGGAAGGGATCTCAAAGGTCATCCAGTTCCAACCCCCCTGCCATAGGCAGGGACATTTCCCACTAGAAGAGGTTGCTCAAGGCCTCATCCAACCTGGCCTTCTCTTCTCCAGACTGAAGAGCCCCAACTCTAGTAGCCCATCCTTACAGCAGAGCTGCTCCAGCCCTCTGAGCATCTTTGTAGCTTTCTCTGGACTTGCTCCAACAGTTCCATGTCCTTCTTGTGTTGAGGGCTCCAGAACTGCACATAGTGCTACAGGTGGGGTCTCAGGAAAGCAGAGTAAAGGAATCTACATTCTCATTATGACCACCCAGATCAGCTAATTAGCTTGGCCCTTACACAAGATTCCATTATAGCGTGTCTGGAAAGTGTTTTTTCTTCTCACTGCCTTAACATCAACTGGCTTAGTACATTGCAGGGCAGAAGTAGCAGGAAGAAAGAAACATAACACAATTTGACACTGAAACATGGAAGTGGTATTCTATCAGACAACCAAGGCACTCATCAGTGTTAAATTCAGCACGAAATCACAGAATCACAGAAACATCCAGGTTGGAAAAGACCCTCAGGATTACCAAGTCCAACCTAGAACCCTACTCTGCAAGATTCACCTTAAACCATAGCCCTAAGCACCACATCCAAATGACTCTTAATCACATCCAGGATTGGCAACTCCACCGCCTCCCCTGGCAGCTCATTTCAGTGCCTGACCACTCTCTCCATGAAAAACTTCTTCCTAATGTCCAATCTAAACCTACCTAGTCTCAGCCTGAGACCATTCCCCCTTGTTCTGTCTCACAGAACCACAGAATCAACCAAGTTGGAAAAGACTTCTAAGATCATCAAGTCCAACTGTGATGGTTTGGGTATCCCCCACCCCCCACACTTTTAGAAATCACCCAGACTAGACTCAGCCGGCTCTGGAAATTCGAATGAAGCTTATATTTACAGCTGGCACAATTTACAAGCAGATATTTACAGTATATACAGTTATAGACAGAAATATACAAGGTAAAAAAGGTAATACAAACACAATTCCCCTCCCAGAAACCTGAGTCCCCAGGAGGGGCTCTCAACCACCCCTCACCTTCCCCCTACCCCTCTCAACCTTACCCCAGTCCTAAGGAAGAATGGAGGTTCGGCCAAAAGGGTTAAAAGCAAGGTGAAGCAGCCAAGCAAAGGAGGGTGAGGTTAGAAAGCAAGATGGAGTCCAGCCAGCAGCCACGAGCTCCCCAGCAGGCAAAGTTCCCCAGCGAGGAGAAGAAGCAAATGCCCTAATCTTTGTTTTGCCTTTCTTCTTTTGTATACATCTCAGCAAGACTGTGAGCGAAGTAGACCTCACCATTGTTTTCATTTTACAGCCTATCATCTAGTTCTTCTCACCAAAACATGCTAGCTAGGCTCAAACTAGCACACCAACCTATCACCTAACCTTTCTAATTAACTAAATCATGGCACTAAGTCTCCAATTACCTGTGAGAAGAGATCAGCAGCAGCCTTTCCACAATGTCCCTTCAGGTAGCTGTAGACAGCAATGAGGTCTCCCCTCAGCCTCCTTTTCTTCACACTAACCATTCCCAGCTCCTGCAGTTGTTCCTCATAAGATGTATTCTCTAGGCTCTTCCCCAGCTTTCTTGCCCTCCTCTGGACACACTCCAGCACTTCCACATCTCTGTTGTATTGTGGTGCCCAAAACTGAACACAATACTGGAGGTGTGGCCCACCAAAGCCTAGCACAAGGGGACAATCACGTCCTTACTCCTGCTGGCCACAGCATTTGTAATATAAGCCAGGATGCCACTGGCACATGTTATGGTATTACTCTGGCTTTGTGGAGAAGCGTGGTTTCTGCAGTAGCTCAGGGCAGATGTCTACTTTAAATCTCCTTTCAAGCACCTCCTTTGAATGGAAGGCCTCTCAAGTGCAGTCAAGAACAGTGCATTTCACAGCTGCAGAGCACTTCTTACCCTTAGGTGGTCCTCAGAAAGCTGCAGCCTCAAACCATTTAATTTATTACACAAGGGATTCAGCTATGCTGGCATTAGCTGACAGTATGAAATAACTGTCTAACCTAGCTCTGATTTTAGCAGAGCTACCACATACATGTTCTCCATTAGCATCAATCAAAATTTCTTGAGAAATCTGAAGATCACCACAGTGCCCTTCCTCATAGGTTGTGAGAGCTGCACAAAACTGCCTAGTGGGATGTACTTCTCACGTGATTTTGAAGGTCTAAGTGAGGTACTGATCAGGCAGCACTAACAGTCAGAGATCTGGAAAGAATAAAGGCATCTGAATATTGCTCTCAATGCACTTGACATCAAGATGTACAAACATTATTGCAGACACAGAGATCTGGGCAGCCTGATCCAGTTGAGGATGCTCCTGCTTACTGCAGAAGGGGTTGGACTAGATGTCTTACAGAGCTCACTCCTAACTCAGCCAATTCTATGATTCTGTGATCTGTGTCTCACTGAAGCCTAACCCAGGCCAATATTGATGCCAGGGAGAGTAATATCTTTAAAAACCGTATCACAGTTAAGACAAAATAAGAGAAAGTAGGTAACTCAGGAATCCCCCCTCAAGCATTATATCAATTTGCTCAATTAAACCTGCTAGAGTAATGGCTTCATGCATCAAATTTTCATTGTATGTACTGTCTGGAGCACCACTAAACATACAATACCTAAGTTTTGTTCATCACCTTCATGAATTTTAACAAGAACAAGTGCAAGGTTCTATACCTGGGCCAGAACAATCTTCACTATCAAGATGGGCGGAGGGAGGAGGTGAGAGAAAGCAGCTCTGTGGAAAAGGACTGATGGACAAGAAGCTGGACATGAGCAGACAGTGTAGGCTTGCAGGCCAGAAGGCCAATGGCTACCTGAGCTGCATCAAAAGATGAGTTGCCAGAAGATTCAGAGAGGTGATTCTGTCACTTTATTTTGCTCTGGTGAAACTTCACCTGGAGTACTGCTTCCAGCTCCAGAGCCCTCAATACAGAAAGGACATGGACCTGATGGAGTTGGTCCAGAGGAGGGACATGAAAATGATCAGGGGGTTGGAGCACCTTTGCTATGAGGACAAGCTGAGAGAGCTGGGGTTGTTCAGCCTGGAGAAGAGAAGGCTCTGGGGAGACCTGACAGCAGCCACCCAGTACCTCAAAAGGACCTGCATGAAGGGTGGAGAGAGACTGTTTGCAACGGCCTGTGGTGATAGGATGAGGGGCGATGGCTTCAAACTAGAGAAGAGCAGATTTAGATTGCATATTATGAACAAGTTCTTTACTATGAGGGTAGAGGAACACTAGACCAGGTTGCCCAGGAAGGTGGTTGGGGCCCTATCACTGGAGATATTCAAGGTGAGGTTCAACAGGGCTCTGAGCAACCTGATCTAGTTGAGGATACCACTCCTGACTGCAGGAGGGGTTGGACTAGGTGACCTTTGAAGGTCCCTTCCAACCCAGACCACTCTATGATAATCATCACTGCAGTCTCCTCCTTCATTCCAGCTGCATAGTCTTCCAGCTTACAGCGCTTTAACCTCTCCAGTTCTGCTTATTGGTTCATGTACTAAAGACTTGGGAATTATTTTTATTACAGAGTCATCTGGCAATATGTTCCCCTAGATGCAGTTGCTATCTTCCCCTTGCCTAAAAAGAGCTTTTCATATTCATACTTCAGAAATCTCTGTAAAGACAAGAAGAATGAAAAACTATCCAGCACTGTCACAGCTTTTCATCAAAGCAGGTTACTGAGCACAGAAGAATATGAATTTCTTCAAAAGAAACAGATTATACAGTTTTCACCTGTCTTTTGTCCATTTCTCCTTCCCAGTATCCCAGCATCTGATGAAAATGCATCTCTGGGAACAAAGCTGAACAGAGTTCTCCAGCATTTCATAGCAGGATTTGTTTTTCAGCACAACTATGAGTCTGTGGACACTGAAAGTGTAGTTCTGGTGCTTACAAATCTCTAGCAACATAATCATAGAATCATGGAATTATAGAATGGTTTGGGGGACCTAAAAGATCATCTATATCACACAGCTGTATCACAGAAACATTCAGGTTGGAAAAGACCCTCAGGATCACCAAGTCCAGCCCAGAACACTACTCTACAAGGTTCACCCTGAACTATATTCCCAAGCACCACATCCAAATGACCTTATAACACATCTAGGGTTGGTGACTCCACCACCGCCCTGGGCAGCCCATTCCAATGCCTGACCATTCTTGCTGTGAAAAAAAATTTCCTGATGTCCAGTCTAAACCTACCCAGTCACAGCTTAAGGCCATTCTCTCTTGTTCTATCACTAACTACCTGTGAGAAGAGACTAGCACTGACCTCTCCACAACATCCTTTCAGGTAGCTGTAAACAGCCATGAGATCTAGTTCCACCCTGCCCCACCATGGGCAGGGACACCTTCCACTAGACCAAGGCCCTGTTCAACCTGGCTTGCTTCTAAGAATAGTCAAAAAGGCTAAACTGTTGTGAAAGTTGTTTTACAAAGATATGCCTTAGAAATATTCTTAGTATCATAGTATAGCATCATAGTATCATCAGGGTTGGAAGAGACCTCACAGATCATCAAGTCCAACCCTTCACCACAGAGCTCAAGGCTAGACCATGGCACCAAGTGCCACATCCAATCTTGCCTTGAACAGCTCCAGGGACGGCGACTCCACCACCTCCCTGGGCAGCCCATTCCAGTGTCCAATGACTCTCTCA
>WAAF01017483.1:1130-13461 GCA_013400475.1 Tricholaema leucomelas | reverse complement strand
GACCCCAGCCTGTATCTCTGCATGAAACACATCCTGCAAATAAAAGCATCTATCAGAGGATATTTGCTATAAAATTACATTTAGAGCATCAAGTGGTACCATTTATTCAGCCATAGGTACTTAAAGAATGGTTAATCACATAGATATATTAAAAAAAAAAAAATAAGAGAGAGAGAGGGACTTCAAGACATAGTAGAAGTGGATATTTTAGCATGACTCCATTGGGTGAAATCCATTCTTATGAAATATTTAAGTTCCAATAACTACTATGTTAGTAAAAATAACGAAAGGCTAAGCCATCAGTCAACCACCACAAGCCATTTCTTTCCTTTTGATTAAGATATCTGAAATGGACAGTGGTGAGCACCTCAAAACCTTGATGTACCACTCCTCTCGGCACCATCTTTATGAACCACCCCTTCCTTCTATTTTTGGCATCTTTAACGAGGGCACACACATCTAAATGGAAGTGCAGAATATCCCAGGTGAATGGAGTGAGGTTTTCTGCTCAATATCTAATTTATCTCACCACAGGTTACATGAGACCTCTGATTACTGTTCTTCTCCCTAATCACTAAAGGGACGCTAATTCTGAGGAATCTAAGGATGCTAATTTCTTAAGATGCTCGCTGAGGATAGAACTCAATGCCTGTTCTGGATGATTTCTAAGCATGGAGCCTCATTTGCTGCAATAGAAATTATGAATCCATGAGACATGTTTTTCCTGCAAAAGTGAAGGATTACCACAAGCACCAAAAAGTCATTAAAAAGTCAAAACATAGAATCATAGAATCACAGAATGCTGGGGGCTGGAAGTGACCTTGAAAGCTCACCCAGTCCAACACCCCTGCCAGAGCAGGATCAACCAGAGCAGATTACACAGGAACATGTCCAGGAATATCTCCAGAGAGGGAGACTCCAAAACCCCCCTGGACAGCCTGTTTCAGTGTTCTGTCACCATCACAGGGAAAAAATTGCTCCTCATGGTTAAATGAAACTTTTTATGCTTCAGAATAAATAACAATCCAATAGTTACCTAACAAAGACATGACTGGTTTTAAGAAATGCATTTCATCTTATAGGAGATATCATCACTGAAAGGCATTATATATTTAGTTTGCATAAGGGAATAGTGAATTAATTCAAAGTTACTTACAAAACAGAAGCAAAAGACAAGCTGTTTACAGAAATGTAAAGGAAAATACAGTTTGCTACTGACCAGAATTCAACAGGAGATAAAGAAAAGAATTAACAATAATAAAAAGAAGAGGACAGAGCTCTACTGACTGGAAATTAATTGAAATTAAGAACCATAATTCAAATCTTGGGGAAATTTGTTATTTATCCATTCTCATTGAATCACAGAATATTAGAGGTTGGAAGGGATCTCCAGAGATCACTGAGCCCAACTCCCCTGCCAAAACAGGATCACCTAGGATAGTCTGCACAGGAATTCATCCAGGTGGGTTTTGAAAGTCTCCACAGAAGGAGACTTTAACTACAACAGACTGCAGCAGAACCTTTAAAGGGGCACACAAGCACAACACAGGAAACATCCTTGCTCTGAATAAATCTGCTGGATGTGCCTGTGGCATTTTCAATAGTGATTTATTAGTTTAGTCTTCTCTGCCAACAGAAATGAATGTTGTTGACATTTGTTTCAGTGTTTAGCCTTAATAATTACTAAACTGCTGAAGCCTGGCAATTCAATAAAGCAAGAGTTTGTCCAGGAGAAAAAAATAGTGCTCCTTTAAGTGTTGCATTTGCTTAAACTTAGCAACCATAAAGAGGAAGAAACACAGTATTAGTTTGCTTTTTGACTGATAAAAGAAGAATCACATGACATTCAGTGGCGTTTTGGGCTCCCTAGTTTAAGAGGGACAAGGATCTGATGGAGAGAGTCCAACAGAGGGCTATGAGGATGATTAGGGGACTGGAACACTGCCTGATGAGGAGAGGCTGAGGGACCTGGGGCTATTTAGTCTGGAAAAGACTGAGAAGGGATTTAATAAATGTTTGTAAATATCTGAGAGCTGGGGGTCAGGAGAGGAGGACAGGCTCTGCTCACTTGCTGCCTGGGATAGGACAAGGAGCAACGGATGTAAGCTGCGGCACAAGAGGTTCCATCTCAACACAAGAAGGAACTTCTTTACTGTTAGGGTCACAGAGCTCTTGAATAGGCTCCCCAGAGAGTTGTGGAATCTCCTTCTCTGAAGAATATCAAGGCCTGTCTGGATGTGTTCCTCTGTGGCCTGAGCTAGATTGTATGGTCCTGGTCTGGCAGGGGGGCTGGACTTGATAAACTCTTTAGGTCCCTTCTGTGCTAGTTTGAGCCTAGCTAGCATGTTTTGGTGAGAGGAACTAGATGGTAGGCTGTGAAATGAAAACAATGGTGTCTGCTTCCCTCACAGTCTTGCTGAGATGTATACAAAAGAAGAAAGGCAAAACAAANAATTTCTAAAAGTGTGGGGGGCGGGGGACACCCAAACCATCACACCTTCTAACCCCAAACATCCTGTGATCCTGTGAACATTGACCCCATTAGTTGCAATAGAAGATTTGGGGTTTACTTCTTGGCAAAGGGGTTGGGCTCAAAGATCTCCAGAGGTCCCTTCCAACCCCTGACATCCTGTGATGATCACCATTTAGAGAAAGACATAGTCCATTATTTTAGTACATCTTATGTGCATGTATTTCTTCCAAAACCATGGTTTTCAGTGACTGCAAACATTTTCCATGTCTTTTTGTACGTAAAATGTGATGGCAAACTTTGGCTGTGGCTTATTTCAGCTGGATTCAAAGTCTGTTTGAGCCAATGGAAAATCTTGCTTTCAACAATTTTACATCAGACCCTGAGATGCTGAGGGTAGGTGGTAGAATCACAGAATATTAAAGGTTGGAAGGGACCTCCAGAGACCATCGAGTCCCACCTCCTTGCCAAAGCAGGATCCTCTAGGGTAGTTTGAACAAGAATGCATCCAGGTGGGTTTGGAAAGCCTCCAGACGAGGCTCCACAGCCTCTCTGGGCAGCCTGTTCCAGGGCTCTGTCACCCTCCCTGTAAAGAAGTTACTCCTCATGTTGAGGTGAAACCTTCTGTGTTCCAGCTTGTAGCTGTTGCTCTTTGTCTCATTGCTGCTGACCACAGAAAAGAGATTGGCCCCAGCCACTTGATACGCATCCCTCAGATATTTGTACAGATTGATCAGATCTCCTCTTACTCTTCTCCAGACCGAACAGCCCAGGGCTCTCAGTCCCTCTTTGTAAGAGAGATGCTTAAGTTCCCCAGTCATCCTTGTGGCTCTCTGCTGGACTCTTTTCAGCAGGTCTCTGACTCTCTTGAACTGGGGAGCCCAAAACTGGACACCTCAGTATCTTGGAAACAGCGTAACAGAGGATGTAATGTATGGCAGTGTTTATAACACAGATATTCTTTAGCTAAAACTTCATTAATCTGTGCTTTTCACAGAGAATCTGATTGTCTCCACCACCAGAATGGCTGCCACACAATTTTGATACAGAGGTTTGAAGACGTCTGGTACACAATAGGAGTTTGGGACTTACTTTCTTTGTTTGGGTTTTTACTGAGAGGAAGACAGAACATGTTGAAAAGGAGTCCAATTTGCTTTCAGGATCTTACACTGCCAGCATATCTCAGCAAGGACATTTGGAAACCCAAACAGGGCAAAGGCACCGAGATTAACATGTCCACACCTCTGATGAGCTTTGTCCATCCAAGGCTTCCTGGCTATGAAACATCAGGCAATGTTCATGCTGCCCAGACAGCAACTGTGTCCTGGGCTGCATCGAGAGAAGCGTAGCCAGCAGGGCAAGGGAGGTGATTCTCCCCCTTCACTCTGCTCTCGTCAGACCCCACCTGGAGCAATGTATGCAGTTCTGGAGTCCCCAACACAAGAAGGACACTGAACTGTTGAAGCAAGTCCAGAGGAATCCACAAAGATCTCAGAGGGCTGCAGCAGCTCTGCTATGAGGACAGGCTGAGAGAGTTGGGGCTCTGCAGCATGGAGAAGAGAAGGCTTCCAGGAGACATTGGAGTGGATTTCCAGTATCTGAAGGGAGCTACAGGAGGGCTGGGGAGGGACTATTTTACAAGGTCTTGTAATAACAGGATGAGAAGTAATGGGTTTAAACTGGCAGAGGGGAGATTTAAGCTAGATGTTAAGAAGAAGTTCTTCACAGTGAGGGTGGTGAAGACACTGGCACAGGTTGCCCAGGGAGGTTGTAGATGCTCCCTCTCTGGGAGGGATTCAAGGCCAAGTTGGATTGAAGCCTTGAGCGACCTGTCCTAGTGGGAGGTGTCCCTGCCTATGGCGGGGGGTTGGAGCTGGATGATCTTTGAGGTCCCTTCCAACCTAAACGATTCCATGACTCTATGAAAGTAAACATAGGTGCGTCTGTCAAATCAGCTCTGCATAAAATGTGTGTGTTGTGGGCAGGGTGCAAGCAGCATGAAAAGAAGCTGTCACCACAGGAAATGACATTTGGCTTGTTTAGAATGGCAATATAACATTTCATATGAAAAGAAGTGCTTGACACTGTTTATAAATAGTGAGATGTGTGTAAAAAATACTGGTCACATCCATTTGACATCGCTCTTCCAAAGCACTGTATTTTTGGCTGAGTCTGTATTTTCAGTCCTTTGCCCTAAGCTTGTCTGTGACTGCTGTATTATTTAGAAAGCAGTGACTTTCTCTTACTAATAGAAAGAATGGGTAATTTTAAATTTGAATGTACAAACCCACTGCCATTAGAGTGTAATTTCATTCAGTGCTCAGTACAGTTCTCCTCCTGGAAAAAAACCCTTCTTCTAAAGAAGTGGGACAGAAAGAGTCAGGGGTGATGAGCCTGGAGCAATTCAAATGGTGCACAAACATAATTCTGGTGCTAGCATAAAGTAAGTCTTCAGATTTCGTGACTTACATAAAAACAGGTAGTAAATAAAATGTAAGTATAAGGACTGCTCAAGAAACAGGGCAGGCACATGGTGAGGAACATACAGCAAGGAGTGACGGCTGTGAGAAGAATAAGCACAAGAAGATAACAACTTTTTTATGTTTTCTAAAACAAGGTCATGGCAGAAGAGGTTTCAGATTCCAGTCTGTGTTTATAGCCTTTGGTGGCAAGCAGTCCAAGAACAGATCCAGAAAGATTGACTTTGTAAAAGCAAATTTTCTCTGTCATCCTTTCTCTCACCCGAGGTGCTATCTGTCAAGGCCTATAAACTTCACTTTAGATAGATTATGTTAATAAGACATGAAATACTGTCCATAGCTAGAGGGAAAATAGGGTGTTTGTATCAAATACATCTCCCTGTTCACCCATGCAAGATCTGAGGGGGCACTTTCTGCAGATAAATGGGTTTGGAAGGACATTAATTCAAAACGCTGTTCCCAGCAATGAAGACACCATGTAGATGGTGCACATGCAAGCACTCCATACGCTGCTGTGCATAACAATTTATAGGCAGCCTTCCTTCTTCAGAGGGCTGGAGCACCTCTCCTATAAGGAGAGACTGAGGGAGTTGGGGCTGTTCAGTCTGGAGAGGAGAAGGCTCCGAGATGACCTTATTGTGGCCTTTCAATATCTTAAGGAGGCCTACAGGACAGCTGGGGAGGGACTTTTGAGGATGTCAGGCAGTGACAGGACTGGGGGGAATGGAACAAAGCTAGAAATGGGTAGATTCAGACTGGATGTTAGGAAGAAGTTCCTCCCCATGAGGGTGGTGAGACTCTGAAATGGATGGCCCAGGGAGGTGGTGGAAGTGTGCTAGTTTGAAGCTAGCTACAATGTTTTGGTGAGAAGGACTAGATTACAGGCTATGAAAGGGAAACAGTGGTGACGTCTACTTCACTCATAGGCTTGCTGAAATGTATAAGAACAAGAATCCAAACACAAATAAGGGAGTCACTCGTTGTCCAGGCTCTGGGCATTTTCTCTCTAACCTCACCTTCCATCTCTCTGATTAATCCACTTTGCTTCCTAACCCCCCTGGCTGACCTCCATTCTTCCTTGGGGCACAAGGCAACATCTGGGGTAAGGCAGGGGAGTGCGAGAAGGTGGAAGGGTGGTTGGGAGCCCCTCCTGGGGACTCAGGTTTCTGAGAGGGGAGTTGTGTTTCTGTATTACCTTTTACCTTGTATATTTCTGTCTATAACTGTATATACTGTAAATAGCTGCTTGTATATTCTGCTAGCTGTAAATATAAGCTTCATTCTAATTTCCAGAGTTGGCTGAGTCTAGTCTGAGTGATTTCCAAAGTGGGGGGGGGGGGAACACCCAAACCATCACAGGAAACCAGAGGTCTAAAAGCAATCAAAAGAGACTTCAAGACACTGGGAAAAGTAGTTGAGGGATGGAGGGCACAGGTAGCCTTTTCATCTATACCCTTAGTCACGGGTTGGAATGCTGAGAGGAACAGGAAATTGTACTTGACTAACAAGTGGCTCAGGGGCTGGTGCCACCAACAAAATTTTGGATTCTTTGATCTTGGGGAACTTTATATGGCCCTGGGTCTGCTAGCAACAGGTGGGGTACAACTGTCTCAGACTGGGAGAAAGATCCTGGCACATCAGCTGGCTGGGCTTGTTGAAAGGGCTTTGAGCAATGATTATATTATAATTATACTGAAAAATACAAAGGCAGCATTCAACTCTCATCCTCTTGCTTTTGCACTTATATTAACTCAAACAAGAGGTTCTAATGTCTCTATTTTCACAAGGATCCAGAACTCATTTTCCATAGCACTGCACAGGTACTGCAAAGGCTCAGTATCTGTCAAGACTTAAGGCAGGGAAAACAACAGTTCTGAAGCAGTCACTAATTCTGAATGGTTCATTTTAGATTTTCAGAGTCCAATTTACTGCTGCTTTCTGTGAAAGGCAGCTGGTCCACATCAGAAAGAGCAAATGTTCAGCATTTAGAGCACTCAGAGACAGCTAGCTGCCTATTGGGATTTTCAAATTCAGAGAGGCATCTAATCCTCAGTGCAAAAATCACAGGAGATGATTGTAAAATGGCTTTTCAAAGCCAGATGAAAATCTAGCTCCAGTTGAAGGTCCTTTAACAATCTCACAGGCACAAGTATTTACCCTGTAAGAGATGTTTCTCTGCATCCATGTGCTGACAGGATTTTATACTCTGTCTGCAATTACAGAGGTTTTTCCTGGAAAGAAAATTCAGGTTTTGCCTTGAGGTAGTTCTCCTACAAATGTGTCTTCTTGAGATGTTGAGGTGTTTGAACGTGTCCAAAGAAGGGCACCAAAGCTGGTGAGGGGGCTGGAGCACAGCCCTACGAGGAGAGGCTGAGGGAGCTGGGGGTGTTTAGCCTGGAGAAGAGGAGGCTCAGGACAGAACTCATTGCTGTCTACAACTACCTGAAGGGAGGTCATAGCCAGGTAGGGTTGGTCTCTTCTCCCAGGCACCATTGACAGAACAAGAGGACACAGTCTCAAGCTGTTCCAGGGCTGGTTCAGCCTGGATGTTAGGAAGTTCTTCACAGCAAGAGTGATTGGCATTGGAATGGGCTGCCCCGGGAGGAGTTGGAGTCACCATCCTTGAGGGTGCTTAAAAGGAGGCTGGATGAGGCACTTAGTGCCATGGCTTAGTTAATTAGAAGGTGTTAGTTGATAGGTGGGACTCAATGATCTTAGAGGTCTTTTCCAACCTGGTTAATTCTGTGATTCTGTCTTCCTAGAGGTGTTTGAAGTTTCAAGGACTGTGAAGAACAGCTGTCACAGACAAAAAAGGGAGAGCAGTTGTATTTGGATGTGAGATCTTGTGTGTTACATATGATCAAGTTTCAGATGGATATATACCAGGAGTTTCCCTTTGGTATGGTACAGTTCATAGACAAATCCACAATTTTAGATGAGTAATTAACATCATAATTCCTGTCAATTCACTGCTAAATTTCCTCATCAGAGGTTCTTCTCTTTGTAATGCTTCTGCATTTGGCTTTCCCTTCTCCACTGGTACAGCTGAGCTGGGGTGCTAGAGATGAGTTATGACTTGGGCTTTCTCTAGGTCCTTAGGACTGCTGCTTTCCCAGAGTCCTAGGGTAGCATATTTCTAAGCCTGCAGGTACCTGAATTACTGCCAGCTGGCAGATGCAGATACTCTTTCACAGCTAATAAGCTGCCTGCAGCTTCAGCTCCAGATGATGCCTTAGGATCTAAATCAGGAATATTAAAGTATGACCTTCTGTTTTTTCACTGCTACTGCTTTCTGATCCTTTCAGACGCCTTGAGCACACCTAAGCTGTCCAGATCTATGTAGTAGATGAGAGAGGTGCTTGTCTTTTCCTGCTTTTGAAGAAGCAGGTGTTCTGGTATTCTAACAAGGAGACTTAGCTTTCTCTTGCAGTCAAGATACAGAGGTTCAGGAGCCTTCCAAGTCAAACTGAGGAGATCACAGGATGTCAGGGGTTGGAAAGGACCCAAAGAGATCATTGAGTCCAACCCCCCTGCCAGACCAGGACCACACAATCTAGCTCAGATCACAGAGGAACACATCCAGACAGACCTTGAAAGTCTCAAGAGAAGGAGACTCCACAACCTCTCTAGGGAGCCTATTCCAGTGCTCTGGGACTCTTACAGTAAAGAAGTTCCCCTTGTATTAAGGTGGAACCTCCTGTGCTGCAGCTTGCATCCATTGCTCCTTGTCCTATCCCAGGGAGCAAGTGAGCAGAGCCTGTCCCCCCTCTCCTGACCCCCAGCCCTCAGATAGTTATAAATATTTCTATTAGATCCCCTCTAAGCCTTCTCTTCTCCAGACTAAACATCCCCAGGTCCCTCAGTGTCTCCTCATCAGGCAGTGCTCCAGTCTGCTAATCATCCTTGTAGCCCTCCACTGGACCTTCTCCAGCAGATCCCTGTCCCTCTTAAACTGGGGAGGCCAAAACTGAATGCAGAACTCAAGATGAGGTCTCACCAGTGCAGAGTAGGGGGGGAGGAGAACCTCCCTTGATCTGCTAGACACACTCTTCTTAATACACCCCAGGATTCCATTGGCCCTCTTGGCCACAAGGGCACATTGCTGTGCCATGGTTAACTTGGTCCTTCTCCACAGGACTGCTCTCCAGCAGATCACCTCCCAGCCTGTACCCTGTCAACCTGAGATATCAGCATTCTGTAAGCATGTTTACCACTTTCCTCATGTCATTTTTTCACACACTCAAGGTGTGATTCAGACATTCCTCTAACTCCAGAAGAGATTTCATGTCTAGGAATCCCAAAGGAAGTGCCTGCTTTCTCAAAACCCATCTTAGTCTTGATGTTGCTGTCTTGGCTAGTACAATTTCCTCTCCACTCAGCTGCCATCTGCAGGGCCACTGTGGATTATCCAACTCTACTCAATTAATTGCTTGAGGGAATTCTGGAGCTGAGGACTCCATTTAGCTATAAGGATCACAGGAGACAAGCAGTGCCAGGCGCTGGAGTGTTCAAATGCCTCTAAAGGTCTAGACCTGGGCCAGCTGGATTCCTTTTTATCATAGCAAGGGGTCTTTTAAATGCCTTAGTATGAGTAATGTAATGTATCACAAAGGAACAAAATAATAAGCCTGGAAAGATCTCCTAAATTCTCTCTAACATAGAAAATCTATTGAGAATTCAGAAGAGAGTGTCAGCAGCCATGTGAGACACCCACCTTGAAAGTGGAAAGACAGAGGTATAACAGTATGATCCCACTAAGGGATATCTATCTGCCTGGTATCTTTGCTTTCAGGTAAACTGTTGGCCAAGCTGTCTCCAGTGCTTGCTTCTGCAGTGTAACAGAATCTGAAGCATACAGCCACAGTGCTGCAGAGATGCCAACTTGAATTTATATGCCTAAATTAAACAGGCTGAGGATGTAAAGCTGGAGGCAAACATAGAGTTATGCTTAAAAGTAACTTAAAAGGTGGACCTAAGCCATTTACTTTTTCAATATGAGAAGAAAAGGTTGACCACAATTTCACACTTGTTTGCCCGACAGCCATCCCTGCAAAGCAGCAGGCATGACACCCTCATGAGCCTACAAAACCATGCTAAGAAAACACCAAATTCTTTGCTGAATATCCCCTGGAGAGGTTCCTCACTCCTTTCTACTTAAATCAATCATAATGGCAGGAAAAGCTATCAAAACAGAAAAATACTACAGTTTAATAACAAGCTCAGAAGGTGCAGAAGATATAAGTTAAACACACGTCCATTGGCTCAAGGTTCTCTAACTCCTTGTATCCTACTCAAGGTTTAAATCAGGGAAGGGAGGAACATAGAATCATAGAATGGTTTAAGGTTGGAAGGCACCTCAAAGATCATCTGGTTCCAAACCCCTGCCATAGACAGGGACACCTCCCACTAGGACAGGTCACTCAAGGCCTCATCCAAGCTGGCCTTGAACACCTCCAGGAAGGGAGCAGTCACAGCTTCCCTGGGCAACCTGTGCCAGTGTTTTACCACCCTCACTGGAAAGAACTTCTTCCTAACATCCAGTTTGAATCTCCCCTCTGCCAGTTTTAACCCATTCCTCCTCATCCTGTTATTAAAAGACCTTGTAAAATAGTCCCTCCCCAGCCCTCCTGTAGGCTCCCTTCAGATACTGGAAGGCCACTCCAAGGTCTCCTCAAAGCCTTCTCTTCTCCAGACTGAAGAGCCCCAACTCTCATAACCTGCCTGTGCTCTTGCTGTTACTTCTGCAGTTAGAAGCCATCCAGACAGATTTCAAAATCCTGATGGATCCAAAGCATTCAGAACTTTGAACACTCCTATCACTCTGTTTAAATAAGGCAGCAACTGCTTTCCACAGCAGCCAAAGTCTCCAACGATTACTGTGCCACATTCTCCACTAATCTGCTCAAGAGGTGGCAGAGGCACCAGAAAACTGTGTAAGGCCAGCATCTGAAAGGAAAGGTTGCAGGCTCTTGGGCAAACACAGATGATAAAAGCATTCCTGGCAGTTGTTGCTAGCTAAGCATTCTGGAACAGCCAAGGACATCTTCAGAATAGCACTACATCATCTTCAGAAACTCCACTCTCGTTATCTATTTGTTTGTGCAGTGTCTGCTTGGTCCTTCAAAAACCTCGCATGACCCTTTTTAAAGCTGATGGAAGTTAAACATGCTCAGGCAAGGAAATAAAAAGGGAAATCAACTCCTTACAAAACCACCATAGCAACCAGGCTTTGAGTTGACAGATAAAGAAAGCTGAACCCAAGTTACATTTGTTTGATAAATATCACTTTGATTTCCTCTTCAGGCCTAAATGCATTGCAGAATCAAATAGGAACCAAACCCACTTAAAACCAGAAACAAAGTCATGCAAAAACCCCACATGTAAGATCAACAAACATCTAAAACAAAAGCTAAAGCAATCCAAGAGAACAGAAGTCTGCAATCTTGCCTCTCCACAGAAGCTACAAAAGATGCCACCGTGCTCAGGGCAAACTCTGTCCCAGAACATGAATTCTACAATAAATCTGTATCCTCAGCTTACCTTTTCCTCTTAGGCACGAATGCAGGAGCCTGGAGGCTTGATTTAGTGCTCTCTATAAAATCCATAAGCACTCAAGTACTGACAAATTGTAAGTTGTTTGTTGTTCTCACTGCAGCAGCTTCTTTGAGCATCCTCATGCATGGCATATAGGGTACAAAAGGAAAATCTAATGTTGTGACAGGAGCTCCAGAAACACAGAGCCAGTGCTTCCTGTATAGCTACTGACACTGTCCCAGCTGATTAATTTGTGACCTTTGATGCAACCTTTCTCTTCAGCCAAGTTAAAATGCAAGCCTATCTTTGCAGGGGGAATCAATCGGTTCTTATAATTCCAATCGTGTAAAGCTGAAGCAAGGGCACCATGGTGCTCCCACTGGTACAGAATCACAGAATGCCAGGGGCTGGAAGGGACCTCAAAAGCTCAGCCAGTCCAACCCTCCTGCCAGAGCAGATTCACCTAGAACAGATCACACAGGAACACACACAGGCAGGTTTTGAATATCTCCAGAGAAGGAGACTCCACAACTCCCCTGAGCAGCCTGTTCCAGTGTTCTGGCACCCACACAGGTGTTGTGGAGGGCCTGTAGGCCCGGAAATAGGCTTCTTTATGCCTTGCCCTGCCTGGACATGTTTTTCTGCCCGAACCAGGGGTAAACACATTAAATGGACAAAAGGGGCACAATAGGCCTGGTGCCATAAAGTCTGGCCTGCCCATAGAATCATAGAATGGTTTAGGTTGGAAGGGACCTCAAGGATCATCCAGCTCCAACCCCCTGCCATAGGCAGGGACACCTCCCACTAGAGCAGGCTGCTCAAGGCCTCATCCAGCCTGGCTTTAAAC
>WAAF01017482.1:0-38198 GCA_013400475.1 Tricholaema leucomelas | reverse complement strand
GGGGGCCCAGAACTGGACACAGTACTCGAGGTGTGGTCTAACCAGTGCAGAGTACAGGGGCAGAATGACCTCCCTGCTCCTGCTGGCCACACCATTCCTGATGCAGGCCAGGATGCCACTGGCTCTCTTGGCCACCTGGGCACACTGCTGGCTCATGTTCAGGCGGGTATCAATCAGCATCCCCAGATCCCTCTCTGTCTGGCTGCTCTCCAGCCACTCCGACCCCAGCCTGTATCTCTGTATGGGGTTGCTGTGGCCAAAGTGCAGCAAGGTAAAGAGCAAAGGTTATCTTAAAAATAAATATGTTATACCTCAGGAGAATGCTGGAATTCCTATCTTGAAGCATGCATGCATTAGCAAGGGCTCCTAAGTTCAACAACAAGAGAGCTTTCTCTGACGTGTAAAATGCAATGTTCCCTAAGTGGAAGCATGATTCCTAACTTCAGAGTGTTTGGGAGAGTTCTTTGCATAGGTAGGTATCCAAGTTCCCAACAGCAGCAAAATCGTCTTTAACAGAGTTTTACCTTTGGACATCCAGGAAACTGTCAAGAATCATTTTGGCTGTGAGCTGCTGAGGAAAGTTCCAAACTGCAGGGTTAATTGTGTGGAGGGGAAAAAAAAAAGCTTAGAAATGGGTAGCGTGGGAGGGATGAATATTTGAATCATTTTTCTATTCCTTGGAAAGCCTTTGATCTGTGCCAAAAGCAAGATAGTATTTGAGACCTGCTCTTTTCTCACAGGTTGCACAGATACAGCCCACAACGTAGATGATCTTTAGTAGGTACTTTAGTAGAAAGCTCTTTTTTTTATATAGTTTGGTTTAACTATTTCTCCATGCAAATTAAAGGTACTTGTTTACTAAAATACAAGATCCTTTTGGCTTTCTCAGTATAGGTTTAAATTCAGTCTGTTCATATAGGGGGTTTAAAGTATGTTCTTAACAAGAAAGTGGACAGAATGCAACAGAAAAAAGGTGAAGACTATTTCTCCTTTGTGACAGCTAGGTGGGGATAGAACTTCAGATTTAACCCACACCTCTTGCCTGGGTTTGAAACCCCACCAGTGCCCTTGTGCTGGCCTAAGGACACACTTACTGCTTCTGTGTATCTGTAGCTGGCTTTCTGGCAGGACATTCTGCTTTTTGTTTCCAAATCCCAGCAATAATCTCACTACAGCAGGGCTGTACTGATGAGATTATGTGGGATTTAGTAGAAAACCATAATTGGGATAATTCAGGGTGTGTTGTGTTATATTTGATTGCCCTAAAACTCAGAAACTGGAGATCATAATAAGGAACCAGCAGTGTCTATTGATACATTCTGAGGGTACTGTCACTTGGCTATTTCTTCAAGTGATAATTGTTTGGGGTTTTAATTAGCTTTTATTGGCCTTAAAGAATATGATGATGGATTACTAAGAGGAACTCATACAAAAATCTTTTCTGTATTACAAGCAGAGTTTGTAGTCTGACTTGAACTGTTTTCACCATGGAAAAGGGATTCTCTCCTTTCTGTTTTCCTGAGACAATTGCATTATACTGTTTGCAGAGCTGCTGTGTAAAAACAAACCAGTGAAGTTATCTGGGATCACAAAACTTTTCTCTCCTCCCCACTCCAAGGGAAAGTAAACTTAAAATCAGAGCAGTTCAGTGGTTCAGTTTATTGGCCAGTGAAACTGGTGCAAGGCAAGATTTAACAAAATTGGCTTTGTTGCTAGAGAAAGAGTAGCATATATTTGACCTAGCTTGTGTTACTCTTGAACCTGGTGAAGGAAGATAGGGATGAAAGAAGAAGTGTATTTCCTTGACTGCATGCTGCAGCTTTTACAGTTTTCTTGCATCTCAGTTATCCGCATGAGTCCTCCAGGAAAACAAAAAACTTTTTCACTTGGGGGCACACTTGGCATGGGGAGGAAGGAGAATTTTACTTCTCATCAACATTTGACTTGTATAAATCTATTACAATTGTTTTCCTGCAATAAACTGTGGAAGGCTATCAATTAACGTTCATTGTGTTACTTTGTTTTATTTTCCCCCCCTTCAACTGAAAACAAATACTTCTTTTTTTCCCCATCAAGGCCCATTATAGGTCCTGCATTGCCACCTGGCTTTAGAAGACCTGCTCAGGAAACTGACAGTAATAGATGTTCCATAGGACCATCAGTTTCATCAGAATTCCATGCTCAGGTTTGTGAAAACAGAAGCTTCTTGTTTTAGTACAAGATATCTGAACAGCTTAAACAAGTAGGAGCCTGAAGAAGTCTACTAGGCATACTTTCCAGCATGACAGTTTAATTTTAGAGCAGAAAGTGTCTGGCATGTTTTTGCCTGAGTCAAATACTGAAGCATAAGTAAGGCTTAAACTAAAAAAAAGAAGGCTGGCCTGGTTTGTTGTGGTTTTGCTGTCAGACTGATGGTGCTCTCTCTGAACAGAAGAGATCTAGGCATTCTGAACTCCAGTCACAGTGGTTCTTCCTAATATTTTTCCATTATTTCTTTTGGTGTGACATCCTTCACATGTGATTATCTTGGCAAAGTGATGCAACCTGTTAGCATAAAAATGCTTACCCATAACTCAAGCTTTTACCCCTTTGCAGGTGGAAGAGCAAAATGATTTATGCATCTTCACCTCCTTATAAATGTTTCTTAAATAGATGTGTTAAACTTATCCAAAAGAATCCAATAGCTACAGTGTTGCTATTTGTTCTTATCACTAGCAGGATGATATCTGTAACTGAGTTGTAAGGTGGAGCAGGACAGTGACACTAACACTGCTTTTTTGGTTCATGATTTTTGAATGTGTCCTTATGAGGTTAGATTAAAACGTAGGTCGAAGTCCTATAATCTGATCCCTAGCTGCAAAATAATGCATCTAACACTAAAGTGCATTCAGAAGTAAGATATGTGATAAAATAAAGCTACAAGTGTGGGCAAGATTCAGCTCACAAAACATGGGCTGTTCTGAGGGATCTGAATCCTCTGCAGTGGGCTGGCAGAATGGGGGTTACACTTTAGATAAGTTTGTGTCCTTCTTTAGCAGCTCCTGTTAAGCTAGACAGAGTATCCTAGGACATGAAAAATGGTGCTGGATACAAGTGTTTAGGCAATTGAATCTCTCTCATGCTATAATAAATACTGATTCCATGTGAGAATTAGCAGTTACTCTATTTCTGAAATACTTCATTTTTCATTTGAACTCTTAGTTACTGTGGGACATGCTAGTCAGGCTAGGAAAGATTAAGTCACAGACTGCTCTGGAACTTCACTTAGTTCTCCATCCTGTTACAATCCTTCATGAAGAGTGATTGTTTGACATTTTTAAGATACTCATAATCATATAACTCCAAATAACAATTAAGCAATTTATCACAATGACAAGCCTCTTGAGGCAGAGATGTCAAAACTGGTTTGCTTGTCTGTTTCACAAACAAAAAAATATCTTCTAGATAGTTTTCTAGAAGATACTTTCCTAGAAAAGTAGATAGAAACAAGATACTTTCTAGAACAAAAAAAAAAGATCTTCTAGAATCAGCTTTGTTGCAGCTGTTACAGGACTTAGCTTATTTTTTTCACTTCCTAATAATACTCTGTCTTATGTTTACCCTTTCAGTGTGGTGAGTAATTGTTTTATTATTTGGTTTTCATTTATTATTATGTGGTACTTGTAGAAACAATCATGTTTAGAGGCATCTCATTCTATGCTGACTCTTTATATAGATTTTCCCCTTCATACCTGAAGGTAGTATTTTTTAATGTTTTAATTTCATCTTGTTTGAGGCAAGCGGTGAGAGAATGAATTGAAATTAAGACTAATGAGAAAGGAAGTGAGACAAACTTCTTCAATTAAAGCTCAGCATGGAATTTTTCTTTTGTTCTCTACTGCTTTACAGTACAGTTTATTATTGAAGTCTTCTATCTTTGTATTTTTTGTTTGTGAACAGAGAGGAGGAAGTGTTTTACTACCTTGGTTTCTCAGAATAGTTATTCTTTCCCCAACAACAACTTCTTTTAAAGACCTAGAGTGAGAAGGCAGTCCCCCCACTCTCCAGAGCTGAAGCAGTATCACAGTTTAGTTAATCAGTGAAATCTTGACTGTATAAATGGTTTTGAGAAAAATGACAAGAGAAACTGCTGTTATCACCTTGCATTGATGGTGTTTACAAGTGACCAACTATTTCTCACCTTCCTCCATCTTTCAGATCCATTTCATGCGACTGGTCATACAACCATTATATTTACTAAGCCTCTACTTGCACCTTTGTGGTCCACAGCCACACATAGCTGTGTCTCTTGCTACCTGAAGCTTGCCTTCCCCGCTGTTCACACTTTGCTGTCTCCTAGAGGTAGACAGGGCCACCAGTTTGTCCTGCAAATGACAAACATAGGAGTAAAGTGCTTTGTTTCACAGATGTTGTCATCCTTAGTGCAAATGCCTCTGCAGCAGTATAATACCAGCTATGAGCAGCCTGAAGCACTAGGCTTGAACTCAGTGCTTCCTACTTCCATCCTCTTTTTCACTCATCCTCCATTTCCCATGCTTTTATTATGTAATTCCTTTAGGGAAGTTCTGTACTGCATTCTTGTATTCTCCACTGAGTCACCTAAGCTTCAGGTGCCTTATTTTACAGAGAATGTTCCTGATCCTGTTTTTCCACTGTTCCTTGCTCTTTAATCATTCTCTTCCAACTTCTTTGTCCTCTATTTGAAACCTCTGCCTTGTGTTCTTAAATAATACTCTGTGGTTCTTGAGCAAGCAACTCTGTCATTACCTTACTGCCATTGCTTTGTCACCTACATTCAGGCTGTATGTAGCTAAATCTTTTCATTTTCAGTAGATATTGGGCACCTTGGCTTTGCTTCTGGGGCGCAGTGGGTGGCATCACATTTTCTGTCTGGTGCTGCTTCTATCTCTGCCTGTACTGTTTTAACTTGGAGAGACTTGTGAGCTTTCTGTAGAACCCCTAGCATGCTCAAAGATTTTTAATATCTAGTCTCTTTCAAACTGAGTTTTATGAAGCCTTCTCCAAATAATTGCTGAGAATGCAATGTCAAAAGAGATCAAAGAAGTGAATGACAGAACCAAGAGATCAGACTGGCAGGTACTGTACACCCAGGGGTGTGGAACCATGCATGCCACTGTACCCTAAATTGCCTATTGATCTTTGGAGCATCCTTACGGAATCTGAACTTGAGACAGTTCTTCTTGTAGTACAAAGCTGTGACCTTTATTACAGAGACACATCCAAGTCTTGCTAGTGATGGTAAAGCCCAGAGTATCAAAGGTGCACACCTGCAATCCTCAAGTTTACCTGTGGCCACGGAGAGGCTACATGGCTGCATGCAGAGCAGTCAAAAGTAGCAGGACATTTTGTATTGCCACTCTCTTTTCTGGCAGCTTTGCCCCAGATGAGAGGTGGTGCTTTTAGAAACATGGAGACTTCAGTGTCCACGCTAAAGATCTGATCTGGAGTTGTAATCCAGGTTTCTGTGGTCTGACAGAGATATGCCTTGCATTAGGTTTATGTGCTCTTCTAGGTAAAATCATTCTAATGATGCAAAGCTCAAATGTTTCTTGATGGTCTTAGCACCGTGGTTGAGAGAAATGTTTTCTTTTTGGAAGGTAACAGATAGTAGTGAGGAAGAAGACAATCTTATAGGCCCGATGCCTGCAAAAGGACCGGTGGAGTCTGACGTGACTAAAGAATTTGAACGCAGAGCTCAGAGAATGAAGGAGAAGCTTACTTCAGCAGACAGTGTGAGTTGGATTTCTTCATTTCTGTTCCTGGAGCGTACCTGGGCTTTTTTTTGTTTGCCTGGTTCTCTGTGAACCCAGTGGTAGCTCTGCTTGGGGTGCTGTTTGCAATTGTTAAGAGAAATTAAAATCCATAATTTCAGAGGGAAGCTAAGAGATTCAAACAGCAGTTTTTTATTATGAAGAGAGTCCAATGCAGGGCCACAAAGATGATCAGGGGACTGGAGCCATCTCTCTTAGGAGGAGAGGCTGAGACCTGGGGGCTCTTTAGCCTGGAAAAGAGAAGGCTGAGAAGGGATCTCTTAAGTGTGTGTAAATACCAAAAGGAGGTCATGATGATGGGGCTGGGCTCTTTTCACTGGTGGCCGGTGGTAGGACAAGAGGCAATGGGTACAAATTAGAACACAGGAGGCTTCACTTGGACTTAAGGAGAAACTACATTGAGGGTAATGGAGCACTGTAACTGGTCGTGGAGACTTCTTCTCTGGCAACTTTAAAAACCCACCTGGAGGCATTCCTGTGTGACCTGATCTAGGCATAGCTGCAAGCAGGTTGGACTAAATTGTCTCCAGGTGTCCCTTCCAACCCCTACCATTCTATGATCCTACGATTAAGCTTGTGGTTGTTTTCTTCCCCACTCTGTTTCTTTTGTAAAGGATGAACCCAAGCAAATTACTAGGGAATCCTGGATGACAGAGCTTCCACCTGAATTGAAAAGCTTTGGATTTGGCCCAAGAACATTCAAGAGAAGAGCTGATGACAGATCAGGAGATAGATCTGTTTGGACAGATACTCCAGCTGACAGAGAGAGAAAAGCCAAGGTGAGCACTTATTCATTCATACCCAGAGCCTGCAGGTGTATGTGGTATTGATATTCTGTGAAAAACAAAGTAAAGATACCATGAGCTGTTCAAAGAAAAAAAAATTCCCTGATTTTTCTTTGTTATCAAAGCTCAGTAATTCAAGATTAAGGGTAAAAGCAAAGAAGTAACAATTTTAAGTAACATAAATACTCATTTGTTCCCTTTCCCTTCTGCAGCACTCAGATACCCTGCATCAGCTCACTGAATTTCCATCTACACTGTGATCAGTTTCTTCTTCTATTAAACTGAGCAAAAAATATCTGGTGGCCTCTAGCCTTAAGATTTAGACTGAATGCACATTGGCTTGCTTTTTACCTCAGACATTGTGATTGCTATAGTGTGTGATTTGTTTCCACTCATCAGGAAAGAGAAGAGGCGAAGAAGTCAACCGGTAAAGATAACAAAGAGATTGTGTTATCTGGGAGAGACAAGAGACTTGTTGAGCAGGTGAATTCATACAATGTAAGTGTCATAGTAAAATGCTTCCTCTTCTTGCATTTCCTTTTTAATTTTTCTCTCTCCTGGTTCTCATTTCTAGCACTGCTGGTTTCCATGGCAATGCCACTACAGTCTTCCCTTCTACTGCCCAAACCTAAGTCATTACAGCATTTTCCATGGACTTCAACAGGAGCAGAACTGAGTTCTCAAAACACTACTGAAAACATTGTGACAGAATTGGAGTTTGTGTATATTGTCTCAGTTTTAGGTGGTGTTCTCTTTAAATCATCATTATGGTAGGGTGTGGTTGTTGGAACTAGACAACCTTAATTCAAATATTGGCTTGCTTCACCAAATGATCGACATCCCAAGAGTGAAACTGCGCTTTTAGGACACAAAACAGCAGTTTCAGGACAAAATACACATTAACCCAAAAAGAGCTTGATGGGCTAAGCAGATCAATGCATGAATTACACTATGTAATTAATTACATAGCATTAATGCTGTTGTAATAAGCAGTTACTACATTGACCTTTAGCTCAATCTCTGCAGAAGCAGATACTTTTTACAGATACTGATTGCTAGAAATCTGAAGTCTACATCAAATTCTCTCTCGCTTCTCTGTCTGCCCAACCCTGTCCACCAGAGTGTAGGGACTGTTGCCTGCCTTACAGCTGTCCATTCCTGTTCTTCCCTCATTTATGGCATGGAATCTTATGGAACTCAATCTGGTCTCTTGAGATTATAATGAACTTGACATATATTATTACTTGATTAAAGTTTGTCTGGTACTTTGAATAATTTATTTGTTGTTTATTAAATGACATGTCCCTCTTTACTTAGAGGCTTGCAAATCCAGAGCTGTTAGTGTGCTGTCTTAGATTTCTTCTGTATTGTCTGTTTCTACTGTCATTCTGAATATAACAGAAACATTTTCATGTAAAACTATGAGGCTTTGCTCCTTACCATTGCCAGAGTAGAACCTGTTTAAGCTTATGTCCTGCATTTCAGCCACGAGCTGCCCAGGGCATAAGGACAGAAAGATATTTTACCTCCAAGGGAGTAAAGTAAAAACACTCACACAGAATTGGAGGCTAAATATGAATGCCATTTACAAATATGTACAGAAATACATAAGGTATTCAAGGAAAATACAGCAAGCTCCTGGCAAAGCTGGCAGCTCGTGGCTTGGACAGATTCAGTATGATATGAGTCAAGAACTCGTTGGAGTGCCAGGCCCAGAGACTGGTGGTGAATGGTGCCATATCCAGTTGGCAGCCAGTCACTAGTGGTGTGCCCCAGGCATCAGTGCTGGTCCCAGTCCTGTTCAATATCTTTATTGATAATCTGGCCCATGAGATTGAGTCCAGCATCAGTAAGTTTGCAGATGGCACCAAGCTAGGAACAGGTGTTGATCTGTTGGAGGGCCCTGCAGAGAGACCTGGACAGGCTGGATGGGTGGGCAGAGGCCAATGGGATGAGATTTAACAAGGCCAAGTGCAGGGTTCTGCACTTAGGCCACATCAACCCCAAGCAGCACTACAGGCTGGGGACAGAGTGGCTGAGAGCAGCCAGGCAGAAAGGGACCTGGGTGTGCTGGTAGAGAGTAGCTGAAGATGAGCCAGCAGTGTGCCTAGGGGGCCAGGAGAGCCAATGGCATCCTGGCGTGGATCAGCAGCAGTGTGGCCAGTAGGACGAGGGAGGTTATTCTGCCCCTGTACTCAACACTGGTCAGGCCACACCTTGAGTGCTGTGTCCAGTTCTGGGCTCCTCAATTCAAGAGAGATGTTGAGGTGCTGGAAGGTGTCCACAGAAGGGCTATGAAGCTGGTGAGGGGCCTGGAACACAAACCCTATGAGGAGAGGCTGAGGGAGCTGGGGGTGTGCAGCCTGCAGAAGAGGAGGCTCAGGGCAGAGCTCATTGCTGTGCACAGCTACCTGATGGGAGGCTGTAGCCAGGTGGGGGTTGGTCTCTTCTCCCAGGCAACCAGCAACAGAACAAGGGGACACAGCCTCAAGTTGTGCTGGGGGAGGTCTAGGCTGGATGTTAGGAGGAAGTTGTTGGCAGAGAGAGTGATTGGCATTGGAATGGGCTGCCCAGGGAGGTGGTGGAGTCACCGTCCCTGGAGGTGTTCAAGAAAAGCCTGGCTGAGGCACTTAGTGCCAGGGTCTGGTTGAGTGGCTAGGGCTGGGTGCTAGGTTGGACTGGATGATCTTGGAGGTCTCTTCCAACCTGGTTGATTCTATGAAAAGGAATATATACACAAACTAGGTGCAGTTTCCACCTGGGCCTACCAGAACAAAACCTTCTAGAGCCTTCCAAAGCTCCTCCCCACTCAGCCTGAGCAGGCCAAACTGCCCCCCTACGAGGCCCAGGCCTACCAGGCCTCAGTGCCTGCCGCAGGCCTCAAGGAGTCCAGTGGCATAGTTAGAAATGAGCTTGCCAGCCAGGGCTTGGGTCAGGCTGCTCTTCCCCACAAACCCAGGCACGATAGCCTGCAGCATGGGCTCAGAGAGGAGAGGGGGAAGAGAAGGAGACCTGGCTGTGATCTCCCTTATATAGGCAGGTACAGGAAAATCAGAATCACAGAAACATTCAGGCTGGAAAAGACCCTCAGGATCACCAAGTCCAACTGAGAGCCTTACTCTACAAGGTGCACCCTAAACCATATCCCCAGGCACCAGATCTAAACAACTTTTAGGCATATCCAGGGCTGGTGACACAACCACCTCCCTGTGCAGCCCATTCCAAAGCCTGACCACTCTTGCTGTGGAAAAAAAATTCCTCATGTCCAGTCTAAACCTACCCAGTCACAGCTTGAGGCCATTCTCTCTTGTTCTGTCACTAATTACCCCTGAGAACAGAATAAACAATTACAATGTCCTGTGTCCTCCCCCAAGACTTTCTAGTCTCTGAAGGACTTTCTTTATGGTTATGCCAGTTAACTCTTAGTAAAGGCTGTTGTAGGTTAAGGAAAACTGTTTCAAAGTTAGTGGAGCTCCCTTAAAAAAAACAAGATACTGTGTTCAGTTTTGGGCTCCCCAGTTGAAGAGGGACAGGGGTCTGCTGGTGAGGGTCCAGCTGAGGGCTATGAGGATGATGAGGGGACAGGAGGGCATGGCTGATGAGGAGAGGCTGAGGGACCTGGGGCTGCTTAGTCTGGAGAAGAGAAGACTAAGAGGGGATTTGATAAATGTTTATAAGTATCTGAAGGCTGCCAGGAGGAGGGGGACAGGCTCTGCTCCCTGCTCCCTGGGATAGGACAAGAAGCAATGGGTGTAAATTGCAGCAAAAGAGGTTCTGCCTCAACACAAGGGGGAACTTCTTTACTGTAAGAGTCCCAGAGCACTGGCACAGGCTGCCCAGAGAGGTTGTGGAGTCTCCTCTGGAGCCTTTCAAGGCCTGTCTGGATGTGTTCCTGTGTGATCTGTGTTAGATAGGATTGTCCTGCTCTGGCGGGAGGGTTGGACTTGATGATCTCCTTGGGTCCCTTCCAACCCCTAACATCCTGTGATCTTATTTAAGCACAGTGTTTCTTGGGATGTTTTGTCCTTGTGTTTTGTGTTGTTTGGTTTTTGGGTTTTTTTAATCACTTCTGGTTTTCAGGTGGTAGTGTTTTTGCTTTGGTTTTCTTCTAAAGTTTGGGGTTTTTTTCCTTCCATTCTCCCATCTCTCCCCACTGACCTTTCTCAAGGATTCTTTCATAGAACAGGAGCTTTAACTCTTAAAATAGGTTTTACAATGAATTGTCTCAGTATTGATGCAGTTGTGTCATAAATAAGTAGTGTCCATTTTCTGGTTTTCATGAGAATCATTTCATATGCATTATTTATTTTGTTTTGTGTTTGCACAGGGGAATGAGGGGAAGTGAACCATTTGAATAAAGATCTTGTGTTCTTAGAAAGGATAAAACAGAGCTGTTCATCTTTTGCTCTTTCTGATGAAGGAGTTGATTCAGACTGATCTTTTTGGTGGGTTTGTAATGATTTGAAAGTCTGAGAAATTAGGAGGGATGCACTAAAACATGAGAAAAGGAGGGGCCACACAGTCTGGTGAGAACTAATCCTGCTCTTGTCTGAAGCCAGATAAGTTTTATGTCGTTTTGGGGCTGGATCCTGGTTTTTAACAAAGACAACTCAAGTCCTTGACTTGGCAAAACACATGATCTGTTTGAGACTTGTGATTGTGTCTTGTGGGCTTGCAACAGACAATTCAAACACTGAAAGTTTAAGAACACACATTAAAAACAGAAGAGTGTGTGAAAACAAGACTGAAAGGGTATCCAGCTTGTTCCTGCCCCTAGCAGTAGCCAAAAACAGAGGCTGTGGGAAAGTGTGTAAGAAATTAGGCCTATACTTTGAGATATTTCTCTTGACAAGTTGTCTTTGTTTGTCTCTGCTCATAATGGCAGAGCATTTTTACTGATTTATTTTGCATTATTTTCACAATGAATCTCCACTGTCTGCAGAGAGGTCAACATGGCTATCTTCAGTGTCAGTGAATCAGTAGTGTTTTCATCTTTGTTTTAGCTTAATGCTCTGTGTATGCCAAATTTACCATTCTCTTTTCCAAGAGAGAATAGGGTCCCCTCCTCATAGGGTCATCTGTACTCAACACTGGTCAGGCCACACCTTGAGTGCTGTGTCCAGTTCTGGGCTCCTCAATTCAAGAGAGATGTTGAGTGCTGGAACATGTCCAGAGAAGGGCAACAAGGCTGGTGAAGGGCCTGGAACACAAACCCTATGAGGAGAGGCTGAGGGAGCTGGGGGTGTTCAGTCTGGAGAAGAGGAGGCTCAGGGCGGACCTCATTGCTGTCTACAACTACCTGAAGGGAGGCTGTAGCCAGGTTGGGGGTTGGTCTCTTCTCCCAAACAACCAGCAACAGAACAAGGGGACACAGTCTAAAGCTGTGCTGGGGGAAGTCTAGGCTGGATGTTAGGAGGAAGTTGTTGGCAGAGAGAGTGATTGGCATTGGAATGGGCTGCCCGGGGTGGTGGTGGAGTCACCGTCCCTGGAGGTGTTCAAGAGAAGAATAGATGAGGCACTTAGTGCCATGGTCTAGATGAGTGGCTAGGGCTGGGTGCTAGGTTGGACTGGATGATCTTGGAGGTCTCTTCCAACCTGGTTGATTCTATTCTATTCCATCTATTTCCAAGTTGTCTTTTCCTAGAATTTTAGTCTTCCTAATCCCAGTCTTCTCGTTTGGATTTTCTGCACATTGGTAATATTTTGTAATACTTTGTTTCCCCTTCCTTCTTTTCATTATTTCAGGAGTCCAAGAGGTCAGAATCTCTCATGGACATACATCAGAAAAAGCTAAAGAGCAAAGCCTCAGAAGAAAAGAACAAACCTCAAGAAAGAAGGCCGTTTGACCGAGACCAGGACCTCAAAGTCAATCGATTTGACGAAGCACAAAAGAAAGCTCTTCTAAGAAAATCCAGAGATTTGAATTCTAAATTTGAGCACAGTAAAGGCAATATGTTTTTGTAGCACAAAAGCATGAAGCTTTTTTGAAATGAAGTCAGCTAAACTTTGAATACTTTAATTTTTAAAGATATTTTCTGTAAATATTTGTATGTGAAATAAATATCCTGGTGTTTAGCTGTTTTTCCTTGTTTGTAAATAATATGTTAGGGAGGATCATCTGGACTAAAACTAAACTGGTAAAGAAGATGAGCCAGCAGTGTGCCCAGGTGGCCAAGAGAGCCAATGGCATCCTGGCCTGGATCAGGAACAGTGTGGCCAGTAGGACAAGGGAGGTTATTCTGCCCCTGTACTCAACACTGGTCAGGCCACACCTTGAGTGCTGTGTCCAGTTCTGGGCTCCTCAATTCAAGAGAGATGTTGAGGTGCTGGAACATGTCCAGAGAAGGGCAACAAGGCTGGTGAAGGGCCTGGAACACAAACCCTATGAGGAGAGGCTGAGGGAGCTGGGGGTGTGCAGCCTGAAGAAGAAGAGGCTCAGGGGGGACCTCATTGCTGTCTACCTGAAGGGAGGCTGTAGCCAGGTGGGGTTGGTCTCTTCTCCCAGACAACCAGCAACAGGACAAGGGGACACAGCCTCAAGTTGTGCCGGGGGAGGTCTGGGCTGGATGTTAGGAGGAAGTTGTTGGCAGAGAGAGTGATTGGCATTGGAATGGGCTGCCCAGGGAGGTGGTGGAGTAAGTGTCCCTGGGGGTGTTGAAGAAAAGCCTGGATGAGGCACTTAGTGCCATGGTCTGGTTGACTGGCTAGGGCTGGGTGCTAGGTTGGGCTGGATGAGCTTGGAGGTCTCTTCCCACCTGGTTGATTCTATTCTAACTTTACTGCTTCAAAACACTGATTATTTTTAGGAGTTCTAGATTTAATCTTGCCATGGAGTTGATGCTTTCCCTCTTTCTCCTGCTATGCATAAGATATTTCTCTTGAGACTGACCTGAGGGCCATTGAAAAATCCCCTTTAGGCTTGTGGGAGGACATTGCTTGAGTTCTTCCTTGGGAGTATGAATTTAAATGGCAGCTTTTCTGTCTGCCCTGTGCTTTTATTTCTGTGATCCTGTGTCTGTACATAAATATGAATTTTTGTGTGTGCAGTATAATTTCTGTTACTATGGCAGGAAGAACTAGTGGGAGCAGAAGTAATAAAACCTCAACATTCACAACTTTACAAAGAAGAGAAAATCCAACTTTGGATTCACTGGGCTTACCAGAAAACCCATCTTTTCCTAAAGTAAGCACAATGTGAAAAATCAAGCTAAAACAAAGCCTGTTGTGTTAGTGAATTTGGAGCACAGAACAGCTCTTTGGTATCAAAAAGGAAATAAATGATGGTTTTATAAATCTGCATCCACGCTCAGAGTTCTTTACCTCTTCTCTGTGTGTACAAAACATCTGAAGGCAAAGCTGTGGCACTTAAAATTAGGCTTGTGCTTTCAGCCTTTTGAGCCATTTATTTTTCCTCTCCCACACCAGACTTCTCGTAGTGCCTCATGCTCTTTGGGTTCAGCAAGGAAAGCTTAATTGGGTTTCTACCTTATGAGTTGTCTTCATGCCCTTTTGGAGGAGATGTTCAGCAGCTTAGGGTTAAATAACACTTCTAGCAAATAAGTGTAGATTTCTGGGTTGGGAAGGCAGCGTTAGGAGTTGGGGGGGTTTAGACAACTAAAGCAGTAACAGGATGAGCATCGTGTGACTAGCTAAATCTGCGTGGTTAACAAAGAAGTCCCTGTGCCAACATTTGGAAACCATGGGAAATTAGTCTGTTACCAGATGTTGCCATATGCTGTGAGCACTGATCCGAGCACATCATGGGAATTCTCATCCATTCAGGCAAGTCTGTAGCAGGTACAAAGGCTGCTTGCATTAAGCCTTTCTAGCAGGTACAAAGGCTGCTCACTTTAAGCCTTTTGTTACATGTTTTGTTTTCATTTTTTGTTCTTTGGTCCCTCCTCCTCCAAACCGAGGACTGCTCATCACATGGCTGGATTCTGACATCCAGCTGTATCCCTGCTGTTTGCTCACTGCTCTCCCTGGCCCCATCACAGTCTCCTGCCCTCTCCAAGGATGTGTTTCAGTGGAGGCTCGATGGTAATTGCTCAAGAGGGGAGATCTTTCGACAGGAGCACAGGCAGCTGCTCTGTGGTCATGCGGCGCATTACACCTCCCTATGTGGGATGCGTGGTTCTGACTAGTGAAGCCTTGATGCGAGCTGGAAGCTTCTTTTCTCTCTGCATAATGCCCTGCTCTGAAGCAGCTTCTCAAAGACTCAGTGAAATCCACGTTACAAACTTGAGATAGGGGGCAACTGGAATTGTTGAGAGTTCAAATTAAGCTTTTCAATACTCTGTGTAAATTGAATGAACTTCTGACTTCCATTAACACACAAACTAATCTCCTTTTACTGATGCCAAACCATACCCTCAAACAGTCATTAGAACAGGCAGTAACTCAGCAAATTAGAAGCTTTGCAAGCTCTTGTGAGGAAAAGATGAGCTGCCCTCTACAATTTGGAATAGCAGTGAAGCATTTCTGCAGAAAGGTTAGTGGGGGATTTTCCAGAATCTCCTTTGAAAAACCAGAATTCATTTTCACAGAATATCCTTGCCCCAATTACTGTGTAACATTTCTGGTAGCCGGCTCACAACTCCGATGTAATGGATTCTGTTGCTATGCTGTGCTGCCAGCCAGCCTCACAACTTACCAGCTGCAGGCACATCAGGAAACTGCTTCAAAAAACATAAATGTCAGGGAGGTCTTCCTGGATGTGAAAAACCTATTAGACATCTTGATTAGACATAATGATGTTACAAATTCCTACTCAAGAGTAGGGTCCCTTCCTCAAATGCTAACTAGGTGTGGAATTCATTGTTAAGTCAATAAATGGGATTTTGTGGCAGGCATTTGACAAATTGGATGTTAATATGGTAACAACAAAAATCAATAATAACAACAAAAGACAAATCCTTGTTGAGTCTGCTGTTACCAAGGAATGATTTAAAACAATAATGGCACTGCACAAAAATGTACTGATTTAGAATCATAGAATCAACCAGGTTGGAAGAGACCTCCAAGCTCATCCAGTCCAACCTAGCACCCAGCCCCATCCAGTCAACTAGACCATGGCACTAAGTGCCTCATCCAGGCTTTGCTTGAACACCTCCAGGGACGGTGACTCTACCACCTCCCTGGGCAGCCCATTCCAATGGCAAAATTGAATTTTGATTTAAGGGTAATGGAGCATTAAAAAAACAGAACGTGTGGAAACTTTCTGTGTGTTGTAGCCAGGCGGGGGTTGGTCTCTTCTCCCAGGCAACCAGCAACAGAACAAGGGGACACAGCCTCAAGTTGTGCTGGGGGAAGTATAGGCTGGATGTTAGGAGGAAGTTGTTGGCAGAGAGAGTGATTGGCATTGGAATGGGCTGCCCAGGGAGGTGGTGGAGTCACCGTCCCTGGAGGTGTTCAAGAAAAGCCTGGATGAGGCACTTAGTGCCATGGTCTAGTTGACTGGATGGGGCTGGGTGCTAGGTTGGACTGGATGATCTTGGAGGTCTCTTCCAACCTGGTTGATTCTGTTCTATTCTATTCTAACTTCAGCCACCCCACTACATACAATGCATGTAGTTTCAAATTGTGTGATTAGCTCATTCTCCAACAAAGCATGCATGTGATTTTTCTGTCCTTATGAATCGTGTGCAGTGGTTTCTGTGCCTGACACTGTTGGCATTTCAGCCAACAGTTATGGATTTTTCTAGCTAATAAGGATGGTATTTTGTTACCTTAAGTCAGTGAGGAATGCAAATGCAAGCATCTTGCTGATACTTCCAGCTCTGGCAGCTGAATGGGAAGTGATGACCCTCAACAATAACTCACCCAAATGTGTCAATTCTGTTCTTTTCAATTGTGATGTGAAGACTTAAATATTGCCCGTGAAAGAGCTGATCTTTTCATAGCAGCCACTTCTGGGTCTTCCTACAGTGGCCATCACCACAATAGACAAAAATCTTTTCTCCATCATCCCTTTTTTTTCTTTATGGTTCCAATTATCTGTTTTCTTACACTGCTCTCTAAACCAGTAATAAATCTCACTGCTTTTTAAAATTAGCCCTGTTTTGAGTCAGTGTGGGAAATGTATCCTTCTTTTAAGAGGAATTCTTTTGGAGTGGGAACTCAGGGTTTTCAGGAGACTGCAGCACAGACTGTCACTTCAACGGGAGCAGCTGCAGATGTGACTTCTTCCAAATAAACAACCCAAACAGAAAGATTCAAAGCAGACTTTCAAGTGAGAAAAAAAAAAGTGGCCAGCCCAGGGTCTCAGCTGCTTAACACTGCAAATACTTGCTTCACTTGATAGGGTTGTAGCTACTTGTGCTTTTACATGTACACCCGACAAGGACTTTGACTACTTATCAGGCTCAGAGCAAATTTCATCCTCTCTCTCTATTCTTTCCTGAATTTCTGGTGGTAGCCATGTGGGGGTTGGTCTCTTCTCCCAGGCAACCAGCAACAGGACAAGGGGACACAGTCTCAAGTTGTGCTGGGGGAGGTCTAGGCTGGATGTTAGGAGGAAGTTGTTGGCAGAGAGAGTGATTTGCCATTGGAATGGGCTGCCCAGGGAGGTGGTGGAGTCACCGTCCCTGGAGGAGTTCAAGAACAGACTGGATGAGGCACTTAGTGCCATGGTCTGGTTGAGTGGATAGGGCTGGGTGCTAGGTTGGACTAGATGCTCTTGAAGGTCTCTTCCAACCTGTCTGATTCTGTTCTATTCTATTAATGGTCTAGTTGATTGGATAAGGCTGGACTGGATGATCTTGCTTGGATAAGTTGGACTGGATGAGCTTGGTTGGATAAGTTGGACTGGATGGATAGGTTAGATAGGTTGGACTGCATGATCTTGGAGGTCTCTTCCAACCTGGTTGATTCTATGATTCTATGTGCCAGTACCTGAGCTGCTACAAACCAGCTGATGTACATCTACATAGTTTTTGCTACATGTTAAAACGTGCGAGCCCTGGAAGAACCACTGCAGCTCTCTCCATCAGTCTTCCTCGTGGCCTGGCTCTAAGATTCAGCCAACTATGGAGTTTTGTAGCTATGCCTTTATGTTTCCATTCCCAAATCTTGCTGGCCTGATATACTTTGATTAATGTTTTCCAGAGACCATCATCCCAAGAACAAGTAAATAGCCAAAAATAAATGGAGAAGCACAACTGTGAAGGAGCAAACAGGCCAAGCTGCCATTGCCTATGGGACATTGAGGTGCTCTGCAAATAGAGACAAAGGTTCCCTGAAAGCAACCAGGACTAACAGCAATTTTTCTTGTACTGCACTTTAATGCTCAGAAACAAAACACCTTCCTGAGTTCTTTCCCCTGACACAGAATGGAGTTCTGAGGAAAGCATCTCCAGGAATCAAAATGTGAAAGGGATGGAAGGACACAGAAACAAAGGAGAGAAGACATCAAAATCCTGCTTGTGGCTGACGTTAGCAGTTTCCAGGGCCCCTCACCATTGCTGCTTCAGTTACAAGTGAAATAAGACCATGGGGTTTGAGGGATGTGCTAGTTTGAGCCTAGCCAGCATGTTTTGGTGAGAAGAACTAGATGATAGGCTGAGAAATGAAAACAATGGTGAGGTCTACTTCCCTCACAGTCTTGCTGGGATGTGTAAAGAAGAAAGGCAAAACAAAGATAAGGTCACTTGCTTCTTCTCTTCGCTGGGGAGCTTTGCCTGCTGGGGAGCTCATGGCTGCTGGCTGGACTCCATCTTGCTTTCTAACCTCACCCTTCCTTTGCTTGGCTGCTTCACCTTGCTTTTAACCCTCTTGGCCGAACCTCCATTCTTCCTTGGGACTGGGGTAAGGTTGAGAGGGGTAGGGGAAGGTGAGGGGTGGTTGAGAGCCCCTCCTGGGGACTCAGGTTTCTGGGAGGGGAATTGGGAATTGTGTTTGTATTACCTTTTTTTTAACCTTGTATATTTCTGTATCTACTGTAACTATCTGCTTGTCTATTGTGCCAGCTGTAAATATAAGCTTCACTCAAATTTCCAGAGCCGACTGAGTCTAGTCTGGGTGATTTCTAAAAGTGTGGGGGGCGAAGGACACCCAAACCATCACAAGGGATCAAGTTTCTTTCCACTTGCCATGGATTCTGGAGACCTGTGATCATATATATGGCTCTCAGTTTTCTTTTTAGTAAGCCCTGTGTTCACAGTCCTCAGAACGGCTGGGCACAGCTGAGCTCATCACTGCCTAACAGACAGGAAGCTGCAGGCCTGGAAGCAATGTTTTTAGACATTTATTTGTCTAAGGGCAGGTAAGGGCATGCCTGTGGAAACCAAAGGGGGTTTCCTTTTTCCACACACTTGATCAAAACCTGAACTATCTACAGAAAATAGTCCATGAAACCTACTTGCTCTCTATTGTCAAGAAAATGTTTGTGAAGGCTTAACGTGCCTCCCTGTCCTGGGAGATGTGTATCCTCAGCTGCACTTAAAGAAGTGCAGACAGTGGGCTGAGGGAGCTGATACTCCTCCCTCTACCCTCTTCTAGTGGTGCTCCACATGCATCACTGTGTCCAATGCTGGGCCCTCAGCACAAGAAGTACAGGAATCTGTTACAAGTAGTCCAAGAGCGCAGGCTGAAAAATTACAGCCTAAGCCAAAAGGACCTGCTCAATTGGTTTTCCTTTTGTAAATGCATTATTGCAGGAGTCCTGACTGGCTCAACCTCATCCAGAGGCAGGTCTGACTTGGAGCCGGGGGAGCTTCTTGAGGCTTCTCATGAGGGCCAAAAGAGTAGCCTCCTACCAAAACTTTGCAGGAACAAATCCAACACATGAGGAAAGACTGAGACAGCTGAGGTTATCTGCAGCTTCCCTGCTATATTCCACTAGCTCGCAGTGCCTGTCCCCTGGTTCTAATCCACCCACAAGACTCTGTGCCACTTCTCTTTTCTGAGTGTTTCAGAGCACTGGCTGCTGATACTGCAGAGTTGCTGGTTCTGCATTGCTGAGAAGCTCTTGTTTAGAATATGGACTAACATTCAGGAAAGGATTTTTTTTAACCAAATCTACCTCTATTTACAAGCCTTGGAGCTTCTCAGCTCACAAATGCTGAGAGGAAACCGGTTGAAGATGAGGAGCAGAGCACCCTGAGATCTGCTCTGGTGATGCTACACTCCCAGGCAAGGGTGGGAGCTGACATTTGCTACTCCAGACAGGCAGGAGCTTCCACTACACCAGGCTGTGCAGATCTGTGGGCAAGGATCTTGTCCACTCCACAGGACCAGCCTCCTCCCTCTGTGTTGCTAGGCTACCCTGCAGAAACCTTGTGGCCCACTCTTTTGAAGAACACAGAGAGATCTGCTTTGCCTTTTCCTTTCCTGGGATGAAAAGATTTCTCACCATCATCTGAGGTGACTTGTGAAACTTCTGTTCCATCCCAATGTGTCACATCCTGCTCCTCAAGGCCCTGGAAAACTGAGGATGAAAAGAGCTGCCTGGTTGGTGATAATCTTTGCTATTAGTGTGAGATGAGCGCTGCCAAACAGGTTGATATCTCCTGAGACATGGACTTCAAGTGTCTTCCTTTGACACCTCCTGTATCCCTGCTGTTCTAAGGAGGAAACATTGCCTAACAGTGGACTTGGAACCTCCAGCCTGGCTTTAGGCATGCAGAAGAGTCAGAGACCCCCCCCCACCAGTGTCTGAATATCAACAAGTGAGATGAGACAGGATGCAGGCAGCTGAGGCATCGTTGAGTTTTGAGTGCTGCACACCCCTAAGTCAGCAGGTGAGTGGGTTTGGCTGCAAAGTCACGTCAATATCTCTTCACAGGGAACAATTCCTGGTTTAGCAGCTGAGTTCTTGAGAGTTTGAAATGCAATAGGCACAATTTTCCAAAGGCAAAAGAAAAATTTCTCCCCAGCCTGTCAAAAGATACAACACTAAACCCTTCATACAATTCACCAGGCATGAAGTGCTTCCATGAGGCAACATTTCTTACAGTGTAATTGTTCCACTTCTGACCTCCCAGTCATGTTTCTCAAAGAAAACCTACAAAAGCTTCCTTAGTTAACCTGGGAACTATATCTCATCACTTTTCTGAATACTAATGTTGTGGAGCACATTATCAGCCTCCTCTTTTCACCATTCCTACTACTAATATCTTAGTAGTAGCTTCACATTGTGCTGCTATGATTCTACACATTACCTGCCTCTCTTTTCCCCTTAGGAGAAAACCATCAGTATCCTCTTTATATTCCACGGATGCTGTCAGATGTCTAGCTCAGACACAGGTCTAATTAAACCCAGAACAATTATTCCCCATGTGCACTTAAGTTTGAAATTCACCACATCTTTCCTGAGGAGTGTGCATGCCCAAAACCTTATCTGCTTTCCACAGCTATGGTAGCTGGCTTCATCAAACCTATTACACCTACCTAAAAACCTTTATGTGTAAACCTTTGGCTCTAACAATACTGCCACACTAGAAAGCTTCATATGTGGGAGATAGGAGGGGCAGCATGCAACTGAGGCTGGTGTATCAAAAATAGAGGTGTAGCACTGGCACCTGCTTCATGGAAGATCTCAAGTTCTGGTTTGCCAGACACAGTGAGGTTTGAGCACTAGTTTAAAATCAGTGTTCATCTTTGACTAGCAACAATGATCCGTGGCTGCAAGTCCCAGTGTAGTTCACAGGATCACAGCATCACAGGATGTTAGGGGTTGGAAAGGATCCAAGGAGGTCATCAAGTCCAACCTCCTCTGCCAGAGCAGGACAATCCTATCTAACACAGATCACACAGGAACACATCCAGACAGGCCTTGAAAGGCTCCAGAGAAGGAGACCCCACAACCTCCCTGGGGAGCCTGTGCCAGTGCTCTGTGACCCTTACAGTAAAGAAGTTCCCCCTTGTGTTGAGGTGGAACCTCTTTTGCTGCAACTTACACCCACTGCTCCTTGTCCTATCCCAGGGAGCAGGGAGCAGAGCCTGTCCCCCCGCTCCTGGCAGCTTTCAGATACTTATAAACATTTATCAAATCCCCTCTCAGTCTTCTCCAGACTAAGCAGCCCCAGGTCCCTCAGCCTCTCCTCATAAGCCATGCCCTCCGGTCCCCTCATCATCCTCGCAGCTCTCCACTGGACTCTCTCCAGCAGATCCCTGTCCCTCTTCAACTGGGGAGCCCAAAACTAAACACACTATTCAAGATGAGGCCTCACCAAGGCAGAGTAGAGGGAGAGGAGAACCTCCCTTGATCTGCTGGAAACACTCTTCCTAATACACCCCAGGATCCCATTGGCCTTCTTGGCCAGTTCAGCCTCACTTTGGCTTTTTCAGCCCTTGCCTAGAGGAAACACCTCACAGAACCACAGAATCATTAAGGCTGGAAAAGACTTCTAAGATCATTCAGTCCAACTCCCAACCCCAAACCACAATGCCCACTAAACCATATCCCAAAGTGCCACCTCTACACATTTCTTTTAACAGCTCCAGGGATGGTGACCCCACCACTTCCCTGGGCAGCCTGTTCCAATGCTTAATGACTCTTTCACTAAATAAACTTTTCTTTATATCCAATTTAAACCTCCCCTGGTGCAACTTGAGGCCATCTCCTGCCCTATCACTGGCTACTTGAAAGAAGAGACTGAACTGCACCTCACTGCAACCTCCTTTCAAGTAGTTGTAGAAAAGAGTAAGGTCTCCCCTCCATCACTTCCAGACAATACAACTACATTTGTGTAAAGCCACCAGCTTCTCTGGGAGAATTCTGTGAGAGACAGCCTTGAAGGCCCTGTGAAAGTTCAAGTAGACAACATTCACAGCTTTTCTATATCTATTAGACAGGTTAGTCATAGAAGGAGATGAGGTTGGTCAAGCAGGATCTGCCTTTCATGAACCCACGCTGGCTGGGTCTGATCCTCTGGTAGGATGTTGTGTGAGCACACTCAAGATGAACATCTCCATAATATTCCTCAGTACTGAGGTCAGACTGACAGACCTGTAGTTCCCTGGATCTTTCTTCTGGCCCTTCTTGTAGGTGGGTGTTGCATCAGCAAGCTCCCAGTCATCTGGGACCTCCCTTCTTAACTAGGACTGATGATAAATAATGGAGAGTGATTAGACAAGCTCCTCCACCAGCTTCTCTCAGGTGGATCCCATCTGGAACCATAGACTTCTGCCTGTCCAGGTGGCACAGCAGATGGCTAACTGCTTCCTCCTGGGTTATGTTTATTTTTTTCTGCTCTCCATCCCTGCTTTCCAGCTCTGAAGACAACTGAGACTGAGACAAAGAAGGCACTAAGTACCTCAGCATTTTTCTCATCCTTGGTGGCAACGTTCCCATCTCCATCCAATAAAGGGTGGAGATTCTCCTTGGCTCTCCTTTTGTTGTTAATGCAAAATCTGTTGGTCGTGCAAAATCTGCAATTCATGGAGATGTAAGGACACTTAACATGATCTGCCTTGATTTTCCAAAGCTGAGTTTTATTGATCAGGCATTTCATGTCACAGAGAGAGTGATTGGCATTGGAATGGGCTGCCCAGGGAGGTGGTGGAGTCACCATCCCTGGACGTGTTCAAGGAAAGCCTGGATGGGGCACTTAGTGCCATGGTCTAGTTGATTGTCTAGGGCTGGGTGCTAGGTTGGGCTGGCTGATCTTGGAGGTCTCTTCCAACCTGGTTGATTCTATGATTCTATGTTATCCACATATTTACTATAGCAGTGGGCTCCACTCTGTTAGGAAGCCCATAGTGAGCTGGTAGGCACAAGGGACTTCCTGTGTCTGAGGTTTATTCAACTTCTAGAAGCACTGAGGACAGTGACAAAAGGGCAAGGAAAACAAGTCCCAGAAATTTAATCTCAGCCCTGCCATTCACCTCTCCACAGAGTGAGAAAATCCTTAAATCTTTCCCCTTTTCAATTGTAACCCTCTGCATGTTGAAAAAAATAATGTATAGCTGTTATGGCAATATCACTACTTAAGATTTAATGATGGAGGAAAGCCTGCCCAAGCCAAAGGAAGGATGCAAAGTAAGTCAAGAAAGATACACAAGCAGATGAGAAATTAAACTTCATTATATGTAGCATTGCTGGAATGATGAGAGCAGCTCTGCAGAAGTTAACTTGTGAGATGAGAAGTTGGACATGAATGTGCTCTTGCAGCACAGAAGGCAAATTGCATCCTGGGCTGCATCAAAAGAAGTGTGACCAGCAGGTCAAGAGAGGTGATGTTGACACTCTGCTCTGGTGAGACCTCACCTAGAGTATTGTGTCCAGCTCTGGAGTCCTAAACACAGGAAGGACAAGCACCTGTTGGAGTGGGTCCAGAGGAGGGCCATGAAGATGATCTGAGGGCTGGAGCACCTTTCCTACAGAGATAGGCTGAGGGATCTGGGGTTGTTCAGTCTGGAAAAGGTTCCAGAGAAACCTTATAGCTGAATTTCAATCTCTGAAGACCTACAAGAAAGCTGGAGAGGGACATGTTAATAGGATAGGATGAGGGGAAATGTTTTTAAACTAGAGCAAGGAAGATTTAGATAGGACATTAGGATGAAGTTCTTTACCATAAGGGTGGTGAAGTACCAGCACAGGTTACCCACAGACATGTTGTAGGTCCTGTCTCTGGAGACATTCAAGGTCAAACCTGATGGGGCCCTGAGCAATCTGCTCTAGTTAAAGATGTCCCTGCTCACTGTGGGGAAGATGGGGGTGGACAAGATGACCTTCAAGGGTCACTTCCAACCCAATGTATTCTGTGACTCTCTGATTCTACCACTGACCATTTGGCTGCTGGGGAGATGTTATTGTGTAGCATAACATGCCAGAAAAAAATAGCATCAAGCTTCTGGCCGGCTTCAAATCACTGCTGGCTCAACTCCTTATCAGAACTGCTAGGGTCTTTAGCAGTAGCCAGGAGCTATCAGAGGTGCAACTGATGCACAGCAGGAATAGTGAGATGAGTTAGAAGCTCAGCTGGGGCCAGTGCTGTTCTTTGGGGTTTATTTGTGAGATGGCTGAGTCAGAGTCGGCAATGACAGCAAATCCCTAACAGCAAATCAGTAAAATAGAAACAGAGATGTTAAGGTAGGACACACACTGTGGCTCATATCAGGCTGTTCCTAAAAGGATTATGTCTCATTTGTTCTCTAAGAAATAACTAGGTAATGTGCCATGCAGGCATGAACCAGATCCACAGGGCAAGGCAAGGCAAGTCAGCAAGAGGGGGGGAATACTCTTTAAAGCAAGACATTGATAACGTGCTGAGGGGCTCTGAGACCCAGGCCGAGGAAGGACAGACGAGGCAAATGTTCTGCCGATGAGAATACTGAAAAGCATAATGTAACATGTGATTGATGTAGCACTGGTGCTGTGTGAGAGGGAGAGGGAGGGGGAGAGGGAGTTTAAGAAGGTGTATGCAAAAGAACATAACAGTAAGCCCTTAAAAAAGCTGTAGCAACTAGAAGGTTATTTAAGAGAGGACAACTATGCATGTTAAAAAGGAGTTCAATTAAGTAACATGATAAAATGAGGTCCTCTGAGCCTCAGGGCAGGAAGAAGTAATGAGCTGAGGTTTGCAAACCTATTGTAAGCTCTGTAGGGAAATCTCATTGCAGTCAGAAACAGCCTTTTGTTATTTATGGGTTTGGTTTGGGTATTGATTTATGGTGGGGTTTTGGGGGTTTTGTTTGTTTGTTTGTGTTGATTTTTTCCCCCTTCTTTTTATTTCTTTTCTTTCTGGTAGCTTAAAAGATCACTCACCTTTGTTAGGCGAGCTTCAGTGATTCATCCCTAGGAGTCTAGGAAGCCAAGACTCCTGATCACACTGGGTCTCTAGAAATGTGTGTGAAACAGGGTGTGAGCTTCTGCAGGGAAGTGGACATATCCTACAAGCTGAAAACACTGATTTGGGGGCTGCTGCTGCTGCCAGGCACTCTGTCTACAGGGGAAAAAAAGTGTTCTCAGCGGTAAGCCTGCAGTTTTCAGGAAGAAACAGGCGATGAGGAAATAGCCTCTGATGATAAATAATCCCAGAATCGTATTTATTTCTCCCAGCCCCATGCAGTATTTGCCAGGAGATAACACAACTTCGGACAGCCAAGGGCTGGCTGTGGTTCCTGCCCTTCTCACCACCCCCTAGTACACATTGGATCTTCTTGTCCACGGTGGTTTTTATCTGCTGTTTCAGTCCGTTTGTCTTCTGCTTATTTTCCTCTCACTGACTGAAATTATGGTTCCATTCCTTCCTGTTTAACTCATAATACTCAACTAGAAGGCAAAATTTCAGACCTTGTTTAACCTCATCCATCAACAGAAATACAGTAAAATGTGATAGAGTTGTGGGTCAGCAACACTTTCTGCTCATTCCAGTTTACTCGTTTCAATTTAGCAGGAAAGTCTTTCTTTGTGGTAAAAAGAAGACATTTAGCTTTGGTCCATAGCAGTATTGTTAGCTTATGCAGCAAGGACACAAAACACTGTTATATAATCATATTTATTATAGCATTAGCACTGTGAGAGAAGTGCCAACAATTGGCACTTCAGGAAAAAAGAGAGCTGGCAGTAAAGACCATTAGGTAGAAAGGTTTTGGAGGGAACCTGCAGGCAGTTGGCAGCAGTAATGAAGCAGACACATCTCCGTCTCCAGTTAATTATCTCACTGAGAGCTTGTTGGGAGGCACTGCAGTGGCTGAGCCATGACCAGATGCAAGGGTGGGATGCAAATATGTGTGGTTTGTTTCCTTTACCAAATGCACTTATACATGTGGCACTACAGGGTATCAGAGAGATTCCTTTTGAAGTAGTGGCACCCATGAACTCGATACCTGTATTGCATTTACATACATACATGGTCTCAAAATGGCATATACCTGCCTATGTTTTCAACCACAGGCAACCACAGGAGGTTGTCAGCCAGTTCTGTACATGTTCAGGGTGACTCCTATACAACAGGCTGGCTGGCTTCCCAACAGGAGCATCATGCTTTTCTTTAGGAGCCTTCTAGGTTTGTTCTGCTGGTCACTAATACTGTTTTAGCTCAGCCTAGTCACACAGTCTTCTAGAAAGGTCCCTCTGCAAAACAATAGCCCATAATTGATATATAATTGGAGAGGTTGACAACTGTGCATTATCTATACCTATATAATGATGACAATTCCACTGGCATAAGATCACATTTGTTTAATTAGAACATGAGTGAAATAAATCCATTGAAAACATTTTTTGGGAGGATAGCTTAACAGAAAATGCCTCACTCTTCCCCAAGTCATTAGCAGAAAGTCCAGGAGATGAGTGACTGTAGGTAACTGCTGACCTTTCAGTACATCACCAGAGAAAATCCAAGGATCAGACAAAAGGTAAAAGAGGACTGGCGAATGAGTACCAGTCAGTTTCATTAACATCTCCTTGTCTACAAACAAAAGACACATCAGAAAGCAATGAGCTGCTCTGACCTTACACTACCTTTTCAGTATTACTGGGTTTAAAATGTTGCATGCTTAAAAGCCCTTCTTGAAAGATGTTAGTGAAAAATAATAGCTAATAATTGTTTACACCAGAGAGGGGCAAAAGGGATCTCGAGTTAAAGAGATAACGTCAATTTTATGATCACTTTTAGTGAAATTACAGGATCACAGATCACAGGATCAAAGAACATCAGAGGTTGGAAGGGACCTCCAGAGATCATCAAGTCCAACCCCCCTGCCAGAGCAGGAACATAGAATCCAGTGCAGGTCACACAGGAATGCATCCAGACAGGGCTTGAAAGTCTCCAGAGAAGGAGACTCCACAACCTCTCTGGGGAGCCTGTTCCAGTGCTCTGTCACCCTTACAGTAAAGAAGTTCCTCCTCACGTTGAGGTGGAACTTCCTGTGCTGCAGTTTCCATCCATTGCCCCTTGTCCTAGTCCAGTGAGCAGAGGCCATCCCTTCCTTCTTGACACCCAGACCTCATCTATTTACATCAATTTATCAAATGCCCCCCAGTCTTCTCCTCTCCAGACTAAATAGCCCCAGGTCTCAGACTTTCCTCATAATACAGAATAAATTCTTATAAATCAGGTTCAGATCAAGTGGCTCTGAAATTCTTACGTTTAAAAAACACAAAATACTGCAGCTGCATCTTTCAATTCTCTTGCCTTTTTTTCCCCCCTTCCTTCTTTCCTTGATATGGTGAAGACCCAAACAAAACGGCAAGCTGCCTGCAGTCAAACTCACTGCACGTTATTAAAGTGATGCAAGACCTGGTACGGGTGACATAAAAATGTGTGGGTGTAAACACATAGCCAGAATTAACAGGAGGGCCAATGGCATCCTGGCCTGGATCAGGAACAGTGTGGCTAGGAGGAGGGAGGTTCTTCTTCCCCTGTACTCAACACTGGTCAGGCCACACCTTGAGTACTGTGTCCAGTTCTGGGCTACTCAACTCAAGAGAGATGTTGAGGTGCTGGAAGGTGTCCAGAGAAGGGCAACAAAGCTGGTGAGGGGCCTGGAGCACAAACCCTATGAGGAGAGGCTGAGGGAGCTGGGGGTGTGCAGCCTGGAGAAGAGGAGGCTCAGGGGGGACCTCATTGCTGTCTGCAACTACCTGAAGGGAGGTTGTAGCCAGGTGGGAGTTGGTCTCTTCTCCCAAACAACCAGCAACAGGACAAGGGGACACAGCCTCAAGCTGTGCCGAGGGAAGTATAGGCTGGATGTTAGGAGGAAGTTCTTGACAGAGAGAGTGATTGGCATTGGAATGGGCTGCCCAGGGAGGTGGTGGAGTCACCATCCCTGGGGGTGTTCAGGAAAAGCCTGGATGAGGCACTTAGTGCCATGGTCTGGTTGAGTGGATAGGGCTGGGTGCTAGGTTGGACTGGATGATCTTGGAGGTCTCTTCCAACCTGTCTGATTCTATTCTATTCTATTCTATTCTATTCTATTCTATTCTATTCTATTCTATTCTATTCTAACAAGGATTGATTAATGAGCTCTGATCAGAACCAAGCTGCATTTTCAGGCAGCCATGTGATGTTTACATTTTCATACTGCTTAGCATTGCATTGAAATGGGAGCTCTGCCATGAGTTTGGTACTTTTTGCACTCTGACACAGAACAGCTCGGGGTGAACAAGTCTGTTATTAATGTATTGCTCAAAGGCAGTCTGAAAACACAATGGTTGCAGCATATATTTTGTCTTTAAAGAGGCATGCTGAGATTCCTTTCCTGCTGGAGGACATAGATAAGCAGCTTGATGGCCCATGCTCTGGTTCAGGAATAAACTACACAGACTTTCTTCCCTCTTACTCCAAAATAAATTATTATGCTTTGCATAGATGTGAGGGGGTTTGGGGGCTGGTTTTGTTTGCTTGTTTGTGGGGTTTTGGATGTGGAGTGTTTTTTGGGCTGGTTTTGTTTGCTTGTTTGTGGGGTTTTGGATGTGGGGTGGTTTTGGGCTGTTCTTGTTTGATTGTGGGGTTTTAGATGTGAGGTTTTTGGGCTGGTTTTGTTTGCTTGTTTGTGGGGTTTTAGATGTGGGGTTTTGGGGCTGTTTCTGTTTGCTTGTTTGTGGGGTTTTGGATGTGGACTGTTTTTGGGCTGTTTTTGTTTGCTTGTTTGTGGGGTTTTGGATGTGGAGTGTTTTTGGGCTGGTTTTGTTTGCTTGTTTGTGGGGTTTTAGATGTGGGGTTTTGGGGCTGTTTCTGTTTGCTTGTTTGTGGGGTTTTGGATGTGGACTGTTTTTGGGCTCTTTTTGTTTGCTTGTTTGTGGGGTTTTGGATGTGGAGTGTTTTTGGGCTGGTTTTATTTGCTTGTTTGTGGTGTTTTGGATGTGGGTTTTTTTGGGGCTGTTTTTGTTTGCTTGTTTGTGGGGTTTTAGATGTGGGGTGTTTTTGGGTTGTTTCTGCTTGCTTGTTTGTGGGGTTTTAGATGTGGGGTTTTTTTTGGCTGTTTTTTGTTTGCTTGTTTGTGGTTTCTTTTTTTCTTAAATTTCTTTTCTTCCTCTTTGCAGATTATTTCTTTCTTTTCTTTTTTTTCCTCCCAGGTTCCACAGGCCATCTGCAGTGCAGGAAAGACAAAGGTGCATCACAGTAGAAGACTGCAAAGGTTTGTTTTCTGCTGACTCTTGAAGTTCAAGCACTAATGGTAGATTTGAGATTTTATGCTTGCCCATTTGTGAAGCCATGAGTTCTTTGCTGGCTCATAAAACCAGATATCCAGGACATATGAGACACCTAGAGAGACCCTCACTTGCTGGCAGAGCTCTGCTTATGCTATGAAATACTTGAAGGACAAGCAGCTCTGTAATAATCTTACTCCATTAGTTTTTCTTTCCTGAAATGCTCACCTTGACTTGTTAATTCACAGACTGCACTGGATTGGAAGGGACCCTCAAAGGTCATCTTGTCCAGCTTCCCTGCAGTTTTCAGGGACACCTCCAACTAGATCACACTGCCCAGGGCCATACCAAGTCTGATCTTGAATGTTCCTGCAGAAAGGGCCTCAACCACATCCTTGGGCAACATGTTTCAGTATTTTACTACTCTCATTGTAAAGAACTTCCTCCTTATGACCAACCTAAATCTACCCTGCTATGAGGAGCTGGCTGGCAGGAATGAATCAATGCAGAGTATTAGCAGCTGTTGGTGGAATAGTCCCTTTTTGGCTCAATGCTCCCAAGTGAAAGTCAGCTTCTGCAGGAGCTTGCCTTCATGTCCAGCAACAGATCTCAGCCCTGCCTCCAGACCCAAATGTTTTCACCTTATGGAGGCCCAGCATGCTCCTGTGTAAACAGCTGAATTCAGGAAATATCCACATGGGCAGCACTCAGCTCCTCCAGCACATGGAAATGCTAGAAAACATCCCATCCACAGAGAAGAGATGAAATCAGGTTTGTGGGGCACCACGGTTGGAAAATGAAATGTCAAGAGAGGAACATTCCAAACCTAGCAGGAATCACTTGCAGATGCAAAAGGCTCTCATCAATATGAAGTGTGACTCAAGGAGGTGGTGATCCTGCCACAGGCTTGGCCTCACCAGCCATAAAAGGAGAAGGGTGCTCTAGCTGTCCCTTGAGGAGATCTGCTGAGGTCTTCTAGCTGCAGGGATCTAAGTGAATGTTTTGGTCTTAGATGGGCTGCAGAATGGCCAGGCCACATCTGGCCACAGGAAAAGGTCATAGCCTCTGGCTTCTAGGGCTGTCCAGCTCTCAGGTCACTGAAGTGGCCAGCACAATTCCCAAGCTCTTCCCAATTCCACACATCCCCAGCCACACAAGCACTGTGATGGGGGCCTGCTAGCCATGCCCCAGTGCCTTTCATGGGAAGGAAAGCCTGTGGCCCAGTGGTGTAGCTTATCCTGCAGGGAAAGTCAATAGCTGGACCTCCTGTGGCACATCTGGAGCATGACTCCCAGGGTAGCAGAGCTGCTGCAGCAGTTCAGGTAGGAAGGAGCTTTCATGGGCTTAATGTGATTTCATAAGACCATAGCCAGGAGCTTCCTCTCCTCCTCAGCTGTACCAGATAGACACATCTCCTCATCCACCACGTGGAAAGTAATAAAAACAGGGGGTCTGCAAACTCATTGCTGGCAGAGCAGTGAAGGGGAGAAAGAGACGGCTGTGACTCTGTTTTTCTGTCACTCAAAGTAATGATCTTCTTCTCTGTTGTCACAAAATCTTCTTCTTGTTAAAATTCCAGGCACACACCATGCCTTGCTTATAGACTGAAACACAAGCTGGGATCCACCTTCTTAATATAATTCAATGCTTACAGTTCAGTGTGGTGGTAGCTGCTTTGTTTGATCTAGTGTATGAAAACTGTTTGTCATCTGCTGCTTCACCCAACGTGGAGAGAAAGAAATACAGATCTCTGTGTTGTACTAGCTCATAATACACTAATTATCATGTGCTCTATTTTATTTCTTTTCCACACAGCCTGCTTCACTTCCCCAGGGGTTCTCTGCACCAGGAAAAAGACAGAAAAAAAAAAGTAGTTTTCATCAAGACCTTCAGTGTTTTGAAACCAATATTATCTCAAGAGTTCTTCCTGCCAGGCAGGGAATGAGAATTATGTTGAATCATCTTGCAAATAAAAACAGTGAGGTTGGGGCAAGGGAATCCTGACATCTTCAAGAGTTGTTTTGTACGGGTTCCTCTATTTGGTTTTATCAGGAGGGCTCAGGAAAAGAAAGCATGTGGCCTCCAGGCTCACAGGCCATCTCTCTGCCTGCCTGTCCAGGTCTCCTTCCCTTCTGTGGGAACCAATGAGTCATGAAGTGGTGACCAAGTACACGCATGAGTGCTGGCAGGTTTTCCCCAGAGAGGATACAGCTGAGTGGTTTGAGCACTCTCAGTACAATTCACCTTGCCAGTTGGGCTTTTCCTCCTACAAATCTTCACCTGACTCCTGAAAAGTGTTTTCAGTGAAACTTGTCCAATAGTGTCCACCACTGACATTTTGAGTGGGACCAATACCAGCTCCCAGGAACACATCTCCCCTCATCCTTGCCAGGGAAGCTGTGAGTTCATGACAGCAGAAGTCCATCAGCTTCAACAGGATAGCATCAGACCTTTTGCATCTTCTGCTGTGCTGCTATTCAACCAGCACGGCTGGGCTGAAGTGTTTAGCCTATTCCTAAAACCAGTGAAGAGAAACTGTGTGGTCTCAATGACAATGCAGGCTCTTCATTTACCTGACTGGACAAGGCATTAAAAAAAAAAGAGGTTTTGCAAGTCTGAATTTGGCCACCTATCTCCTCAGACACAACATCTGTTCCCTTGCAAGTGAGAAGAAAATGGGTGACTAACACACAGCTCTGCTGCTCGGCAGTTGGCCCCCAGATCCTCCTCCGTGGTGCTAAATGTGTCCCTGGCAAAGAGAAAGTCGAGATTTTAAATGAAGAATTAATGAAAATCTGCTCTTTTCCTGCTTGTTGTCCCTTTAAATTCAGTTTCCATGGAAACAGGTGTGGAGAGGCTGCCTGGAGGGAGCCAGGAAAGATCTTTGCCTGGCTGCCTTCCCCTCCAGGTTGCCAGCTGAGCCACCCTAAATGCCAGACTTTTGCGGAGTTTTATGCTATTGCCACTCATGCCTGGAATAGGAGCAGTGGCTCCCCGTGGGTTCCTTCTCTAAGGAGTCCTGAGGCAGTCAGCCATGCTGATGCTACCTGTAGCTGAGCTGCTCACGAGTGGATCTCCCTTCTTTCCATTGCTCATCCAGTGGAGCACAGGCTCCTCTGAACCTACTGCAATGCCACCTCACTGAAAATGTCACTCTTGTTAGAAATATTCATTCCATTGTTTTTTTTGGAGTTGAAAAGTTATGGTGGGTATGATCTGAGCATGCAGACTGAGCTGGGAGAGATAGCAGAGGGACAACTTTGTTGTTAATTCAGTGTTTATCTCAGGGGAAAATACGATACCCCACCTGGAGTACTGCACTTGGCTTGGAGTGGGTCTAGGAGAGGGGCACACAACTGATTAGAGGGCTAGAACTTCTCTCCTATAAAGAAAGATTGAGAGAATTGTTCAGCCTGGAGAAGAAAAGGCTCTGGGGAGAACTTCCTGCACCCTTTCAGCACTTGTAAGAAAGGTGAAGAAAGACTTCTTAACAGGGCCTGCAAAGGCAAGAGGCAATGTATTTAAATTGATAGAGACAAAGTGTAGACTGGACAGAAGGAAGAAACATTTTATGATGAGGCTTGTGACAGACTGGAACAGGTTGTCATGAGAAGCTGTGGATGTCCAGTCCCTGGAGTGTCCAAGTCAGGTCAGACAGGGTTTTAAGCAACATGATCTAGTGGAAGATGCCCCTGCCGACAGCAGGGATGCTGGACCAAATATGTTTAAGGTTCCTTCCAACTTAACATATTCTGTGAATCTAGGAAAATCAGTATCAATGAGACCCTCATCTCTGCCAGACTCATCCACAAGTCTTTTTATAACAGGGCAGGGAATGACACAGATCTTGAAAAATGGCCCAAGAGCTTTTGGCTGTGGTCATAGGTGCAGATTTTCTTGGAGGACTGTGCTGGGTACAGAGAGCAAGGAAGGGTATGACTGCATTCATACCTTCTTGTATATCCAGCCATGCTTTGGGTTTGTCTTGAAGGGAATTGTCAAGCTTGTTCTCAGAGGCTCAAATAACAAACTGTCCTATGTACAGTATAAAGAACCAATGCAGTAGGATCCAAAAGCAAACTTTCAAGTGATGGTATTTGTGTAGATCCACTCTTTTCCCAGGTGAACAAAATCTAAGAGTCTATGTCCTATAATATTTGAGAGGTTGCATAGTTCCAAGAAAGGTGGCACTTTTAACAGCTTTTGAGGTGCATCTGCTCCCATTTTTGCTGGCATTTGAGATGACTCCAATGTGTCTGTGAAAGATTGTTTTGATGAAATCTGAACTTCAAGTGGAAGCCAACAGTGTAAGTTTCATGGACCTTCCCAGCTGAGGTCCTTAAACGTTTTTGTGACCCTACTCTGCGTCTGATCCAGCAGGTCCACTTCTTTCCTCTATTGAGGGCTCCAGACCTGGACACAGTACTCCAGGTGAGCTCTCACCAGAGCAGTGTCAGAATCATCTCTCTGGATCTGCTGGCAATGCATCTTTTGGTGCAGCCCAGGATGTGCTTTGTCTTCTGGGCTGCCAGCACACACTGTCTACTCATGTCTAGCAGCCCAGGATGTGATTTGTCTTCTGGGCTGCAAGCACACACTGTCTACTCATGTCTAGCTTCTTGTTCATCAGCACCCCCAGGTCCTTTTCCACAGGGCTGTTTTCTATTACCTCATCCCCAGTCTGTATTGGTAGTGAGGACTGTTTTGGCCCTGCACTTGATCTTGTTGAACTCCATAAGGTTCACCTGAGCCCACTTCTCCAGCTTGTTCAGGTCCCTCTGGTCTATCAACACCACTCAGCTTGGTGTCATCTGCAAACTTGCTGATGGTGCACTCGATCATGACTAAATCCTGTGTGTTGTGTTGGAGTGCCATAAGTGAAAGCATTGTAAGTAAAAGAGAAAAGTCTGTCTCTTCTTTCTTCAACTCCAATCTGTGAGTTCCTGAATCCAGTTCCAGTCTAAGCCAAATAGTCCTCTCTCAAAGCAGAACTGCCAGACACTCACTCTCTCCTACGACTGTTTCAGTATCTGAGATGCCAGCTTCTGACAGCGTGTTCCAACGCTTCACCGTGAATTCCCTTTGCAGAAAGCTAAGTCTAATTCTTCGTTGTTAATCCATGGAAAATTAGTCTGCTCTTTTTTTCTCTCACTTGTGTGACTCTTGTTTGGGCACAGGGTGATGCTTTGGATCCCTTTCCACAGAGCCGCTCCCCTGCCTAGCATTTCCTGCTCACAAGGCAGAGCACTGTCATCGTGGTGTCTCCTGTCTCCAGACAGCTTTCTCTAGATCTTTCTGCATGTTGCTGCGGTGTGGTGGTGCTCTCCGCCACGCTGGGGTAGCAGTAACCGCACTGCAAGACAATATCTCTCTAGGGCCGTTTTCTCAACGCTCCCTCACGCTCTCGCCCGCGCTAGAGCGGGGATTCGAACGCGCGTTTCCGGCTCAGTGAGCGCCCACAGTCCCGCCTCTCCCCGCCGTATTCCGCGTTCGCAGGAGATTTGTCCACGACGCGCCACCGTCTGCCAAGGTGCGCTGCCGAGCGAGTCCGGGCGGGTACAGCGGCCGCCGGAGCCGGAAGAGCTGCCGCGTGCACCGCCTGCTCGCTCTGTGCTCCTCCTCGGCTCCGCCACCTGCCCCACCATGACCGAGAAGGGCGAGCTGGACCTCACTGGGGCCAAGCAGAACACGGGCATGTGGCTGGTGAAGGTGAGAGCCCCGCGGCGCGCCCCGGGCCCGGCCTAGCCCGGTGTGGCCTGTGGCGGCCGGGCCGCTCTTTCCGTCTCCGCTCCCCCGTGCCTAGGGTGACGGTGGGTGACAATGTCCCGCGAAAAGAGGCCGGCCGGCAGCGCGGAGCGGGGCCCGTGCCTGGAGCGCTGGGAGAGCTAGTTCGCGGCACGGGGTTGCTGGCGACAAGTTTGCCCCGAGCAGGCGTTTGTCTCCGTTTCCCTTCTTTTGGGCGAGGAGTCTGGGCGAGCAGCGACGCGTGGAGTCTGCCCGGGTAGCTACTAGGGTATATGAAAGACCACGGGGGAAACCGGGTTCCCTGGGAGCTTTCCTTGGCTTACGCTTTGTAACAAACGCGGTAGTGGAACTTTTATTTTCCTGAAATAGGAAGTTTTCATTGGTCCCAAATTCGCACCTTGGTTGGAGAAAACAAGGAAAATAAACACCTCTGTCTAATCACTACAACTCTCTTTCGTGCTGGAGAAATACAGCTATAGTGAAGGTGCTACGAAGAGATAAAGATAGCGTGAAAATCAAACCCAAGCACTGGTCTGCAGGGACACGTTCACGTCTGCGGCTAGGCCACTGCTGCCTACTTAGCTCAGTTCTGTGAAGGATCTGTCTGTCAAGATGGCTCGGCTGCTTTTACTTGCCAGAGCAAGCATTGGCTCAGGAAAGAGGAGACTAGCAACCTGTGGCAGAATGTTTGCCCTGGCCCTCTTCCAGTCCCCTGTGGATGCGTCCCCATTTCCCTAGATCTGTGTTCGTTCAGTCTGGAAAGAAGCAGTAGCCTCCTTCCTCCTCTGGAGATGAAAGGAACAGGCTCAGACAATCATTTTCAGAGAACTTGTGGGGACAAGATAGTACCCAAAAACTGATCCTTAGTGGTGAGGGCGCATGACACTATTGTGCTTCTGCTACCAAAACATCTTACTATGGCCCTTGAAATGGTGGAGACTTTCTCGTGCTGGGTGTGTCACTACATCTGATTTCCTCTTTTGTGCTGACACCTGTGTGTCTGGCTTCATAGAATCATACAATCATAGAATGGGTTAGGTTGGAAGGGACCTNAATGGTTTAGGTTGGAAGGGACCTCAAGGATCATCCAGCTCCAACCCCCTGCCATAGGCAGGGACACCTCCCACTAGAGCAGGCTGCTCAAGGCCTCATCCAGCCTGGCTTTAAACGCCTCCAGGGAGGAAGCATCCACAACCTCCCTGGGCAACCTGTGCCAGTGTCTTACCACCCTCACTGTGAAGAACTTCCTCTTAACATCCAGTCTAAATATCCCCTCTGCCAGTTTAAACCCAGGAAGCCATAACGAACACTGCAGAGTGCTGTAATGGTAACAGTAAAAATGAAAGCTGACAGCAGAAAGCTGCAGAAGCACACATGAAATTCAGATTTGAAAAATCTAATCTGACATGCATGGAGGAAAAGTATTCTAAGTTTATGCACACAGTGATTTGGTCTCTGTTGGATAGAGCTTTAGGTTTTAAGCAGATATGGATGACTATAAGAATATCTTGTTAAATGAGCAGATTCAAAATTAGGTCTGTTTAGAGAACTAAAAGAGAAAATATTACTATGTCATCATTGCCTGTATCCTCAATACTGTCTATGGTTCTGGTCTCATCCTTCCCATCATGGAATTTATACAGTGGACCTAGAAATAGTGCAGAGGATAACACCAGAGAGAATCTGGAGAACAAGGAATGATGGCTATAGAGGGAACTCCTAAGTGCTTTTGTACCTTCCAGGCCAGGGAGATGATGCATCTGGAAATCTTACAGGAGTTTGGTGTCACAGTTGGATAAGGAAGAAGTGAATAGGCAAAGGTGAATAGGGAAGAGTCAATGTGAGCACAAGAATTTGAGGTGTGTCAGTGCATTAGATGGGGCTTGGAGCAATAAAAGCAAGTGTCATTTTGCATGATATGTAGTTAAATTTTGGAACTTGTTGCAGTAGGAAGTGATGAATGTCAAAACTTTGCAGAAGCTCAAAATCCATTTGACGGATTCTGTCAAGAAAACTGGATTGAGAGACTGAAAATTAATGTGCTTGCATGGCCCATAAAAGATCATAGAAATTACAAGAGCATCCTTGGGAATAATCTTTTCTTCTCATGTTCTCCGGTTCTTCCTGGAGTATTCACTGTTGGCTGCATTTGGACACTGAACTTGCTTGTCCTTTAGTCTGATAAAGTTTGCTGTTTCTTGAAGCAAGCCAGGAATTTTCAGGCACATCTGTTTTTAGAGTTGATGCCACTCAGAACACAGAGTCCTGCCTGAGAAAAACAGACTAAAAGCAACACTTAAATATTACTCTTCTGAGGAAGCATTAATGTAATCCTTCATACACATGAACTGAACTGTGCTCTATTGTGTAATAATTATACTTAAAAAGAGAAATTACAAAGTTGCTAAAATTGATAGACCATAGCAAGGCATGCATGTGAGTTTTATCTTTTAATTTCTTCAGACCTAAACTGGGAAGCAGCCATCCTTGTTCCTGGGATCTACAACGCACTTGGAGGCATGACATTGAGTACACCTAGCTAATCTAGCAAGCCTGGTTTTATCCTTTCTTTGAGGGAGAGAGAAATCAGTCTGGACTAAAAAAAACTGCCTTATCTAATTTCCTTTTTGCCTATGTTGTGCTAGCACAGGGATTATTCCAAAGAGACTACTTAAAAAGCAATAAAAGATGTAGTGATGAGTATTTTAAGCAGTACCAGAGACAGTATCAGAAACTGAGTGAATTGTTTTAGTATAAATCCACAAAACAACTGGAGTAGTTTTCTTCTGTATTTTCAGTGAAAGCTGTGATAGGGAAATGTTATAAGAACTCTTG
>WAAF01017481.1:74961-88368 GCA_013400475.1 Tricholaema leucomelas | reverse complement strand
GACCTTACACTTGGCCCTGTTGAATGTCATGAGGTTGGCCTGGGCACACCTCTGCAGCCTGTCCAGGTCCCTCTGAATGGATCCCTGCCCTCTAGCAAGTCGCCTGTGCCACACAGCTTGGTGCCATCTGCAGACTTGCTGAGGGTGCACTGATTCCTCTGTCCATGTCACTGACAAAGATGTCAAACAGCACTGGTGCCAGCACTGACCCCTGAGTGAGCCGCTTGGCACTGGTCTGCAGGTGAACGTTGAGCCCTTGATCACCACTCTTTGCATGCCACCATCCAGCCAATTCCTTACGCAGCAGTGCTGTGTTCCAGAGCAGATCTGTGTTGTTCTAGCATGATCAAATGCATATAACAGGTGCCACCTTCTGGCAATGTCTTTAAAAAAAAACAACCAAAACTAAACCAAAACCAAAACCAAACCAAAAGAATGATTTTGTAGTTATGGTTACTGTGAAAGAAAAACAGTATATCCTTGGAGTCCAACAGAAAGCAGCAAGAGTTTGGAGACATGAGTTAAATGTTCTGCATTTCACTTGCCAGTTTGCTCTTGTAGTAATGAGCTGTGTGTTAAAAGCTTAGATGTAACTACACTAGATTCTTGAAATGATAAAGTTTGCAGGTAGGAGTTACGTTTTTCTTGGACTAACCTGTTCACCTGGAGAAAGAGAACAAGCTTTGGAAATCAAGAGGGGATTTGTAAACTTATCTTCAAACTCTTGGGTAGATGTGTGCAGAAGAAGTGTGCAGTACACAGCTGTCACTATGTAGAATACATATATCTCTGGGAGGATCAAGATGATGCACATACTTCACAATCAGTGTAATGCTATGCATCCATGTTTGCTGCACACAGAAACCTCTGCCTCAGCTGTTGCAGCTGGGATTGTTTATATCATAATTTAGTGATAAAGCCAGCAAAGTGCTGTTCACCAAAATTAAATAGCTCCATAAAATCACAGAATCAACCAGGTTGGAAGGGACCTCCAAGCTCAGCCAGTCCAACCTAGCACCCAGCCCTGGCCAATCAACCAGACCATGGCACCCCAGCCCGGCTTGGCTTCATCACCACCAGGAACAGCGACTCCACCACCTCCCTGGGCAGCCCATTCCAATGCCAATCACTCTCTCTGACAACAACTTCCTCCTAACATCCAGCCTAGACCTGCCCTGGCACAACTTGAGACTGTGTCCCCTTGTTCTGTTGCTGCTTGCCTGGCAGCAGAGCCCAACTCCACCTGGCTACAGCCTCCCTGCAGGTAGTTGCAGTGGTTTTGGGAATTATCAGATGTTTAAGGCTACTTAAATACAACTGTTTTAATACAACTTTCCTTTGCTTTATTTTTATGTAACTGTGCTCGGACTTTTTGGCAGGCATTCCAGTTTGGCCAAGCACTTCCCACCTGCCAATGAGCTTGTAGGGGGGCAGAGAGACTGCTTCCTTAGCCCTGATTGCTCAGTTTGCAGGGCTCCTTGTTACAAGTGTTTTTGCACGTACTGAGGCATGCAAATCAAACTTGTCTGTGTTTGCTTCAGCCTCGTAAACACTGCTCATTACCGCGGAGGCTGTTTGCCTGATTATTCAGAGCTTTAATCATTGGAGGCTTCATTCTAAGCAGCGCTCGCATTGAGCTTCTTTTGCAAAGCCCTCTCGGAACTTCTATTATTGGGTCCATGTCTGGAATTCTTTCACATCATGTTGTTTACAGAAGAAAGAAAGAGAGAAAGAGAGAGAGAGAGAGAGAGAGAGAAAGAAAGAGAAAGATTATTGTTTACAGAAGAAAGAGAGAAAGTTTATTGTTTACAGGAGAAAGAAAGAGAAAGAGAGATAGAAAGAGAAAGATAGAAAGAGAGAAACAGAAAGAGAGAGAGAGAATGAGAGAAAGAGAAAGAGAGAAAGAGAGAGATTATTGTTTACAGAAGAGAAAGAAAGAAAAAAGAAAGAGAAAGAAAGAAAGAGAAAGAGAAAGAGAAAGAGAAAGAGAAAGAGAAAGAGAAAGAGAAAGAGAAAGAGAAAGAGAAAGAGAAAAGAGAAAGAAAGTGAAAGAGGAAAGAGTATTGTTTACAGAAGAAAAAAGAGAGTAAGAAAGAAAAAAGAGAAAGAAAGAGAAAGAGGAGAGAAAGATTATTGTTTACAGAAGAAAGAAAGAGTAAGAAAGAAAAAATAAAGAGAAAGAATGAAAGAAAGAGAGAGAAAAAGAGAGAGAGAGAAAGAGAGAAGAAAGAACGAAAGAAAGAGAGAAAGAGAAAGAAAGAGAGAAAGAGAGAAAGAGAGAAAGAGAGAAAGAGAGAAAGAAAGAAAGAAAGAAAGAAAGAAAGAAAGAAAGAAAGAAAGAAAGAAAGAAAGAAAGAAAGAAAGAAAGAAAGAAAGAAAGAAAGAAAGAAAGAAAGGAAGGAAGGAAGAAAGAAAACAAGCAAGCAAGCTGCTTTGTATGGAGCAATATTGTTTACTGTGGGCAGTTCTCATCAGCCCAGTCCTAAGCCCCACTGTAATATCTTGTTTAAGTAATTATTGCCTGATTCCTAATTTCAAGAGTAGAATAAAGTAACAAAACCTGGAAATAGTGATCACTAACACAGAGATAGTATAAACTGGACATGATTTTCTCCTATAGGTTTTAGCTTAAAAAAACTGGAGCATGACTGTTGCCTAAACCTTCTGAAGCTGCTGGTAATTTATGTTAATTAAGCATGCAAATAGATGACATAAACAACAAATTTGCCTCCATGTTAACAGTTTTCCTCTCGCACTCTCCAGCAAGCAGAAGTGGTATAACAGTATGGAAAGGATCCAATTCATCCTGATTCTGACCTTTCTTGGGGACCAGAAGGAATCCAGCTGAGCTGCTGATAGTGCTATCAATTTTGACATGTGGAAGGTTTTGTATTTAATATACTTTCCAATAAAGACTCCTTGATTTCTTCTCTATTTGGCAACAGTTACAGCAAAACAAAATGTGACCAGAATTAGGGTCAGTGCTGGTCAAACAAGCAGAGTTGTTTTTTTTGTAGGTGAAAACAGCATTTGCAGTTTACAAGAGTGCAAACTGTTTCTAGGTAATGTCCTCGTTATTTTTTTTAACTGAGAATTTGTTTGTGCTGGTTTGAGGCTAATTGGAATATTTCAATGAGAGGAATTAGATCATTGGATGTGAAAGAGAAAATAATAGTGACATCTATATTACCCATTGGATTGATGAGAGAGAGAAAAACACAAAACAGTAACAAAGTGTCTCATTCTGTGGCTTGCTGCTCGCTGGTTAACTGTCTCTGCCTGAATCTGTGTAACCCGATGTAATCATTCTCCTAACCTCTCCTTGGCTTTTGGCATCTCACCCCCTGCTTTCTCAGCAAAGATTAATCATGCAAGCTTTCTGAGATAAGGGAGGGGTGGGAGGAAGGGTTAGCTGGGAGCCCTGCTGGGCACTCTTGCTGATCAGGAGGGGTTTTAAATTTCTGTATTACTTCTAACTTGTATATAATTGTAAATCTCTCTCTATATATATTGTGTATACATGCTTGAAAATATGTATCATGCTGCAAATATAGCTTCATATTAACTTCCAGCCACCTGAGGCTAGTCTGGTGATTCCAAGTGAGGGGAGGGAAACTCCCAAACCACATCATTGTTGGAGCTCCAGAAATTAGTACTTATGGTTATTGATCTGTTTTCTCTCTGTCCATGGAAGATTCTGTGTGAGTCACAAAAACCTACATTGATTTATATTCATTTATTTCTAGACATACTCTTATTTTGCATGAACAAAATGAGCAAAGAATACCTGTGTGTAGTCACCACAGCTCCATAGAGATGTCTGCAAGCCCTATAGCTCAGTACCTACCCTTACATTTCATCCATCTTCCCCTGCTAGGTCTGACATTCTCCCGCAGCCTCAGAGCCCCTGGCTTACTTCAACACAGCTGCCCCCTGTTGTGCATGGGCCATTTGTTCTGATCTAACTCGTTGCTCATCTTTCAGTCCTGCCATGTATGTGTTCCATTACAGGGCAGCACAGAGCTGTCATGCACTTTGCTAATTGCATGGTAGCTACGCTAATCTAAGCGTCTCACTTGTTTAGGGGTGGGGGGAGAACACACTACCTGGGTACTGTTCATGGGTCTCTGCATCATCACTTGCAATTTAATCCTGGGTAAAAGACTGAGCTGTGTTTCATAAGTAGCTTTACTGTTTTGACTAACACATTTTGTCTGAAGATTTATTTCTACACTACACCCATGTTAATCCCTGCACACGCTCACTGTATTGAACGAAGTCAACAGTTGTGGACCAGAAATGTCCATTGATACTTTCATCACTTCCTCATCTGCAGGTTACTGCAGGCTTTACCTGTTTACTGCAGGCTTTACCTGTTTGGAGTCAGATTTGCTTATTCTGTCTGGCAGCATGATTCATGTCATTTGAGTTGTCTCTTCTCAGAGAAACTCCAATGCAAGTGCAAATTTTACCTTACTCCAAGGTCAGAATGTTCCTCCGTGCTTCTCAGTAACTTGGTTCATCAGAGCACAGGCAGCAGCCAAAGGAAAGCAAAGTAGTTCAGAAAAATGGTCTCAGGTATTAACTTGGCTCCACACACAGCCTTTTAATTTCAAATACAGGAAGAATCTCATATGTAATAGAGAGCCAAAATGAAACAAATACAGTTGTATTCCACAGATTTTATTTGACTGAGCTATTTACTGTTGCATAATCTCCTAAATCTTTTATTCTTTAGCTTTGCTGTTTGAAGATGGATTGGTTTTCTTACATAGGTTTCTGCTCAGCAAAAACCATAATGAAATACTTTGATTCCACATCTTTGTCAGTGACATGGACAGGGGAATCAGTGCACCTTCAGCAAGTCTGCAGATGGCACCAAGCTGTGTGGCACAGTTGACTTGCTGGAGGGCAGGGATCCATCCAGAGGGACCTGGACAGGCTGCAGAGGTGTGCCCAGGCCAACCTCATGACATTCAACAGGGCCAAGTGTAAGGTCCTGCACCTGGGTGGGCGCAATCCCAAGCACAACTAACTCCAGGCTGGGTGGGGAATGGCTGAGAGCAGCCCTGAGGAACAGCAACTGGGGGCCTGGGGTAATGAAAAGCTCAACATGAGCCTGCTATGTGTGCAGCCCAGACAGCAACCCTGTGCTGGGCTGCAGCAAGAGCAGTGTGGGCAGCAGGGCAAGGGAGGGGATTCTGCCCCTTGGCTCTGCTCTCCTCAGACCCCACCTGCAGTCCTGTGTGCAGTTCTGGAGCCCCCAGCACAAGAAGGACATGGAACTGCTGGAGCCAGTCCAGAGGAGAGCCACCAAGATGCTGAGAGGGCTGCAGCAGCTCTGCTCTGAGGACAGGCTGAGAGAGTTGGGGCTCTGCAGCCTGGAGAAGAGAAGGCTTCGAGGAGACCTTAGAGTGGCTTTGCAGTATCTGAAGGGAGCCTACAGGAAGGCTGGGGAGGGACTATTGACAAGGTCTGGGAATGTCAGGACGAGGGGGAATGGGTTTGAACTGGCAGAGGGGAGATTTAGACTGGATGTTAGGAGGAAGTTCTTTACAGTGAGGGTGGTGAGACACTGGCACAGGTTGCCCAGGGAGGTTGTGGATGCTTCCTCCCTGGAGGTGTTTAAGGCCAGGCTGGATGAGGCCTTGAGCAGCCTGCTCTAGTGGGAGGTGTCCCTGCCTATGGCAGGGGGTTGGAGCTGGATGATCCTTGAGGTCCCTTCCAACCTAACCATTCTATGATACAAGCCCCAAGTCAGAAACTCTCCTATAATAATTGAAGGCTTTTATTCGGTGTTTTTGCAGCTCCAGATGTGAAGACCAACAGAAGCAGGCTGTTTTAATGCTGTTTTGGTTTTGCATATATTTTGAGTAGCTTATGTATGAGCTTTACAGATTGCAGTGATTCTGACAGACGAGATTTTTTAAAGATTAGTTCTAGGAATTTCTGTGTGATCATCACACAAAAAAATGTGTCCTTAAGTAATCAACTGTGTTACAATTTTCTGTGATCACGCTGCAGCCGGAACGGCTGACAGTCAGGCAGCAGCCTGGATTTCAAACAATTAAACATAAGCAGGGAGCCATACTTGCTTTTTCTTCCACTATTCTAGGCCTGGAGAGAAAGGCTTTGACTTCTACAATGGAAAATTCAGTGTCAAGTGCAGACTCCATCAGTAGGGCTGGCATGAGTGTCTTCAAAGAGGAAAGAGCCATTGAGTCCCTGCCATTTGGGACTGGCACTGCCTAAAGCCTGCAGGCTGCTCTGGTTTTGTCTGGTAGTGTATAAGGGCAACTAAGCACCGTGAGAGATGGAAAGAACATGGCCATGGATGTTTTCTTTGGCTAGGTTAGGAAAACAGCTGTGCAGAAACCTGGGAGGCTAAATAAGGATGGAGCTGTTATTTCTGTCTAACCTCGAAAACTTGGCAAGCTGTGCCATGGTCTATTTGGAACACGTTTCTTGGGCAGTGTCCATGGGGAGCACTGCTGGAACTTACTTTAATATTTGTGCAGAAGGGACTGAAACACGAATTCTGATCTCAAGCCATATGGTCCAAATTCTGCTTCTTCTTCATGCCATGTAGTGGTGACCACAAAGCCTTTGAGTCTTCTGGTGTTCTAAAAGGGAGTCTGAGTCTGCTCCCAGGGAACAATGGCCTCCTTAATAAAATTTACAGCTGAAAACTTGATGTTGAAATGCATCAAGTATAATGACCTTGCAGGCTCTGCACTATGCCAGCCCATTGCTATAAAAATAACAGACTGTGTTTGAAAGAAAAATTGCTGCTCATGTACGTTGGTGGCTGTCTTCACAGGAAATCTTACACCTTCATACTATATACATATGTCTTTATTAGATATGTAATACATATCTTTAAAGAGATTCTGTGCTTTAATCCATTTTGGCCTTGTGGAATCTCAGAGATTTCAGTGGAGTATCTAAAGTCTCTGGTGAGATGTAACAAAATCTTCATGCTCCCAGGTAACTTTCTTACCTAGCAGCATAGTGGAAGAGAATCCATTACATATTAAATCCATCTTTGACTCTGTGGAGATGTTCATTTTAAAGTAACATTTCACAGAATTATAGAATCGTAGAATCAATCAGGTTGGAAGAGACCTCCAAGCTCATCCAGTCCAACCTAGCACCCAGCCCTAGCCAGTCACCCAGACCATGGCACTAAGTGCCCCAGCCAGGCTTTGCTTCAACACCTCCAGGCACGGCCTCTCCCCCGCCTCCCTGGGCAGCCCATTCCAATGCCAATCTCTCTCTCTGCCAACAACTTCCTCCTAACATCCAGCCTAGACCTCCCCCGGCACAGCTTGAGACTGTGTCCCCTTGTTCTGTTGCTGGTTGCCTGGCAGAAGAGACCAACCCCACCTGGCTACAATCTCCCTTCAGGTAGTTGTAGACAGCAATGACTACAGCTCACCGGGGAAAGAGAAGATACTCAGAGCTGTCCAACTACCAAAGAGGATGCTCTATTGTCTGATTTACATATGACTGCTTGCTTGAATTTTAATAGCACCATTCAGAAGACATTTTGAAGAGGTGAAGACCTGGTTTAGGACCTACCATAAGTCAAGGAGCAAATGAACATGGTTTAAAAACATTATTTGAAAGCACATATTGCTTTCAAGGCTGACCCCAACCATGATCTCTCTGCTAACAAATCTATTTCTAGAGTCCTTTGCCTACTTCTGGCTTAAAAATTGTTTGCCTGGGTGTTCTTTACTTTGTCTGCTTTGAGAGATCCTTGGCAACTTCCTAGCCAGAAAAAAAGTACCATCAGAGAATGAGAATTTGACACCTCTCATTGTCAACGCCCATTTCTTTACTTGCCATACTGAGTATTTTCACGGTCCAATTGGGACAGTTGTTTTGAGAAAGCTGTAGACACAGAATGTTCCTAAATTCAGTTCTCAGTAGCATTCCTGGCTTTGCAGGGCTGCATGCATGCAGGGAGAAACTCTGTCACTCTGGCAGTACATGTGCATCGCTAATGGTGTGCGCTGTACTTCAAGAACGCCTGGTTAGAGACCCTCCAGTTGCTGGACTGGCACTGCCTTCACTGAGAGCTCTCCAGCTCTGAGCTATCCACTCCTGCCTTTGTGAGAAATTGCCATATCCAGTGCCACGTAGTGCTGCATAGAGGCAGCCAGTGGTGCCATACACACATAATAGCTTATTCAAAACACTTGCCAAAGTAATCTCTCCGAGAATACTTTCAGGCTTTGTGATATGAGCTGGAAGCAATGAACACTTATAAATACTAGCTTGTAACGCTGCGAGAGGAATAATTGCAGCACACAGCTACTTATGTTAATACTATCACATTATCTTGTGATAACTCTGCAATTATGAGTCACCACTATGCCAAAATATCATTTGTTTCCAAGGACTCCACAAACATGCTGCATTCACTGGCTGTGCTGCAGCCTGAGAGCTTTTTAGTCATTACGTTCCCTTTGTGTTTGGAGAACAACAGAGCTGCAGAGTCTTTGAATACAACGGAGCATACTGTTTCAAACTTAATAATAGAAGGATATTAATTTAATGAATGGTTTTCCCAAAATGTAAAGAAAGTATTGGATAGCAAATTCTGGATCTTAAAAGAGTATTTAAAGAACAACAGGGGAAAAAAAAAACACGTTTATGAGGCAACAGTCTTCATTTTATTTATCCTCTGCTCTGACTACAGCCTATGTTCTCCATACTCCACTGAAACAAATCCCATTGGCATTGTTTATTCATTTTGAGCTGTTCCCAGAAATATAGGAAGAACTTTTCTGTTATGTAGTACTGGAACATTCCAAAAGTGAGGGAATATTCCACCTGAAAAATTATCAGCCCCTGGTTTTGTGGAGAAAATCAGAACAGAGACTGCCACAGCCTTGATATAGAGATTGTATCGTGAGTGTGGAAGGAAACTGATAGAAAAGAATTGCTTTCTCTTGAACTGCTTATTAGAATCTGAAGAATTCTGTTTACTAGAATCTGAAGTTTGATGTTTGTCTTCTTAAATATATCTGTTTGGCCTGGAAACACAGCTAGGTCTAACTGTGGACAGCAATTACACAGCTTCCATCTAAATCAAGAGAGAACTATAATATAGCCCCCATGCAAGTGAGGGCCAAGCACAACAGCTCCTCTCCTCCTCGCTGCTGCAGCTAAAAGCATAATTTAAGAAACCCAAAGCAAAGCAGGAGTTTAGCAGTGCTTGAGAAGATATTCCCTGTGGCCTCGGGACAGTGTTCTGTTATGGTCGGATGCTGTTAGTCTTCAATAAAACAGATAAATTGGGAGTGGTGCATCTACAGTGCAGAGTTTAATTGTGACCTTTTGTATTTAGGCAATATATTTTCCCAGGCCAGGAATTAAACATGGTACAGAGACACTCCTCAATGTGACATCAAGTATCGTTTTTCCCCTGAAGAAATAAGTGTGAATGATGAAAGCAGGAATGTGGAAATAAAAGTGTTACTTCCACACTTATAATGCCAGCTAGCACTTGTTATCAAACCTGTGAAAATAGCACAATCTACTGTAACAGTTCACACTTGACCAGTGAGGTATAAAATATCTTTATCTTAGGGCCACATAAACTATGGTGAAATTAGGCAGAAGAGACACACAGAGCAGTTCCCACAAAACAATTAGGAATACAAAAGTGTCAGGAATACAAGAGGCAGAAGGGGAAGATCCTGTTTAGAGTATACGTTGAATGGAAAGGAAGCAAAAGGCATTAAACCAAAATGAGGATCAAGCAGCTTACCTCCTGGGTAATTCTTAATCCAAAACACAAATTGATATAGGATGAGCCTATACAAACCTTTTATTACCCTGCAGCATTTTGGCTATTAATAGCATCATCAAATGGTTTAGGTTGGAAGGGACCTCAAGGATCATCCAGTTCCAAGCCTATGGCAGGGACACCTCCCACTAGAGCAGGTTGCTCAAAGCCTCATCCAACCTGGCCTTGAACACCTCCATGGAGGTTGTGGAGCACAGAATCACCCAATGTGCTCAAAGATGGGTGATTCTGTGATCCATAACCTCCTTGGGCAACCTGTGCCAGTGTTTCACCACCCTCACCACAAAGAACCCTTTCCTAACATCTAGTTTGAATCTTCCCTCTGCCAGTTCAAACCCATTCCCCCTTGTCCTGACATTACCAGACCTTGTCAATAGTCCCTCCCCAGCCCTCCTGTAGGCTCCCTTCAGATACTGGAAGGCCACTCCAAGGTCTCCTTGAAGCCTTCTCTTCTCCAGGCTGCAGACAATGGTAAAATAACCTGAACCTGACCACTCAGACTTGCATTGAATCAACAAAACTTTTGATTTAAGGAGCATAATTCCATTTGAATTCTCTTGTCTGACTACTCACTTATATTGAATGCCAGAAATTTCAAGGCTTGTATTGCATTATTTTCACAAGTCAATTACTCAGAAATAAGAGGCAAAAGTGTTCAGTACTCTTCTTATCAAGAGGGATAAGGATATTGAACTTTGTGTTCCCAATATGTGAATGTTGTGATTTTGAAATATTTATTATGTTAATGCTGATAACAAAAATATTCACATTTTTATTAATAACAAAAATGTTTTCTTAGCTTATTTACAGGGTCTTTTGTCCTCGGTTGTGCAAACAGATTACAGAATGTGTACAGCACACAGGGCAGCACCAAACGATTTCAAACAAGTTAGCAAAAGTAGCAAAAGTGCAAACCAGTGACCCTGGGGAAGGATCCTGAAGTGCAATACTCCGCTTGCCCTCTAGGGGCGCTCAAGAGGCGCTTTTCCGCTGAAGCAGAAGGCACAGAGCAGAGAACTTGAATTGCAAAGAGACTTTCTAGAATATTTACTCACAAATTAGCACCTCTGGAGTCTTTCCAGGACTGCATTACAGTCCAGACAGCACCCGAAACACTCAGGAGAGGAGCTGTCATTGATATGGTAACCAGCAAAAGCTTTTTGAGTTTTCGAAGGACTTTCACAGGGTCTGGGGCTTGCTCGGTCTCTGGCCTGATCTTGGTCCATTCTCAGGCAGATGTTTTCCTTCCCAGGGCCCCACGATCAGCACGGAGGTTCCCAGGTGTACAGGCAGGCTTAGTGGCTTGCGGCTTGGCAGTGAGCTGCTTTCTCTCACAACACAGGCTGCAGTGAGGTCTGTGCAAGAGAGCTCTCAAGCTAGGAGCAGCTTACTCACTTTCAACAGCTGTAACTGCTAGTAGCAGTAATGCAGCTTACCCGAGGGCACTTGGCTCTCCTGGCCTTACCCCTTCTGCACAGTCTAGGTTGCCATTACCTGCCAGCAGGGTTGTTCACACTAAGGCTGGTCATGATTTCAGACAGCTTTCAACAGACTCTTGCCTACAGTGTGGGCTCTCATGCTTCTCCCTGGTAAAGTGAGGCATGGCAAAGCTTCTGGGGAGTAAGCCTGAAGCATCAAAGCTTGGCATTAAGCAGGAAGGTTTATTTGAAGCGGCAAGGCAAAGGCATATTTATCAATTGCCTGATTGGTCCAATGGGCAACTGAGACAAACACATCCATTAACCAATCAGAATGGCACTTTGCCAGAAGTAACCACATTAGGTGAAGCCATGGGCTTGTCTTACCCAAATTTGGTGAAGGCACAGGCCATGCAAAAGGCCATGCTTAAGCCGAATGTGCGCACCCTGCTTACCACAAGATGTAACCAAGCACAAAAGAAGTCTGAACAAGCCAGGTTCCTTAGACTCTGTGGCTCCGGGTGGCTTTGTCCTCTTTCCAACGTCTCTCCCCACTCCAGAAAGTGGTTGTTGTTTGACCTTTCAGACATCGTGAAACATTTAATTAAAGAAGAGGCTTTCCTCTTGTAAGATGAAATGTGCATCCTTTTTTGTGGAATGAAAAAAAGTTATTTTAATGAACTACCAGGGGAAACAAATTTGTTTTAATGAACTACCAGGGGAAAAAAAGTCTTTCCGAGTGACTTAATGATTTAATGAAGTAAAGGCATGTGTTTAAAGATGACAACACAGGAATCAAGGCTTTTGCAAATAAGCTTAGGTAAAGAAAGATATAACATAGACTACCATTAAAAACATCTCTGTCTATAACAGAAGCAATCATAGCCATATGGTCTGTCTATAGTCATAGTCATATAGTCTCTCTATAACAAAAGCAGTCATAGAATCATAGAATCAAGCAGGTTGGAAGAGACCTCCAAGCTCATCCAGTCCAACCTAGCACCCAGCCCTGGCCAGTCAACCAGACCATGGCACTAAGTGCCTCATCCAGGCTTTTCTTCAACACCTCCAGGGACAGTGACTCCACCACCTCCCTGGGCAGCCCATTCCAATGCCAATCATTCTCTCTGCCAACAACTTCCTCCTAACATCCAGCCTATACTTCGCCCAGCACAACTTGAGACTGTGTCCTCTTGTTCTCTTGCTCATTGCCTGGGAGAAGAGACCAACTCCCACCTGACTACAAGCAAAGCTGGAGGTGGGGAGACTCAGCCTGGCCGTGAGGAGGAATTTTTCACCATGAGAGTGGTGAGAGCCTGGAATGGGTGGCCCAGGGAGGTGGTTGAGGATCGATGCCTGAAGGTGTTTAAGGCCAGGCTGCATGGGGCTGTGGGCAGCCTGCTTTAGGGTAGGATGTCCCTGCCTAAGGGACTAGATGATGCTTGTGGTCTCTTCCAACCCTGACTGATTCTGTGATAGTCAGAGTTAGCTTCTGAGAGAAAGAACCTCAAAATTATAATACTTGCTAGCACGACTGCTGCGAAAATCGGTTTTAATAGACTCGTCTTTTTCTACGGTGATCAGTAGATGGCAGTGCAGGAGAGCAAATGTTTCCAAGGCCCGTGGTAAGGCTGGTCAAGGTTACATTGCTTGGGCAGTTGTGCAGTGCTGAAACAGTCTTTTCCTTCCTAGTGTACATGCAGTTTTATTCAACTTTTACGTATTTCTTATCATCAGTTATCAATTTTACTGCTCTTGAAAGTTACTGGGGAGAGAAAATAATGTCTTGGAATCTGGACATGACTCGTTCAATAGAAGTGCAAGGTAAGAGTTGGTGGACTGAAAGTATTCCATTTCCTTTAGCAAATCTGTGAGACTTCCTATGCAGTTGTGTGATAAAATGTTAAACCTCTGTGGTCAGCTCCGATCTCACATTTATTTGCTTCAACCAGTACTACTTTTAAAATTAACCTCTCTAAATTAGAATAAAACAGAATAGAACAGAATAGAATAGAATAGAATAGAATAGAATCAACCAGGTTGGAAGAGACCTCCAAGATCATCCAGCCCAACCTAGCACCCAGCCCTGGCCAATCAACCAGACCATGGCACTAAGTGCCTCATTCAGGCTTTTCCTGAACACCTCCAGGGATGGCGACTCCACCACCT
>WAAF01017481.1:8051-64346 GCA_013400475.1 Tricholaema leucomelas | reverse complement strand
GCCTGTCCTCAGAGCAGAGCTGCTGCAGCCTTCGAGCATCTTCGAGGCCTCCTCTGGACTGGCTCCAACAGTTCCATGTCCTTCTTGTGCTGGGGGCTCCAGAACTGCACACAGGACTGCAGGTGGGGTCTGAGGAGAGCAGAGCCAAGGGGCAGAATCCCCTCCCTTGCCCTGCTGCCCACACTGCTCTTGCTGCAGCCCAGCACAGGGTTGCTGTCTGGGCTGCACTCACACTGCAGGCTCATGTTGAGCTTTTCGTCAGCCCAGACCCCCAGGTCCTGTTCCTCAGGGCTGCTCTCAGGCATTCATCACCCAGCCTGGAGTTGTGCTTGGGATTGCGCCCACCCAGGTGCAGGACCTTACATCTGGCCTTGTTGAATGTCATGAGATTAGCCTGGGTACACCTCTGCAGCCTGTCCAGGTCCCTCTGGATGGGAGCTTCTTAAGTTTCCTTTAGAGTTTCTCAAGTTTTCTTTCAGATATGACACAGTGCCCAAAAGGAGAAACCAAGAGCAATCTTGCAGTACAGAAGCACAAACCCTGTGTCACTTGGAGATCCTGTTTTGTCACCTCTGCTAAGACAGCCTGTTTTCCTGTTTGCTGAATTTTACATCGAGCTGCACTTTGCTACTTTTGCTAACTTGTTTGAAATCATCTGGTATTGCCCTGTGCACTGTACACATTCTGTAATCTGTCTGCACAACCGAGGACAATAGATCCTGTAAATAAGTTAATTGGTTTTATTAATAAATAATGTTTAATATTATTAATATTCAGGATCCATATGTCATCATTCCATAACAACAAACTTGTTCTTTCTCTTTCTGGCTACCCTCTGCTTTTCTAGCTGTTCTATCTCTGCTCCTGACCTTGCATGCAGCAGACTGCATTCTGTTTTGACACTGTAAGCTACAGGGAAAGGCAGAAGAGACAGTGAGCTGTGTATAGCCTACCTGGGCTGTGTGCAGAGTGAGGGGGGGAGAGCTGAAATATTGTGCAAGGGGACATTGTGTTATCATTGAACTGTAAATATACATCAATTTGCCTTGCATGTGTTTATTGCTTGTTATACTTTTCTATTTAATTCCCTTTGTACAATATAATTTCATTTAACTTCCAAAATTCTGAGAAGTGTGGTAAATTCACTCTGGGGCACATGTTGTGGTAGGCCTCATAAGCCCAAAATAGGCTTATACATGTCCTGCCTTGCCTAGGCAGGTTTTCCTGCTCCACCAGGGAGGTAAGTGCGGGAAATGGGACACAGAAGGACCTGGAGCCACCGAGCCTGGCCTGCCCAGGGTCCTGTGGTGTAAGGTACACACTTAGCTTGTGCCTGCCTAGTGCCAGGCCTGTGCTTTTCCCAAATTAGGGAGAAGTGAGCCTGTGGCTTTGCCTAATATGGTAAGGTTTGGCTAACTGCCATCCTGATTGGCTATTCTGTGTCCAAAGGGCAATTAATCTCAGCCCACACTGATAAAAGGAGATACACAGGTGAACAACCTGCTTTTGCTTCACTGCTTTGCTTCCCTGCTCTTTGCCTGCTCTCTNAGCATTTGGGCACTGTCTGGACTGTGGCTAGGCCACGCAAGGGTAATAACAATAACCTGTGAGTAAATGCTCAATGCCTCTTTGTAATTCTCCATTGCCTTCTGCCATAGAGCAGAAAGAGCTTGGGCCCAGCTACTGGGCAAGCGGCGTATTGACCGCAAGCGACACTGACCGCAGGAATAGTCTCTTCCAGTTCAATTACTGTTCATATACTTTGCTGTTTATATCAGATGTGGATCTCATCCATGGAATGTTTCCATAACCGTATAAGAACCAAAATATTATTAAAATTAGTGATCGAGGGTGGGGAGAGCTCTGAATAGCAACATCAATAAACAATAGTAATTGTGGGAAATATCATCTTGCATCAATTAATTTCCCCTCCACAACAGCATGGGGAGTAAATGTCCAATTTGTTGGGGTAAAAATCCAACCCACAACACAGATGTTGTTAGGATTTTAACATATGTAGCTGTAAATGCAGAAAAATAATGTAACTGAATAAAAATGTACTGTTTAATGAATTTGGGCACATGTTGGTTTTTCCAGCCTGTCCTGTATGCAGAATGTAGGAATAACATAACAGTAGAATGACACAGACGATAACTATCATAGCCCACACTAAGCCATTATAAGAAAATCAGAATTTAGAATTAATACTGACCCATCTCTTGCAGAAGGAAGTCCTTTTTTGGATGACTTCTAAGTCATTATTCATGTCCCTAGGCACAGACTCCCTGTAAAGTATCATAAAGATTTCTTGGTTCAGAAGCAGGAAGGATACAACAATGTAAACAAATGTTTAAAGCACTGCACACAGTACCTTGCATGAAGACTGTGGGTGCAGTTATGCTTATCCCTGGAACACAGAGCTGTCCAGTCTATTGAGGTAGAGTGCGGACACAGAGCTTCCAGCACAGAGATACATAAGAGCCTCATTGGCTCCAGAAAGATACTTCTAAAATAAGGTGCTTCTTAAACTTATCCAAAGTACTAGAGTATGGATTTTGCTGCTTCTCTTAATAATCCAGGATAGATTTGGCCATCCTGTTCTGTACAGCATATACTATAACAAATGAGATCTCTCACATGATGAATTTGCAATCATAGAATCATAGAATCAAGCAGGTTGGAAGAGACCCCCAAGCTCATCCAGTCCAACCTAGCACCCAGCCCTAGCCAATCAACCAGACCATGGCACTAAGTGCCTCAGCCAGGCTTTGCCTGAACACCTCCAGGGACGGCAACTCCACCACCTCCCTGGGCAGCCCATTCCAATGCCAATCACTCTCTCTGCCAACAACTTCCTCCTAACATCCAGCCTAGACCTCTCCTGGCACAACTTGAGACTGTGTCCCCGTGTTCTGTTGCTGGTTGCCTGTCAGAAGAGCTCAACCCCACCTGGCTACAGCCTCCCTTCAGGTAGTTGTAGACAGCAATGAGGTCTGCCCTGAGCCTCCTCTTCTCCAGGCTGAATTAGACACAATAAAGGTCTGGACACTTTCAGTTCTCCCCTGGAGAACTGTAATAGAAGCAGGTCTTAAAACTGGATTAAAGTTAAACTGTGATCCTCATTTCCATCTGAAGCTTTGCTGTACAAGGAATTCTTGCAGTGGGTTTTGTCTGTGTATTCTTTAGAGCATGTACTGAATTTGTAAGTGAAGAGAAATCCAATGGTAATTACTGACGTAACACTGGTTATGTTTGCCTACTAATACATTTATTTACATTTTACACATCAGAAGGAAAACCCATGAATGAATGAAACAATCAAAGGAACTACAGGAAAGTATTTCAGTCCATGCTTTTTTTCATTTTTACATGTTGCAAAATTAATCTGAATGACCCTTCTTTATTCTTCATTTCAGTAACCCCAGGGAAGGTAGGCAGTAACGGGAATAATTGTTTCAAAGAAATTTAAAGTTATGAAGCTTTAATTTGCATTTTGTTTATCTTCCATCTGATGTCATTCTGGTATCTTCTTATTGGAAAATTAGTGTCAGGAGACCTTGATGATGTATCTTGTATTTCCACTAATTCATTCTTGCCAGATCTTCTCTCTCGCTGTCTTTATTCACTCATTTAAATGTCTCCTTTGGGTCATTGTCCAGCGGCTTGTTGAACTCACCAAGCTACTGGCAGACTGAAGGGTCCAGTGTCCAGAAGAGAACTGGAGCAACAAAGACAATGAAATCATATGTTTTCTGGGATCACACTTTCTAAAACGGAGAAACAAGTTTATGAAAATAGAGTGGATGCATTTCCCTCAGAATACAAAGGAGAAAACTCAGTTTACTAAAATAATTGGTTTGGGTCTGACTGCTTAATGTCAAACTCAGTTTTCCTCCTGGGAACAAAGCTTCTGTTCATAAGAACAACCACAGACTGTTCTGTTAGTTAGGGGTGGTGCAGTGTCCCCCCTACAATCAGCAAGACCCACTGACAGGTTATCATCTTGTCCTCTTACACAGCTAAAAGCTTCCCTACCATCCCACTCTTCTCCCATCATGTTCTCACAAGCCTGTTCTGACAGTTCAGGTGTTACCTGCCCCACCACCCCCACCCCCCCCCCCCCCNGAAGTTGTTGGCAGAGAGAGTGATTGGCATTGGAATGGGCTGCCCAGGGAGGTGGTGGAGTCACTGTCCCTGGGGGTATTGAAGCAAAGCCTGGATGGGGCACTTAGTGCCATGGTCTGGTTGATTGGCCAGGGCTGGGTTCTAGGTTGGGCTGGATGAGCTTGGAGGTCTCTTCCAACCTGGTTGATTCTATGATTCTATGATTCAGAGTCTCCAAAAGGGGCTCCCAACCACCCTTCCACCTTCTTCCACCCCTCTACCTTATCCTAAAGTCTGCCTTACGTGCAAAGTGAGTTTGGAGGATTGGCAAGGGGGGTTAGAAGCAGAAGGATTAGTTACACAGAAAGCAGCCCAGGGAGAAAGCACAGGCTCTGACAGACATGCACACACTGTCTTACTTGTTTTGCATTCTTGTTTTATACATCCCAGCAAGCCTATGAGTGCAGCAGCCAACACCATTGTTTCCTTTTCACAGCCTAGAATCTAATTCTTCTCACTAAAATATTCCAGTTAGCCTCAAACTAGCACAGCTGTATACGGAGATTAATAAATAATGCTTCAAAAGGCAAACAAATCATGAAGACTTTGTACTCCGGAGCCACTGGTGGTGGTGCAGTAGGTGTATTCAGCATCCTCAACTAGTTCACATAAAGCTCAGGAGAAGCTAGTGGTGCTCAGATGGAGCCACTATCCCTGGCACTACAGAGCACCTTAAACTGCAAACCCATCTTCTTAAAAAAATAGGCTAGGAAAATGACATAACCAAGTTATCTTCCTGATTTGTTCCAGACAAAACATATCACATTTACCAGTGGAAAGGAAAAACATCTCCCTTAGCCTTAATGCACTAACTTGTCAATGCTTGGCTCTATCAAGCTGCTTAGAAGCCAAATGTCATTTTGTATTCTTTCTCATGTTTTTCCAGAGTGTTGTCACCAGCAGGCCAATTCTGCCAGCAGAAATGTCTGGCAATCAGACTGTCTTCAGCAGCTCTGCACATACACAATGTATTCTGACACTGTACAAGAGAAGTGACAGGATCCACTTCATTTCCTCTAGTCTGCACAGGTATGCAGAGCTAACAGAAGTCAAAAATACATGGCAAACCCCCCTTGCAAACAAATCAGTATGAACACACATGGAACAAGGTGGCAGCAGTAACAGTCAACCTTCTGCAGGATCCTACGGGAAGCTGCCCTGTCTCAGAAAGCAATGGGAGGCTATGTCTGAGGCACAGGCGATCTCTTTGCAGTATCACAGTCTCACAGTATCACCAAGGTTGGAAGAGACCTCATAGAGCACCAAGTCCAAGCTGTTACCTCAGAGCTCAAGGCTAGACCATGGCACCAAGTGCCACGTCCAATCCTGCCTTGAACAGCTCCAGGGACGGCGACTCCACCACCTCCCTGGGCAGCCCATTCCAGTAGCCAATGACTCTCTCACTGAAGAACTTTCTCCTCACCTCGAGCCTAAACTTCCCCTGGCACAGCTCGAGGCTGTGTCCTCTTGTTCTGGTGCTGGCTGCCTGAGAGAAGAGAGCAACATCCTCCTGGCCACAACCACCCCTCAGGTAGCTGTAGACAGCAATGAGGTCACCCCTGAGCCTCCTCTTCTCCAGGCTAAACAATCCCAGCTCCCTCAGCCTCTCCTCGTAGGGCTGTGCTCGAGGCCTCTCCCCAGCCTCGTTGCCCTTCTCTGGACACGTTCAAGCATCTCAATGTCCCTCTTAAACTGGGGGGCCCAGAACTGGACACAGTACTCAAGGTGTGGTCTAACCAGTGCAGAGTACAGGGGCAGAATGACCTCCCTGCTCCTGCTGGCCACACCATTCCTGATGCAGGCCAGGATGCCATTGGCTCTCTTGGCCACCTGGGCACACTGCTGGCTCATGTTCAGGTGGGTATCGATCAGCACCCCCAGATCCCTTTCTGTTTGGCTGCTCTCAGCCACTCCAACCCCAGCCTGTATCTCTGCATGGGGTTGTTGTGGCCAAAGTGCAGCCCCTGGCACTTGGAGCCATTGAATGCCATCCCCTTGGACTCTGCCCATCTGTCCAGGCGGTCAAGGTCCCGCTGCAGAGCCCTTCTGCCCTCCAGCCCAGCCACATCTGCCCCCAGCTTGGTGTCATCTGCAAACTTGCTGATGACTGACTCGATGCCCTCATCCAGATCATCTATGAAGATGTTAAAAAGGATGGGGCCCAGCACTGATCCCTGAGGGACACCACTAGTGACAGCCACCAGCTGGATGTGGCACCATTCACCATCACTCTCTGGGCTCGGCCCTCCAGCCAGTTCCTCACCCAGCACAGAGTGTTAATGTTAAGAGTGTCTTCCTTATCTCTTCCTTATCCCCTTGCTACTCCTCAAACTGTGCTGTTGCATGTCTGGTTCACTCAGCAAGGCTGTATCTGGAGAAGTGATCCAAATGATACGTCCACCCATTGGCACTCCCTTGGTCTGCAGCCTTTCTTCTCTGATTGCCAAAAAGCATGCTAGTGATTCAGACACACTAGTGGGTCTGGGATGTGAAGTGCTGGCTACTGGGAACAACAGAACTTGGTTTTCTTTCATAGCCCATTATAAACCAGGAGTCATTCACCATATGCAACAGAGCTTATTTTGGGTTGTAAATCCTAAGGTATCAAATCTTATAATCTATTTCAATTACATTTTTTAATTTCCATTGCTCTGGGAGAGGAAAAAAAACAGCACAATAAAAACATCAGGAGCTATCAAGAGGCAGTTCAGGGCCTGTTTGTGGCCTGTCAGGCAAACTCATGCAGTCTTTAAGTATACAGACAGCACATCACTGAAAATGGGTCATTTCTGAATGTCTGTTGGGACAAGGAAATTGGTGGGTTAGTCAGATGGAGAGTTATGCAAACATGGTTCAAAAAGCAATGCTTTTGTACAGTACTTCAAAAATCAGATGCAAAATTTGCAACTCATTTAAAAAAAATGACCAGAAATAGAGGAGGAAAGAACATAGCTAAAAATTAAAACATTTCAAGACAGATGGGATTTTCTCAAGCAGTGTGATGAAGGACTGGTGGTGAGAGTTGAATCTTCTGCTGTACTATGCTCTCAAAGCCATTAAAAGAACTGTTGAAAAATTAACCACTGTGCAGCAGAGCAAGAAATGTCTCAACCATGTGTTTATTTTTCAGTCATGACACAGCTTTGTGCATGTCAGAGAAAGAAGCAATCTACTGTTTGTTGAAAAGAACAGATTCCCCAGCAGCCCTATCTCTTATATGCACCTAAAATTAGCAGTATTTCAAAACTTTCCATCCAATTCTCTAACTGAACTTCTTCTAGTGTGCTTATGTGTGGGACATGTCATAGAATCATAGAATCATCCAGGCCAACCTAGCACCCAGCCCTGGCCAATCAACCAGACCATGGCACTAAGTGCCTCATCCAGGCTTTTCTTGAACACCTCCAGGGATGGCAACTCCACCACCTCCCTGCGCAGCCCATTCCAATGCCAATCACTCTCTCTGTGAAGAACTTCCTCCTAACATCCAGCCTATACTTCCCCCAGCACAACTTGAGACTGTGTCCCCTTGTTCTGTTGCTGGTTGCCTGTCAGAAGAGCTCAACCCCTACCTCCCTTCAGGTAGCTGTAGACAGCAATGAGGTCTGCCCTGAGCCTCCTTTTCTCCAGTCTAACTTGGAGGTCAAGTAAACACCTGAATGTCCACAATATACACAAACTCTAGAGATAAGTAAAGGTTACTAACACAAGAAAAGGAGGCTGCTGTTCTCGTAACTGTCAAAGACATGGGCAGGTTTATGGATAATGCCACTGCTGCAGTGCAACATGGAAATCAACTCAACTATGCCTGTCCAAGTTTCTCCTGTTCCAGGCAGGAGCTCTCCCTTTTTTCTCTGTCTCAGTTTCTCACAGTCTCCCACAGTCTTCAGCACCTGCCTGAGTATCCTTCGGCTGTTCACCAACTTAGTCTCTTGCTGTGTTGGCAGATAGTAATTGCTAGCTCTGTTAGATATGCACTATTGCTTTTGGTAGAAGGCAGCACAGCTCTTCCAGTCCACCATGAAATTACAGCAGAAACCTGTACGACAAAGTTGGGTACTACCTTGCTTCCAGCCAGTGACAGCATTTGCTCCTCATTTTCATCCGTTCCTACTTCTGCCATATGCTTGTGTGTTATACATGTTAGTGCTGCTAACTTTGTTGGGATTGAAATTAAAGCCACTACCTGCTTATCAGCTTGTAGTACTCAATGAAGTAACTGGAATTTCAACAGTGCTTTTACAGAGAGATGCAGACAGTTAAGATCACTTGGGTGAAATTTACACCACGCTATGCCTCCGAGAAGAAAGCACACACACACTGGATAAACATCAGTCAAAGGAATTCAGTGGTGGAAACTCCCTAATGGTTTTGTCACAGCTATCAAAAGCTGCCTCCAGAAAGGCATAGCATAGAAATAGTATTATCCTTTCAGTCTTTTTTCTCTATAGCAGCCTTCTCAGTAATACCTTTGATCATTTGGAGACGTAGCAATAATGCATTATTATAGTGTTGTGAGTACTGAGGAAAGGCATCTGCTGTCAATACTAACCACAGAAGCATGTCATGCAAATCTCATTTAAGAACTGCATCTTGAAATTATGTCATTTCTTTTGTTTCCACCCTGTTCAGCTATTCTATGACTATTCCTGTGTATTTTGTTTCACAGTGTTTTTAAGACTGTTTACAAGGCTTTCCTCAATTACTGTGTAGCAAGATGCTAGACACCAGAACTGACTTTAGCTCAGCTTCTCATCACCAATAATACCATGCATTCTGTTGCTCTCTACAACCACTGATGTCTACTTACTACATTTCAGCACCACGTGGAAGCTGCACCTACATTGATTAAACTGATATTTATTTGGGTTTGCAGGTTTCTTTTAAATGGTTTCCCTTTCTTTCACAGGCGAAAACAAGAAATAAAATTAATTAAACCCTTGTTTAAGAACACATCTCCCCCCCCCCCCCCCCCCGCCACCTCATTGCTGTTTATTCGTATTTATCCCTTTCATCCAGTTTCTCACAAGAAAAATATTAATGGGGTCATATCCATAGGTTAGGCAGTCAGAATTTCACTCTGCAATAAATGTCAGCAGTTCCTCATTTTCTCTTCCTCACAAAGCCTCAAGTGGCTTTCCTGTGGAAGAGGAATGAAGAGGAACAAGCAGGCTTTTCCTTTCCGACCATGATAAGCAACTTGGCAGGCTCTCCCTTTATTTCTTTGTTTGTTTCTGCAGTTGTCATTCCCAAGACATTTTTTGTGGACCAAGTGCACTTTGGAAGTGAGAATGAAGCATATCTGCAGAGTACCTCAGCACATGTTGCTGCCTGAAACGAAATAAACGAAATGACTCGGCCATGGCTCTTAATCTGGTTGGCTCCATCTCTAACAGTGCCTGTCAAGATTCACATTGTTAATGCTCCTTGAGGCTCCAAAAGTTTTCACATCACAGACCTCTTTCCCAGTAGAGCATGGATCTTGGCCTAGACAAGATCACTTGAAAGTTCACTGTTGGTCTTCCTCTCCCAGAATATGAACAGTTACTGTTTTTTCGGTAACATCTCAGTCAGTTACATTGATAGCTTCACAGCCTTCCTGACCTTAACACACTTTGTCAGTGGGGGGCAGTTGCCCCCTTATTTGGTTAATTTGCCACCGGTTCTATTTGGTACTGGCAGTCATAGAATCATAGAATGGTTTAGGTTGGAAGGGACCTCAAAGATACTCCAGTTCCAACCCCCTGCCATAGGCAGGGACACCTCCCACTAGAACAGGTCACTCAAGGCCTCATCCAGCCTGGCCTTAAACACCTCCAGGGAGGGAGCAGCCACAGCCTCCCTGGGCAACCTGTGCCAGTGTCTTACCACCCTCACTGCAAACAACCCTTTCCTAACATCTACTTTGAATCTCCCCTCTGCCAGTTCAAACCCATTCCCCCTCGTCCTGACATTACCAGACCTTGTCAATAGTCCCTCCCCAGCCTTCCTGTAGGCTCCCTTCAGATACTGCAAAGCCACTCCAAGGTCTCCTGGAAGCCTTCTCTTCTCCAGGCTGCAGAGTCACAACTCTCTCAGCCTGTCCTCAGAGCAGAGCTGCTGCAGCCTTCGAGCATCTTCGTGGCTCTCCTCTGGACTGGCTCCAGCAGTTCCATGTCCTTCTTGTGTTGGGGGCTCCAGAACTGCACACAGGACTGCAGGTGGGGTCTGAGGAGAGCAGAGCCAAGGGGCAGAATCCCCTCCCTTGCCCTGCTGCCCACACTGCTCTTGCTGCAGCCCAGCACAGGGTTGCTGTCTGGGCTGCACTCACACTGCAGGCTCCTGTTGAGCTTTTCATCACCCCAGACCCCCAGGTCCTGTTCCTCAGGGCTGCTCTCAGCCATTCCTCACCCAGCCTGGAGCTGTGCTTGGGATTGCACCCACCCAGGTGCAGGACCTTACACTTGACCTTTTTGAATGTCATGAGATTAGCCTGGGTACACCTCTGCAGCCTGTCCAGGTCCCTCTAGATGGATCCCTGCCCTCTAGCAAGTTGCCTGTGCCACACAGCTTGGTGCCACTGGCACACTTGCTGATGGTGCACTTGATTGCTCTGTCCCTATCACTGACAAAGATGTTAAACAACACTGCTGCCAGCTCTGACCCCTGAGGTATCATTGGGGTACAGTGAGAATGAGGTGATTTAAAAGCCAGGAGAGCCCTTCCTTTCCTTTATTCTGTTTGTAACATCAATTAAGAAAAGACTACAAGCTACTAATAGCCTACTTTTGACTTGAACCTCCCTAAATATCCACACGGTGGTATTGTTACTGTAGCAGAACATAATCCTACCTGATCCTACTTGGTTAGCCTTAAAAATACTTAAAAAACAAAAAGGAAGAATGGAGCCTATGAATGCTAAAATCTCTCATCTATGGGAAACTGTCGGTGAATTGCCATGGAAGAATTTACTAATTGTCTAGTAGCCTATAAAAATGGTAACAAAAAAAAGGTAAGATTTGTCAAGAAATGACAGTTTGAGAGAGGTGACCTGAACCAGAAGAGGATTCTAAAGAGAGACTGTACTGTTGAACAAAGACAGATTCTCCAGGTTATCTCCTGCACACGGAGATCCTCTCACTGTCCTTCCTAAGGAGACCACAGTCCCTTGATGTCTGTTTAAACCCCATCCCTCAAAACACAGGGATTAGAGGACTGTGCCTCAGTCAGAAGCCAGGACACTCATCTATTTCCTGTGATTTCTTTTCCACTTCTCTTTCACTCTCTGCAAAAATGCAGTTTTCCAGCTCTAGGTCTGAGCTAGATGTGATGCAAACCCAGTCGTAGCTCTCACTCTGTGGTAAGGTAATTGAAAAGCTCACAATGAATTAGAGCTTTAAGTAGAAAAGGCAGGACAAAATCCCACACTCATGCAGAACCAGGTCTCTTGAGAGGCAGTAATAGTTACTTTTTGGGTTGTTTTGAAATAATTTCGAAGTCCTACTGCTAGAATCTCATAAATTCACCGTTAGTGCTTCACTGGTCAACCCAGGAGGCATTTGGGCTCTTAAAAAACATCGGGGCTCTCCGCATCTTTAAAACCTTGGTGTCAATTGTCATACACCAAAGGAATCTATCTGTTCTAGGAAGTATTTCTGAGGCCGAGTTGGTTTAAAAAGGTTGTGAAATGACAGCAGTGATTTTGTTCATAGCCAGGTTGCACTGTCAGCTAGCAGCAGAGTAGTTACTGATCTCACATTCTTGTGTACTGCTTGATCTAAACAATTCTTTACTCATAAAATTGACAGAAAATAGAACCAAGCACAAAGAGCTGCTGTGTTTGCTTGCTTTCCCTGTCTCTTCCCATTACAGAGGATTCTGTTCCCTTCTGGCTCCCTGTGTGGACAAACAATCAATGCCTTCTCTGAAGTGGATTCCTTACCCACCAGCAGAACTGTGGAGCTCAGAATTAGCTTCTGCTGTAAGGCTTTCCTCTTTACTGTTCCTGCAGGGACTTATAAGAATAAACAAATGTTTTCTTCAAAAAGAGGTGATACATGGAAGTTCGCCACACGGGCACTCGAAACACACATGACAGCACATTACTACAGAATAAATCTTGAACAAATTTGCCATTTCAATCACTGCATGTCCAATATTAATTTTAAACCAACAAGGCTCCCTAAGAGAATAACAATGGAAAAATTCACTGTGCTTTGGATCAGAAAGAAGTAATTAAATTGCTTTGTCTGTTCCTACTAGAAACATCACAAGTTCACATTCCTTAACTCTCTGAAATCTGTATTTTTCAACACAAACAGCCATGCTTTGCTATAGGTGCACAAATAAAAGATTACTGAGGGGCTGAGCTAGTCTCCTAACACCAGCTGCAGATTTCCTCTAGGGATCATACAAAGAGGCAGAGTTGAGTATAAAGATGAGAGGTAGAGCTAGCAGACTGGAGACAGAAGAAACAGCCACAGCAGAACTCTGCATTTGGCAGAAAGACAGACCCATGTGCAAGCAGAGACCGGAGAGCCCTGTAAGGACAGGAGCTCTTCAAGCAGCTCACGATTGCTTCACCACATAAAAAGCACTGCACAGTCGAGAGTTTTTCTGGCAACAAAGAGTCCATGAATCTTCTCAATGGATAAATATTGTCATTATGGTGAGCTGGCTGAGGCGAAGCTCATGCCAGATACTTCGATCCAAATTAAGTTTTGCTAGATATTCATATCATTGCTGGTTTAAAAACAACTAGGTTAAACTTAGCTCCAGTATAGATATTGCTGGTTTAAAAATAACTAGGTTAAACCTAGCTCTGGTATACATTGTGTAACAGCCACAACAACTGCAGGTCAGTGCACAACCTAGCAAGCTAGAACATCTTTCTCCATGAACTTATCACTAACTTCTTGCAAGTATAGAGAGGGCATTACCCTTGTTTAGCTTGTCATATATAATTTTTCTACTCATCCTTTGTTACTCTAACTTCTCACAGTCCATATCAGCCTCAACTGCAAATAATCATAAGTGGAATACACAATAGCAAAAAAATAATAACAGAAGACAAATACACTTCACAGAAACACCTGACTGTCCTTATCCTGATTTATTTTGTTGTGTCTTGAAGCAATGTGTTATGCCAAGGAAAGTAACTATTATTAACACAGCTTTACATACAGGTGCAGCATGCAGAGATAAAGCATGAGTGAAATGAGAGAAAATATGCCGCATCATGATTAACATCAAGCAAGGTTGCGTTGAGCAAGGAGATGCCAAAGTTTTTACTGTGAAGGCTCACCAACAAAAAAATCACAATGTAAATGATCAAATGTTATGGGGTTGCTACTGATTCACTGTCAGAAAGCTTTAGGCAACCAGACTATTAGATGTTAAATGGCTCAACAGCAATATGCTGAGATTTTATTTTGCTAGTGACTTAGGTCTCCGGTGTCCACTCAGACTGTAAAGGGAGTCTGAAAAGGTCAACTAAATACAGAGTTAACAACAATATGCAAAAATGATTCCAATAAGAAATCTAATATCCAAATACTATTTTAGAAGGGAAAGGAGCACACGAGATTGAGTCAGTCTCAACACCTTGGCAGTAATATGCAAGCTAGTGGGGATAGCTACAAAAAAACAGTGTCACAAATTGGCGAGGCAACAACTGCATTTATCTGCTTAGATAAGATCCAGTCCTTGAAATTCTACAGCTTGCAGAACAAACTGAATATTCAATTAATGATATTTTCAACTTAACAGAAGGATATGAAAGTTGGAAATCTAACAACAGTGTATGTAGATAGCCATCCGAAAAGCCTGATGAAACACACAGAAAACCTTAAACTTAAAATTAGTGTTTTTTAAAGTAAGTGACATTTGAATAGATTTTCCCAAAACGTAGCAGCATCTCTGGTCAGATACCAACCAAAAAAGAAGATAGCTTATCTTGGATATGTGTGAGCAATAAACCCGGAGACTTTACTGGGCAGAAGTATATTCAGCACAAACGGAGAACTGAAAGTATACCTTCGGTTGAACATTGTGAAGGGTGCCACAACTCGAGCTTGTCTGCAGAGACCACGGCGCAGGGAGGTTCGGCAGGCGGTCCCCAACCACGGACAGCTCCTTCCCCGCCGGCCGCGGCGGCTCTGGCAGCGGGAGTGGGGCGGGCCGCCGCCGCACCCCGGGAACAGCCACCCTTCCGAAAACAGGTATCTCCACTTCAGGACGGACTTGTATGAAATTCATGCGATGCAGCCAGAAGGCGTTTGTGACCGCTTCCGAGTGCGTGCGGCACCGCCAGAGCCGCGCCGCAGGAGCTGTGCTCACGGCTGCCTGATCCCCGCAGTTGCTACGGGCGTTGTCCCGTCGGGCTCGGCTTCTCCATACGTTCATTCCACATGAAACTGTAAAGGCAAAGTCTGGGGGAGGAGATTTTTTTTTTTCTTTTGGTAAGTGAATACAGAAAAGCGATTCTGGTCATTTCCCGCCGCTATGCTTACTTTTAAATCTTCTTTTCTCTCTTTTCTCTTCTTTTCTTTCTATTTTATTTTATTTTCCTTTATTTTATTTTCTTTTCCCTTTTCCCTTTTTTCTCTTTTATCATCTTTTCNCCACATGAAACTGTAAAGGCAAAGTCTGGGGGAGGAGATTTTTTTTTTTCTTTTGGTAAGTGAATACAGAAAAGCGATTCTGGTCATTTCCCGCCGCTATGCTTACTTTTAAATCTTCTTTTCTCTCTTTTCTCTTCTTTTCTTTCTATTTTATTTTATTTTCCTTTATTTTCTTTTCTCTTTTCCCTTTTTTCTCTTTTATCGTCTTTTATTTTATTTTATTTTATTTTCCTTTATTTTATTTTGTGTTCTTTTTCTTTTTCCTCTGTTCTTTTCTTTGCTTTGCTTTTCTTTTTTCTTTTAGATCATGATTATAGAGAGCAGAGTGACAACCTATAACGCAGCATGATTTGCAAAGCTTCAGATCGTACTTTGGACGTGGTTTTTCATTACACTGGGCCTTGTCTGCTCTAACATACTTCCCAGTTCTTCCCAGCTCCAGTCAGGTCTCTTCCAATCTTGGTGATACAGTGATACTATGATAATGTGTCTTCTACCTTGTCCTGTAGCACAGAAAACCCTCTCAGCACCAAGACCAAAACTCTGTGCAGATTATGTATATTCTTTTGCTGCTGGATGGAACTATGGAGACTGCACAGAAAACAAAGCCTTCAAGAAAGGTCTTGAAGACACTCTCCTTGCCTGATCGTCACTGTCCTTACATATGTTCCCTATTGAGCATTCATCTGGCTTCCCTTGCCTTGTCGGTTTATGTCCCTCACCTGCCTTCACCGCGTTCTTTTATCACTGTTTGGTTTTTTTTCTTTGTTAAATCGTCATCACTCCCCTCATCTTTTGTCACGTAACAAGGCAGCCTCATCAAATCTTTTGCTGGCTTATCATAGTCTCACTCTGTAGACCTTGTCCTTCTATACAGTGCATCTGGACATAAAGACAAAGGTAGTTCAATCACACCTTACATAGTTGTGAATCTCCGAGATATTTTAAAGCATGAATTTATGCAACCACGCTGGGCTGCTCAGGTGATGCTGCAGAGTAGAGCCCAGCAGCAGAGATCCTGAGCACTGGCTTGGCCCTTCGTTAATAACCACAGAACTTCCTGCATCGCTGCAGCTGTCACTGAACACGATCTGTTAGCAGTTTTGGCGTCAGGGAAGCGTTCCGGCGGTCAGATGGTGAAGGGCGTCTCCCCGCAGAGGGATGGGGACACTGCGGGCACTGTTTCCTGCCGCTTCGGCAGAGCCGCCCAGGGCGTACCGTGAGGCGATGGGAGCCGGGAGAGCGCGGCCGCGCGCGCCACTCCGCTGGCCCCAGCGCCTGCCGCCGCCTTAAGTGCGTCACAGGGACTGTCGCCCGCTGACGGACCCTGCGCTCCGGGACCGCTTCATTAGTCGGCTGCCACGTCCCCACGACTGCCTCATCCTGGGCGGGCAGCTCCGCGGAGGAGGACGCTCCTTGCCGCGGGGCGAGCGGTAGCGGGGAGTGAGGCTTCCCTCGGGCCGGGCCCGGGCAGCGCCGCCGGGCGCCGTGTGGCGCCGCGCCAGGCCGCGCTACCATGACAGCACAGAGCACCAGAACGGGCACCAGCAGCTGCCGCCGCGCCGCACGGCCCCACCCCTACCGGTGCACGCCACCTCCCAATCCCACATCCCCCTGCCTGCCCGCCTGGCACGGCCCCCCTGTGCCCACGTCCCGCTGCTGCCGCCCCCCCGCGGGGTCAGCCGGGGACAGCGTTCGCCTCCCACTGCAGGAAGCGCGGCGGGCGCCCCGGCGCCTCCCGCTGTGCGCTTGCTTGCGGCAGGTGAGACTCTCGCGTGTCTGGCCGCTGCCTCACCGGCCGCCCGACACGCTCTCCCCGCTGGCTCCCGACCGCGACAGCAGGGCCAGGGTGATCCCACTCGGGGCGGCCAGGCCGGAGCGGCGTCTGGATGGGGCGGGAAGCTGGAGCGGGGGATCCGAGCGGAGAGCCGGGGACGCTTTCCAAAGCCGGTTCTCGGCTGGGGCGGCTGCACGCTGCCGGGGGATGGAGGCGCCCATGCGGGAGCGGTGGTGCCATGGGTCCAGCCTGCCAGCGGGGTGGGGAGGCCTCGGTGTGCTGCCGCCCGGGGAATGCCACTCCTTCCCTTCGACAGCCGTGCTTCGGCTCCCCTTAGGGCCCTGGGGCTCCACGCGGGCGCGAGGACTTGGCTGGAGTTGCAGGGTATCCCTCTGCCCCTGCGTTTACCAGATGCTCATTATACGGGAAGAAAATGGGCTCCAGGACGGCCTATGTCGTGTTTGATGCTTCTACAGATTTCACCCCTTTTCCTCCAACCCCGGGAACTGCGAGGACTCTGCAGGACGGGACGGGCTGCTTCCCGGGGGCTTCACGGTGCTTTCCGTGCGGGGCGCCTGTAGGGGCCGTGGACTCAGCTGGGATAGCCGCATGGGAGGTGGCTGAGAAATGCTGAGTTCAGCTCACAGATGGCAGTGTACGGTTGTCATGCCAGACCTGTGACCAGCTGACAAATGGAGACAAATTGTATAAGCATCTCTGTGACTGTAGGGACACTGTTGATCACACTTACGACTATGAAAGATTAACCAATCCTAATATTTAATTTTTTTTAAAGTGGCCTCCTAGTCGACTGAACTCAATACCTCATGTAAAAAAACACGGTTTGCTTAGTGTGTTCTGTGGGACGCTTCTGCAGGAGAGATGTAAACAAGCTATCACAAAATACACATTATGTGGGAAATGCAAGACACGGGAATATGGAGTAACTTATTTCTAAGTCCTACAGCAACAGGTGGCAGAGCTGAGTAGAAGAAAGTGCATGCCCTAGCTCCGTCTTCCACCGCTGTCAGAGTATAGTCTTTGTCCAGGAGGAGGGCAGAACTTCCTTTCAATCAAGCAATGGAAAAAATACCATCAGCTGCAAGGCAAGCAGGATCAACTCTTACTAAGGCTGTGATAAAGCCATGAGATTGATTGTTATTGGACTAGGAAAGCACCTCTGGGCAAAAAAAAAAGTCCTTGTAACTTGTGCTCAAGTCATATGAGCAGAAAAGCAGTGTTCTAGTGAGGAAATTGTGGCTTTCTGAGGTTCAGATATTGCCATATGTTGTCAGGTGACCACTGCCATCACAGGATGCTCTGTTAGGTCCTGCAGTGTCGGTTATGTCCCAGAGCCATCAGGAGGCAGTGTAAAGCAGCCAGCCTTGTTGAAAAGAAAGCAGGCCAGGGCATATCTATAGGCCAGCCAAATGACAGTGCTTTTACATGTCAAAGACTATTTTTTCCCAAAAAAAACTATACCTGAAAAAAAAGAATACTGCAGGGGACGAGAGAGTGCTGCAGTTGCAAATGAACACAGACAGATACTTTGTATAAAATAAAATTAGTAGAGTCTGTCTACACAAGCAAGATTTCAGAAGGAATAAGACTTGGTTAAGAAGGCAGAGCACAGCAGCATGTTGGGCTGCAAAAGTTTAAAGTCTTGGTTCCTTTTCATTGAATCAATAAACTGATAGTAGACAGCTTCTAAGATAAAATAATGAGCAGTTGAGATAAAACTTGATTAGGATAAATGAGAAGGCATTGTTAGTAAAAAAGGCTTGGGAAATGGTATTTATCAGGGAAATGAAGAAAGACATTGTCTCAGAATTAAGAAGGAAATCTCTTTTAAAAATGAGGCCTAGCAGAAAGGGAAGCTACTAGTACAACAATGCTTTGTTTTCTTGGAAAAACTGGAAGAAAAAAAAGACTGTTTTAAAAAAAACATGTTATCCAAATAAGTGTCTTTGATAATAATGGAAGCCTCTTACTAAAAATAAGTTGAAGCGCTCCAGGTGATATAAACATTTTCAGAAAGTAATACTGGAGTTAGTTGTCGTGTTGGTTTGTCAAACAAAAATGACACACAGATTACTTGGGAAGCAGCTGAGATGAAGGAGATCAATTATTCTAATCACACCAATTGTCTCAGCCTGAAGATCAACCTGAGTAAGGCACAAAAAGAGTTAGTTTGTAGAGAAGTTGTGGAAGAGGTGTAGGAAAAGAGATGGGAAACAGTACAAGTAGGTAGCTGAGCTGTTGCACTCTGGGAGGCTTTCATCATAAAGGGAGGGATCTAAAACTTCTGCCCTGGGGAGTGTGGGCTAGTTTTCCTATGTAAACAGCAGATAATACAAGATTCCCAGACCCTGAGACCTTACAGGTTGATTTTTCTGGGCAAATAAAGATGCACTGGAAAAAAATTGATAAATTCTTGAATGTGTTGCTTTTCCAGGGAACAGATGAGGAAGGACTAAGCAAGAAAGAGTAGTTATAGAGAATGGCCCCAGTTGGGAGGACGTCAGAGGAAAGGCAAAAATAAACTGATAAAAAAACCTGAAGCCTTCTTACAGGACACTGCAAACTAAGGGTACTTAGAGGAAATACAGATTTCATATACACCTGAAAGACACAATATTGTGATACCATTACCAACTAGGAGTTGCTGTGTTAAGAGCTGAGGTTCAGCAGCTCTTGTACAGCAGCATGTAAGTGGGATACAGTCTGTTACAGAATGTCCATCAGACAAGGGAGCTATCCTCTACTGAGGTGGGCCTTCAAGACTGTGGCAAAACAACAGCTCAACAAGAAATGGGGGCAATTACTGTTCCCCCCAAAGCACTTTTAATGGGGTGTTTGCCACCTAACAGGAAAACAAAACAAAAGGAAAATGCAAGGAAGGTTTTTGTGGAAAGAAAGAAGTAGCAAAGTGGTGCAGTTAGAAGAGTAGAGTTGAAGAAAAGATGTGACATAAATAAAATCAGAGGAAAAACAGAGTAAACTCCTGACCTTTACAGGTCAATGAAACAATCCAACCACATTTGCCATCAGTCATAAATAATGGCAGTCATTCTAATGAAAGATTTCCTTACCTTAGGATCTGACACAGACCTTACACTTAGGTCTGGCCTTCACTTCCTGAATACATACCAGTCTGTTTTCACTGTTCTACGAAATTCTTAATACTCTTGTTGCAGTTCTTCAATTTACATTAAGAAAAAGAAGTGCTATGAAAGTGAAAACACTAATGATACCATGCCTTAGCAGTTAATCTTTTGCACTTACTACTTTGAGCAAAATGTGCAGGGAGAATACATGAAACCTATGAAACTTGAGGAACATTTGAAACTCAAGCTGAAAGAGGGTTAGACCTATCCAGCAGGCCAAACACTTCCTTATGTTTTTGTAAACAAATAACGGGAGGAAGAAAAGGAGCTCCACAAAGCCTTCAACATACATAAAACATTGCTCTTGTCTGCCATGTAGTGACTGTAATCCAGACGAGATACTGGGGCCTGTAATACTGAGTCTATTCTATAAATGGTATTATGAGTTTGATTGTCTTGTGCATTAAAGTTGTATCTGTAGTTAATAAACATTGCGAGGTTTGTTCTACCCATTTTTCCAAAAGTGACAGAATGCAAAAGCCATGTGGGTACTTCAGACAGATGTTTTCCTTCAGGTTTCTAGAGATGGGCACAAAAGAAAAACTTGACCTTCTTCTGCATGGCTAGGCTCTGGTGGTTACCCTTGATCAAGCTCATGATAATGTAAAATGTAAGAAAGTTTGCCTGTCCTCCTGGTGAAGGTAAGATTTCTGTTAAGAGGTCTGACTTCTGAATGATAGATGACTGTTTCAAGCATGAGCTGAAGGAAGGTAGTGATTTGTGTTGAGATGAACCCATGAGATCCATTTTGTAAGCTATTCAGTTGAGGATCAAAAAACAGAGAAAACTGAATAACTAAACAGACAGGAAGAAACTTAGAGGGTTCCATGTCTCAGCATTGTAAGTAAAAGAGAACTGGAGTGGGAAATGTTGGAAATAACTTCTGTGACTGGCAAAAGAATGTTGTATAACACTACCTTCCTAATTCTGTTAGTATAATGACAGGTTAATGAAACAAGCAAAAGGGAATGGTAAATAAGCGGGGGGGACGACCTTCAAAACCCTCAGTGTAGTAAAGCATGTTATGAAATTGCAGAACAAATGTACATCTGGAATTGCTATATATATGTGCACATTTTGCTCTCCTTTAGTTTGGCTACAGTAAATGTCTTTTGGTTCATTTACAGTGTTCTTTTCTTAATGTTTAATTACTGCTCTTCACATAAACGTGCATGAATTATTTGTCATTTCGAGATAGAATAAGAAATGTAATTTGGATCAGAGATCTGTCCAGTTCTCTGGCATTTAGTTAGATGATCTCATTAGACTCAGTCTCTGCAGTAAGTCCAGAAATACGTAGATGCTAAACATAATGCAGAATTCTAATTATTGTTTGAAGTTAATTAAAATGCTACTTTTGTTTGTTTTGCCTCTCTCTGGCATCTTCAAGTCCTAATTAATTCTTAACCGTGGGCAGTCGGACTGGGAGTAGCAGCAACACACACCTCAGGCAGCCCACCAGCACCTATGGCTGTACACGCAGTAGTACTGCAAAAGCAAAGATGATACTCTTGAAGAGTTAGATAAAGGTCACTATTGTTCTTACAGCCAAGATTAGTTTTATCACACTGTCAACATTTTTGTTAATGTGCAAACATGCAGGTGCGATACAGAGCACGTGAAACTCATAAAGAGGAGAAGACTTTCTGCATGCATGAAGATAGAGCACTGAAGACAAGATTTACAGAAAAATGCTGAAGGAGAGCAAGTGTTTGACAGGTAAAGGAACTGTCTGACACTGTTCCTTATGGTGAGCTGCTTGGTGACGTTTAGGACATTTAGAGCAAATCTTTCAGCAATTATAATTAAGTGATATGGTTCAAGGCGTGGCTATTTACCCTGTTTCTATGGAGGTGGTATTTCAGGTGCACAAACAGATCATGATGGAGAGATTTTGTCTGGGGCTTTTTTCTATAACGTTGCAGTTGCTGCAGAGTACAATGAGGCATTCTGGCTTAGAAGTGCTGCTGTAAATGGTTTCTAAGGCTTTCTAGATTTGACCTAATTGGACATTTTGAAGGGTTGCCAAAGTACAGGGTAGGATTTTCCCAGTTGTGTTTCCAAACACAAAATTTTGAACTGGAATTGTTATAAACCAAATGAATACTATTTTATTAATAGGCATTTTCAGTGTTGAATAATGAACTATGGCACTGTATTTAACAGTAAATACGTATTTCTTTATGAGGATCTCCTCTCTTCAGATGATTGTGATGTTGTACCAGGAATTCTGAAGTCAGGGCGAAGAATTGCTTTCATTCTGTTTTGTTCTGACATTTTGGGCAAAATTTGAGTTGTTGAAAAAAGTTAGGAGTGGTTTCAGCAGATAAAATTTCTCCAAAGATTTGTTTCCTCTTTGTGGTGCTAAAAGTATAAGTGCCAGCTTTCTAAAAAGGCTTTAGAAAGAACAACTGCTCTTGGTCTGTTTGAAGATCTAGTGACTTGCAAGAAACAGTGGTAGGTTTGGAGGGAGGAAAAGCAGGCAGGGTATGCCATCAGCAGCTTCTAATATTCCCAGCTTCTCCCCAAACAATTTTAAATCAACATGCAAGTTGTTCAGCCTGTCTCTATGCATTTTTAATTTGTTTACTGCCCTGGTACCCAAGTATAGATTTGGCAGATAGTTTTTTTAATAGTCAGAGGGCTGACTAGGATGGTTAAGTTAACAAGTGGGGGGTTCCTGCATCTTGGAATTAGCTACTCATCCATTGCTTGTTTGTTCATGTTTTGCTCATTCGGATGTATCCTAAAGAAATGAGATACTTAGCTATGATCATAGTGCCAAGTTCTGATTTGTTCCAGGAGTTTATAGGTCTAGGTCTGAGTGTACCAGGTAGGATCTGTAGGTGTTTCCACAATACTTCTCATTGCATTTGGGTAATAATTAGCTTTTTAATTGAGTTTTAGCTGATCAGGTAACTCTAAAAATGTATAGCACTTTATTTACTCTTTGTAAGTCAAGCAAGAGCTTTTACTGTAATACTTCTCTCTGGGAAGATTTATGCATGCTGGGTAACACTGCCATTCTGCAGCATATTTATACTGAGTAAGGTCACCTGAAAAGCCAGTTTTGATTAGAATAGGACTCTTCCTTAACAGGTCCTACAGAGAGATTTTTCAAGCTGGCCTCCACAGCATCTTCTGGGATTCCTGGCAGATCAGATTTTCTAGAGAAAGAAACTATTTAGTTTTTCAGACACTATTAGCATAAATACCACAACATAAAGCTCATAATCACACTCAGAAGATGCTTTCTGTGTCAGGTAAGTAATTTTTAAACTGGCATTTACTGCAATATGACAGTTGAAACGACACCAGCATCACATACTACACAGGGCAGGTAAATATACTATGTTGCGTGCTACACTTGGGGCAAACACTGGCAAAACAACACAATTACAGTGCTGTAGCATGATAGCATGTCTGCTAGCACCATTGTAATATTATTCTTCCATTCCATTGAAGAGGACTTGGGAACCAAAATATTTCAATGAAAACTTTGTTCCAGAAATCCAGCTCTGACTGAATACAAGACGAAGATGGTAAAGTGACCTCATTCACTCCATGGTTTAAGACTGCTAAAGTTTAGCAAAATTTTGCTAAAGCAAGAGATGTAGAATGAATGGAAATATCTTAATCCATTATTTCACAAGTTTCCCCATACTGTAGTAGCTGTCCTCCTCTTCTCCAGAGAAGAGATACCAGATTTCTATGATCTGTTTTGAGTGTAGTAGAAAAGTAGACTCTCAAATCCTAGTTGTTTTGATGGTTTGTGGTTTTTTTACTTTAAGGTGGAGGTTGTTTCTCAGTACCTCATGTTTCTTTATATATTTTTCATAATAATGCTCACTTACCAAGAACAAGTTGATTTAGAATAAAATGAGCTCCATGTTCTCTCAATACACCCATCCACCAAGTAGCTGAGCTCCATATGGTCTTAGATAAGGAATGAGAGAACTTGCAAAGCTCTTGCTTCTGTCAGGCCTCCAAAATCAAGTGTCTCCCCAGTGGGTTTTATCTTTCCTGCAGAGTAAGCCAGTTAGGAGCCTTTCCAAGCCCTAATCTTTTTACTGAAGTCACACTGGTTTTAGGACAAAGGATCTGGTGTCAACAAGACTTCTAGCCATCTTCCCAGTACCTTCTCTCAGAGCTACATTCACTCTTGCTTTGGTTCTCCTTGAAGGAGATGTCCCTTATCCAGCACTGAAAGGGAATTGTGTGCAAAGCCTTTGGTGCTATCACACCCACTTCAAACTAGAGACTCCTCTGCAGGTCAGTTAAATGCTATTTCTTCTTCCCTGATAGGCATTCCCTTACTAGTGTGCCCTTCTCAAACTCTGTCCATGCAATTCAGTATGAAGGGAAATCTACAGCTCTGAGCTAATGAAGCCTGTCATTTTCACCTAGTTTTGTCATTAATATTAGTTTATTAATGTGGAGTTGCTTCTCTTGTGTATTTTTGGAAAGTCTGTACTAGGTCCACTATAATGTTTATGAGATTTGGAACCATGACTAGGATCATTAAAAAAATAATCACAGGTGGCAGCATAGAATGACAAGAGCAGGCTTGTTCATCTTCGCAGAGCATAAGAAGTATGAACCACTGGGTTTGTATCTTCCAGGAGCCCATCTAGCCCCATTGCCTTTGACTGACTCTGATGAACAGAAGATGCCTGCAGAAAGATGAGGATTTCCTAACTTCGGGCAGTTGGAGGTTGTGGGAATTTCCTGAGCTAGAGATTTCACTGGATTGCATCATCATGTTTTTTAGCCATTGGTAGACTTACCAACCATAAATTCTCTTACTCATTTTGAACTTCCTTAATCCTCTACATTATCTTTTGACAACAGTCCAAATAGCCTTTTTAGTAAAGCAGCTTTTGCAATAAAAATGAGAATATGGACAAATTCCTGATTAGACTGGAAGCCTGCTTCAATGGAGGAGGGATAAGACTGTTTTCCCCAGTACTGGGCTGCTGCAACTTAGCAAGATCTTAAAACCAGGTTTTGGTGATAACTTAGTCTTGCTGGTTTTCTTCCAGTCGAGATTTTTTTTTCCCCTCCATTTGGTTTGGGGACTGAGCACTGATGTCCTGTGCCATGTACATCCCTGCAGAACTTGAAAAAAAAATCCCTGCTGTGTTTTTGCATGGAAGATCAAAAATGTGTATGAACTTGCGGGTTAGATGGTGCCTCTATGTTTGTTTCTCTGTCTTTTGCTTTCCTTCTGGTTATTTATTTTTCTTTCCTCTTTGTCTCAACTTTGATTCAGTTCTCACACATCTGCTGTGGTTCCCCTCTAGTTCTGATGGCAGGATGGAATTGGATCTCTGTATAAAAATGAAGTACTATTATTACATTAGGTTATGTTAAGGTTCCTCAGAAATCTTGAAACAGACATATATTACACATATATACACTAACTCTGGCATCTATGAACAAAGTCATGGCCTGTGGGTAAGTGATGCAGCAGCAGCTTATGCCTGTAAATGATCTGAACTTCCATTCTCAGACAGAAGGAAAATCCCTTTTCTGTCTGTACAAGCTATGTGCTCTGTCTCTCTGCTCCTCTCTCCCTCTTTAGTACCTGCTCTGGGTCAGGCAGTACAGATAATGCAGGGCTGCAGAGGCTCTTCTACCACCCTGGTATTGTAATGAACCTGTCTTATGGTCTCTGTGTAAGAAAAGCATTTATGTGAATGTACCACATCCCTGGTAGCAACAAGGCAAGCAGAGATTCAGGCACTGGTGGAGACCATTGATAATGAAAGTCACAGAAGGCTTACAGTCCTTGATTGCCTAAATCTGGGGTCCCCTGCTCAGCTGGTGTCTGCATGAGACACTGGACCTGGGCAACTAAGTGCGACACCTTGACTTGTAACCCAAGTGCTGTTGGACTCTTCCACTTCTGTTCTACTGCACACAGCAGACTTACAATCCATATGCAGCATCATCTTCTGGTTAGGCAGGTGGAGGGCAGACTGGTCATGTGAAGACCCAGAAGCATCTGTCTTCCTGTCAAAATGCAAAGTAGGTGGCCAGAGGAGCACTTTGAGATACTCTGATGTATCTCTTCCACATGATGCAGAGAGTCTGCATCAGACTGTACTACTAAGCTATACCTCTCTAGTGTCCACAGGTATTCGCCATTGCTGCCAGCGAAAGACATTTCTAACTGCTTCAGTTCGGTGGTGATGATTACACGTTCTAAGGCTGCACTGTCACCATCACATGGCTCTGTGTCCTGCATTTTAGTCATTTTAGAACAGTGCATCACCACCCCACTGGCTCATGCTGTGCTCTGTTTAGCAGCATGTATTTATGACACGAGGAGTGAAGAATGAAGTTAAACTCATGTCCTTAACTAACCCGTGAGGGATTAGCTGCCTGCTGCATTCTTTTACTAACTACTAATCACTTAAAATTAATTCTTTTTTTTTTTAAAGTCTTTTGTTTCCATAGTGTATGAGTACACAATTTGGGTTTGAAACTGCAGCCTTTGAGGGGCTGCTGATAGCGTTAGTCATACCATTTCAGCTGTCAGCCTGACAAGAGACTTGTGTTTCTTTCTCAGTGGGGGGAAAACTAGATGTCAATGGACTACAGTTCCGTTGTCAAGGTTCGCTCTCGCTTCACAAACCTGTCTTCCTGGCTGTGGTAGAGCTAAAAAAAAAATAATTACACATTTTTCAAAGGATCACCCACATACACATGGTATGAGAGCTCTCTTTTTGTTGGTTTTGTTTTATTTCTAGATGACTCATGGCAAAATCAGTGAGCCTCACGAGCCTGTAAAAATTCTGTTTGAATTAAATGATTTGCATTTAATGATTTATAACTGTAAGAAAGGTTTAATATTTCTGTAATTCCTTAAGGAAAAACAAACTGATCTTATTCCTTCAAGTAGCTACTGCTTCCACACCTGTTACTTTGGGCACCATCTTACAAGCAGATAGCTGCTAATGAGACTCTGGGCATTTCTTCCTTGCTTTCCTTGCCTCATGAATTAGAGAGAGATGGTGGCGATGTGTTGTCATCATTTTCCTAGCGTATCCTTCCCAGCGTGACCGAAGGCCAAGGAACGTACAGCCTCCCAGAACTGCTTGGCTTAGTACGAGCAAGGAGCAGCATTTGCTCTGGGCTGAGGTGCAGCCATCATACTTTTGAAACTCAGTTTCCCAGGTTTTGTAGGCCAGAAACTTGTCAGCCTTCATTTTCCTGTCAGAGTGGGTGTGCTGGTTGCAGATTGCCTCAGCCTTGCTGACTCCTGGATGGGGTCGGCTTGGGTCGGCTGTCTGCAGGACCGGTGGCCTGCCTGCCGGAGCTCACACCTAGACCTGGGGCCAGGCTAGTTGTCCAAACCCAAAGAGTGGGGGCAGGCGACAGCCCTCATTGCGCGCCCCTGCCGCCAGCACCTCCATCCACCTGCGCCCAGCAGGGCTGCCAGCGCCCCCGTGACGGAGGCCTCGCTGCGCGGTGCGCGTCAGCGCCTCTTTGGGAAAAGCAGCCGGTGAATCCCGGGACAGCCGGGCAGGACGGAGGAAGTGTGATGAAAAAGCCCTTTGACTGTCGGTCTGCACAAAGCCGCATCTGGACTGGGTGCCCGCTCATCAGTGGCTGAAGCACAGCCTCCGTGTCTGCGGCAGAGTTGTTAGCTGGGCCGCTGCCCTCAGCTTCTGACCGCGGGGCAGCCCATCTCTTCTACCCATACCCGTCACTGCCAGGGCGATCCACCGCCGCATGTCGTGGCGTTACTGCCGCGGGATTTTCATTTTGCTGACATAAAAGCGCCGTGGGTACCCCTGCAGCGGCTCCCGTCCTCACACCTCGCCACCTGGGCCCCTGGGGGGGAGCGGTGACTCGGCGGCGCCCCGGGGCCCGCCCTGCCCGGGCGCCGCCCGAGCGGCGAGGGGATCTAGGACGCCTGCGGGCACCAGCCCCGGCGGCGCTACAAGTGGCTGCCAGGGGTGGCTTCGACTTCAGCTGCGGATCCGCAGCCGTCTCCCTCCGCCCCGCACCCGCCTCCCGGCGACCCTCTCCGCTGTGCGGAGAAGCTGTGGGGCGCGTTGCGTAACGCTCCGTTCTGCTCTGCCGCGCGTTGCTCCGGGCGGCGAGGAGGCGAAGCGGGTCGCCGCGGACGGAGGTGAGCGGCGGCAGAGCGGGAGGGGCTGAGGGGGCGCAGCGCGGCGTGTGCGCGGCCCCGCGGGAGGAGGCGGCGCAGGCGGGGGGAATCCAGGTCACGTCCGCAGCCAGACGGCGGCTGGCGGGAGGGACGCGGTGAGAGGTTCCGCGCCGCGCCCGGGCGGCGAGGGGCGCAGGGCAAGTGTGCCCCTCCGCTCAGCCGGTAAGTCACCCGGCCTCCGCCTCGGTGTGGGAGGGGGGCAGCACGTCCCGGCCGCAGGCGTGGGCGGGCGCTCTGGCGGCGGGCAAGGGGTGCCGGCACCGCAGGTTGGCGTCCTGGGCCGCTTCAGTGGCGCGCTGCTTCGTGGCCGTACCCCCGTCCGGGGGGGGGGCCGCGGGACGAGCGCGGGGGAGGCAAGACACTCACTATATTTAGCCGTCACCCGCGGGGAGAACGATGGCAGCGTCGCGCAAACACTGCCGGAGAGCGAGATCCGCCGGCCCGTCGGGGCGCCGCCCGCCCGCAGCATTCGGGGGCGGCAGGAGGCAAACGGCGGTCCGGGCCGGCGCGGCAGGGAGGGGAGCGGAGCGGATCGGCACTAGCCGTTATTCGTCACCGCGGGGGGCGGCGGCGGTGAGCGTGTCTGCCATCGTTTCCTTATTTATTTATGTTTGCGGCATAGGTGGTATTTCGCCCGTAGAAGTTTATCCATTGAAGTTTCATTTGACTTTCTAAAGCAACAGCAACAGAAATCGCTGAAGTTAAAAAAGCCGAACGTGTTAATTGTTAACTAAATATAGAAAGGAAGGGTTCGAAAGCTGCTGTGGGTGGACTGGTGAGGCAGCCTGAGAAGGAAAAGGGAAAATTGGCAGCCCTAAGAAGCCATTTGCCGGTAGAAATGGTCGCACCTGTTCTGCAGAGTGGCAGGAGCCCTATAGATGTCCGGTCCCCAGAAACAGTTTTTGCACTCCTGTGGTCCAGGTGCTGGAAACAGAAACACGGCGTAACAGGCTGCAATCAAGACCGGCTCTGACTCAGGAGAGAGGAGAGTTTTTTCCTACAGTATTTGTTTTATTACATTAACACAAACTTCATATATTCAAACAGAGCTGTCTGCTAGTTATAGTAATGTATTTAGCTCTTATTTACGAAGTGTAGTCTATTGTAAATATGTTTGCGTAATTCATAGTGTGGATCTTTTAAGGAAATGGTTTGTTTTCCTTTTACAGTTCAGCACTACTTGTGTGTTGAGACAATTTGCTAGATTTCCTGGTTTCTGTTTTCCCAGCTCCAACTTCTGAGTAAACATTTGAGTAAAAAGCCAACACACCCCCGAGTGAAGGGTTTGTTCTGTATTAGACATTTCTGTAGTAAGAAGGTAATTTTCAGGAGATGGTAATCAGCGCAATGACTTTAGTTAGAAGTATTGCCTCATGGTAAGAGATTTGAGTTCTTTCCCTTAATTTGGACTGTAAACAATATAACCGTTTAAATGCATAGCCTTCTAAAGTGAAGAAGGTGGACTAGGTCACTATAACCTTTCATTTTCTCAGAGAACAGCTGGTCAAGGTACCATATAAAGGTTTCACAAATCCAGATTTGCCTGCTTCTTCGCAAGGAACCTCCTGGGCTTTTCTACTTTTCTACTGACTGACTCAAAATCACTCTTCATACTAGTCTCAGCCTTCCTTCAGTTTGAGTTGGTGACCTTTGGATGAGCTGGTATGTTCCATTGTTACTTGCTAATGATGGAATAATCTAGTCCTGACCTACCCCTTGTGAAACCAAAACTGCTGCTGCTGGATGGTCCCAAGGAAATTTAAATGCGTTACGACTCTATTTTGGAAGAGGGAAAATTTAGCTGTGGCTTGTATCAGCTTTTAACTATGTGAACTCTGATGGTGTTAGTGGAAAATCTCGCACTGATTTTTAGCGGGTTTGGATCAAGTCTTGTCTAAGCTAGTGTTGAGCACATCGTGGCCACTCCAAATTGTTTAGTGCTTTTGAAATTCCTTGCGTGTCCAAGTCATTATGTAAAGTCAGTTTTATTGTGCTGTCTCCTACTCCTGTGTGGGAATGCTCTTTTGCCGAGTTGAAAGTGCCGCTGCTTTTTCTGTTTCCTGTTTTATATGCTACAGCATTAGTGTTATTGTCTGATGATTTCCTGTTATGGAGCCGGACATGTAAATTCCCCCCAGAATGGAAGAGTTTGGAGAAAAGTGAATCTGGTTATGCTGAAGGCTGCATAGGGTACATAGGGTGCAGATAGCTTTCTTCAGGTGTTTCTCAAAAAGTTTCTGGTGATGTGACATCTGAAGTTATAAGCCATGCTTTCTCTGACACATGTGTTGTACTTCCCTTGGTAAGGATATGGTGGGGTTCTCTTTTCACTTCCCCCTCTCCCCCCCTTTTCTATTTTCAGGCGGTCTGTTAGCCTCTTTCAAAGGTGAAGGAAAGTTGTCAGTGATAGCAGATACTGATGTTCCACAAAGAAGCTTGCAAAATAACGCCTACCAGAAGGCATATACCCTCTTTTAGCTTCACTGCTGTTGGTGATGATGAGCAGGACTTTTCTCTTGGCTGTACTTTTACATATATGCAAGAGGAAGAATAGGACACAAAAGGAAGTTTGTCAGAGCTTGCTGTCTACTGTAGCCTGTCTTGAAATTTGATTCTACTTTTAAGGGAATCAAGAGATGAAACCTTGAAAAAATGCACCTGATTTCAGGCAGAACATCCTCCAACAAGAATCTCATTTGCTGCCAAAAGGGTGAGATAAGGAATTTTGGCTCCTTGGAAAGGGAAATTCTGGAGCTCATTATCTCTCCATCATATTCTGGTTTATTGATTGGGGGTTTGCTTATTACTAAAAGTTGAAGAAGGTTGAAAAAGGCAAAAGAAGCATGCATATGAAGGAAGTTTAGGTAAATGGCCCCGGAGGATGGAAGGCATGAGAAGGAAGGTAGGACAATTTCTGTGAACCTATGTGCCTTGGATTCTCTTCTGGGGCTTGGGACATACTTATTCCTCCAGCCGAACTAAGTCACTCTTTAGTAGAAGGTAGAGCATGGATATGCTGTCTTGTGTGCTGAGTTTCTGAAGCATATCAGAATCTGGTGTCTGGAGAAGGGGACTGCCCACATATCTGCAGGGAACAAGACAGCATATCCATGCAGTGGGTTTGTAGAGAGTATGATTGGGACCTAAATTGTGGATTTTCTGTCATGTAGGTTCAGACGACCAATCAGGAAAGATTTTCTTATTATTCCTACTGGGGTTTTTTTTGTTCCTTCCTTTCTAAATTTCAGAAATGGATATGGTATGCAGTCCTATGTTCTCTGCTGCACGACTCCACCCAAATAAATAAATAAATAAATGCATATGTACATACATACTGTTCTATAGCTCTTTAGGTTTAGGTTTGGTAAGTCAAAAAGGTACTCTCCTATTTGCTTAACTGACACAAGGCCTCTGAGTGGTTGAGGAACTCTGTAGTGGCAAATGCAGTGGAGATCTGATATTCCAGGGGCCCGTTTGGGTTAACTTAGCCCATCAGTGAAGTTTTAGTGAGAGTAATTCACATGGACATTCGTGTGGCAGTACTGCTGCTGATGCCTTTTAAACTTGTCAGTGTGCAATGGAGAAATGCTCTCTCTTAAGGATGAGCGTGGATTTCACATACTTTACAGGGGGAACTAAACGAGCAATACATGCATTGTAAGACCCTTTGTTATGAAAATCAGGGGCAGATGATAAATACAGTTTTTCTTAATGGGTTGTACGTGTCCTAAGAGGATATTTTGAATAAAGTAATTGAATCTTAAGTTGTTTTCTGTCATTTAATTCACAACATGTGAAAGAGAATGTTTTCGTTACTCATCACGACCATTTTACTTTAAACATGGTTATGGCAAGAGGATGGTGCAATTAAAAAGATTGGTTGGAAAAGTTAGTTCTGTTGTTAACTTTTCCAGTTTATGGTCACACTGCCAAAGTGCATGTAAGAGCCTGCAACTAGACAGGATTAAAGCAAATAAAATGACTTTTTGATATATATATATCTTTACTCATGAACTAAACCAGCAAATACTCTTATGTTCTAATTAGATCATACGCATGAAAGCAGAGTGATCACTCTAAATTACAGAACTGTTCTGTGTCCTCTGGTGAACCTAACCCCATAAATTAGGGTTCTATTTTACATTGGAAGAAATAAGGACTGATTGTCAAGCTGCCTAATAGTAAGGTAGTGAGCAGGGCAAGAAGATCCCTTGCAGTGAACTTGAAATCTAAAAGTTCTTCCTTTGATGGATGCAGAAGAAGTGAAGTCAGTACATGTAGAATCAAATTGCTTATATGTATGCATGCACAATGAATGCATTTTTAAGCTTGGATCATTAATTGTGTTCACCTGCTAAATATTTCTGTCTATTCTAATATATGAATGTGTTTTGGATTACTTCATGGGAGTTCATAGGGGTGAACTCTAAGGCACAGGTACAGCAACGACATTGTTTGGCCATAGGATATGCTTTGGAGCAGCTGTGGTGGTAGAAAAGTAAAGAAGCTCTTTGAAAAAAAAAATGAAGTGTTTGTCAGCTGAATAAGTAGTTGGACATTGGACAGTTTCTCAGTAACTGATTTCTTAGTGACACAGGCGGATGAACCATTTAAAAAGTATTTACAAGAAAAATACAGTTCCATGGGTAAGAATAGCTCGGGTTTGTCACCATTGCAGGTCAGTTTGCGGGGGCAGTGTCATGTTTGCCCTCAGTATCTATATCTGTACAGAGTTCTTGAACTCAAGGCTTTCTACTTTCTCATGCTTCATGAATTTCAGACCTTCACATCATCGATCTTGTTCCTTGGACTCCTTTTATATACTGTTACCTGTACTCCTCCCACCCAAGTTATTTTGCTTGACTCGGCTATGCCAGCTACATGCCATGTGCTCCAGCCAAGCTGTGTTTCAACAGGTAGGGAGTGCTGCTGCTGCTTCTTGGTTTTCTACTTACAGAAAGAATGAGCAGTAATACATTAAAGATATTTCTTCCTTAGCATCATTTTTTCCTGTGGCCTTTAGCACTGTTCTGTAATGCCTACCTCCTTGCAGTTACCTTCATGTGACATCACACCATCTGGTTTCTAGCTGCATATGAAAATTATTTTAGTTCCAGGGTTTATTAACTTACTCCTTTTTGTTTGTTTTAATTTATCTTTTTTTAAAATTATTTTTTAAATAGGGTACAGAAGGTTAAAAATGAAGGGAGGGTGTGAACTGCTTCTGAGTGTAATTGCAAACTGTGACATTTCTGTATAAGGCTTAGATTAACTTCGTTCGTGGCTTCAGGAATTGGAAGGGTTTCTCTCGAGCCGTCTTTTAATTTAGGTACTTTACTTTTAACACTGCATTTGTTCACCTAAATCAGAGAGAGATAAAGGAAGATTCTGCATAGTTGTTTCCATATAAATCTGGAATATACATGCCCATGCATATGCACATTAAACCAGTATTAGCCTAGAAAATACTTGTGCCAAATTTTGGGTTTAAAGCAAAAGAATTACCTACATTAAATATTAAAGTATAATTTTATTTCTACAAATATAGATAAAATTATGTCTGGAACACAGAGTACCTGCTGTGCAGTGTTGAACTGTCTGTATTTTATATCGTTCCTGTTTCCCTAATGTGACTTACTGAAGTGATTTGATTTATTAATGTGCTCTATGTGACCAGAACAAAACAGCTAAGTTGGACCAGGGAACTTGGTCAGCTTCATGACTTTCTGATTGTTAAGATTGTAAGTTCAACCACTAGGGAAAACAAGTACTAGAATTAAGGTTGATTATGCAGCCTTAATTGAGGTGTTTTGGAATACCTACAGATAAACTAAGGTTTTGAATCTGCAAATGGGACTGCTTCACTTTACAGGGTGCTTAGTGTTATATAGGTGATACTTGTGTTGGAAAACTACCCTTCCTCTTTATTTGAAACCATGAAAGTTCTCTACATCAAGTCATAGGCAATGCCATTGGTTATGTGGAATATGGGGTGCCTGTGATGCTTGCTAAATTGGACACATGTAATAGTAATCTGTTACTGGTTATTGCAAATTTTGAGCTAAAAATACCATGAAAATACCTAATTTAGCATTCAACTGTTGTAAACTGTTCAGTGCCCTTTCGCATACTTCGTGATTTTCTTCTCTGCCAGAAATGGGATGGGGACACTAATGATATTTTCTTCCTTGAAGAGTCCTGTGCATGGAGACTGTATTCCCCCATTTCCCTGTGGGAGATTCTGTCCTTTGTCCTGGGTGCTGCATCTGATGGACATTGAAGGCAGTTGCCATGCTCCTGCTGTAGGCAGAGCAGGTTGCACTGTCCTTGGTTCCCTCTGACAGGTGTTCTTTACACCAAAATTCATAGTGACTCATTGACAAGAGTCCTTCTTGCTATGGTGCTGGCCAGACCCTCTACCTTTGGCTTATAATCTTTCTGCACTACTGAATGTTGGCCTCTTTTGTGGTGGTTGTTTTTTTTTTTTTGTGTACAGGGTCGTTGCTTATTGGCAATTGTCCCCTCACTTGGCAGTTGTGTGGATGTATGGCACCTTTGGCACGTGCAGTGAGGTTAGCAAGAATGGTGTCAGCTGCCTTTCTTGTCAGGTAGGTTGCTGCGCAAGATACTGTCGTGATGGCAGCTGTCTCCATTTCCATTGAACTCTGAGAGAAGCCATAGACTGCTCTGATAGTCAGGTCTCCTGGGAATCTGGCTTGCTTTCATACCCTGCCCAGGATCAGTGAATCTCTGCCACTATCACTCTCCCAGTAGGAAGCAGGGATTTTGCTTGCAGCCATTCTGTGCATGACTTTCTAGCCAGTAGCTGATGAGAGTGTTTTGCAAAGTAGAAGGGGCTTCTACATCAAGAGGCCTCTTACCAAAACACCCTTCAGTTTTGCAAAGGTAGAGGTGCTTTCTGTGCTGGAAGGTTAGCTGTGGGTGGAAATGGTGTGGCCTGGATTTCCTAATTCCTGAGAGAGGCCTCTGTTGGTACCCTCTCTGTAGACCCATTCCTGAGCTCAGCCCAGTCTGCCCATCCTACCGCCAGTGATGTGATGTGGTAGTTTGAGGAATCTCAGATCCCCCTTAAACAAAAACATAGGGATGGAGGCAGATCCCAGTGGGATGGACCTGCTCATCCCAGTATATTGTAATATTGTTATTGTGTTCCATTTTTTGGTATCACAGCTTAAAAGATAGTGCCTGACTTGGTCTCTCCCTGTCTCTTCGGTGCCTGTCTTGATCTCTCTCCCTGTCTCTTCGGTGCCTGTCTTGATCTCTCTCCCTGTCTCTTCGGTGCCTGACTTGATCTTCCCCCTTCTCTTCCCTGCCTCTCTTGCTTCCACTGCTCCTCCCTGAGAAGCAGCATGCCCTTACCTCATGGTTTGTGGGGGAGATGGCCGGCAGGGGTTTGAGTATGGAAGTCTTCTAGGTCCCAGCCCGGTGTGGGGGCAGTTTCAGCCCACTCTCAGGCTGACAGAGGGTGGAAGGGGTGGAGGACTCTAGATGCCCAATTTGGGCCTAGTGGATTTTGTACCCATTCTACCTGATTGCCTTTTGTTTATATGCTCTTGTAAATAGAATTTCTGTTAGAACGTCCAGTCGCTGTGCAGTGTCCTCATCCTTACTCCTGAGAAGGGCTAGGAGTCATTTCTGTCCTCCAGTGGCGGGTAAGCTCCTGGCCCAAACTGGGACCCAATTATAATTGGCAACCAAGGTGGGGCAGATTTTCTAAGCAAAATTTAGAAATGAAATTAGTTTTATTTTCTGGAAAGGCTTGACTGGAAGGTAGACATGAGTTCTGAGAGCCCCCTAATGCCGATTGATGAGACATCTTGCAGTGGTGGAGGATACTGAGGAGTAGGACAGCTAGGCATCACTTCCTCTGCATCTTCCATCTCCTCCTCTCCTCTGCCTTTCTCTTTAAGGCACATTGCACATTTCTTACGTGGACTTGCAGGTGTTTGCCTTCACCCCTCCTTTTGTGGCACAGCTCTAGGTGCTGTCAGAATCATAGAATTAATCAGGTTAGAAAAGACCTTCGAGATCATCCAGTCGAACCCATCACTTAACACCTTCTAATTAAACCATGGCACTAAGTGCCTCATCCAGCTTCTTTTTAAACACCTCCAGGGATGGCTACTCCACCACCTTCCCAGGCAGCCCATTCCGATGCCAATCACTCTCTCTGTGAAGCACTTCCTCCTAACATCCAGCCTGAACCTGCTCTGGCAGAGCTTGAGGCTGTGTCCTCTTGTTCTATCCCTGGCTACCTGGGAGAAGAGACCAACCCCACCTGGCTACAACCTCCCTTCAGGTAGCTGTAGACAGCAATGAGGTCTGCCCTGAGCCTCCTTTTCTCCAGTCTAACTTGGAGGTCAAGTAAACACCTGAATGTCCACAATATACACAAACTCTAGAGATAAGTAAAGGTTACTAATACAAGAAAAGGAGGCTGCTGTTCTCGTAACTGTCAAAGACATGGGCAGGTTTATGGATAATGCCACTGCTGCAGTGCAACATGGAAATCAACTCAACTATGTCTGTCTAAGAGGCTGTGTCCTCTTGTTCTGTCCCTGGCTACCTGGGAGAAGAGACCAACCCCACCTGGCTACAACCTTCCTTCAGGTAGTTGCAGACAGCAACGAGCTCTGCCCTGAGCCTCCTCTTCTGCAGGCTGCACACCCTCAGCTCCCTCAGCCTCTCCTCACAGGGCTGTGCTCCAGGCCCCTCCCCAGCCTTGCTGCCCTTCTCTGGACACCTTCCAGCACCTCAACATCTCTCTTGACTTGAGGAGCCCAGAACTGGACACAGCACTCAAGGTGTGGCCTAAGCAGTACTGAGTACAGGGGCAGAACAACCTCCCTTGTCTTGCTGGCCACACTCTTCCTGATCCAGGCCAGAATGTCATTGGCCTTGTTGACCACCTGGGCACACTGCTGGCTCATATTCAGTTGCCAGCCAGTCACTCCAGGTCCCTCTCTGCCTGGCTGCTCTCAGCTACCCTGTCCCCAGCCTGTAGCACTGCATGGGGTGGTTGTGGCCAAAGTGTGGAACCTGACACTTGGAATTGTTCAGACTTCTGGCACTGGACTGTGCCTGTCTGTCCAGCCTGTCTAGAGCCCTCCTGCTCTCTTACAGATCAACACATGCTCACAACTTGTTGTCATCTGCAAACTTACCGATGCTGGATTCAGTCTCCTCATCCAGATCATCAGTGAAGGTATTAAACATGACTGGGCCCAGCACTGATCCCCAGGGCACACCACTAGTGACAGCTGCCAGCTGGTTGTGGCACCATTCACTACCACTCTCTGAACCCTGCCCTCCAGCCAATTCTTGACCCAGCACAGAGTGCCCCTGTCCAAGCCAATGTTCACTGTTTATGGTCCAGCCCATCAGCTGTGATCGTGGAGTGTGTCAGTGTTTCCCCTTGTGTGTCTAGTAATGAATTTTTCATTGACAAGCTCTTCTTTTGCCTTCTTCATGACAGACAGACAAGGCTTAGTGCCTAGCAGCCAGGCTTCAGCAGTGCTCTTCTTGCCATCTTTTGGTGAGGGCTTTTATGGCTCCAAACCGGAGCATCCTTGCCAGCCCATCCACCTCATCATTCTGGTCTGTTGACTGGAAGAGGAGGTGCAAGCAGGTTTTCCTCAAACTGCTCCAGACCGAGGGTCAGTGTGTCAAGGCAACTGCTCTCCCTCAGCTTCTCCTCTTTTGCCCCAGTTCACCTCCGTGTGCTGGACTGCAGTCTGAGGGGCAAGAGGCAGGTACTGTGAAGAGGTGGCTGGTGAGAGGATGAGCTTCTTTATTTACTGGGCTCTCACAGGAGAGAGAGTTGACCTGGCCATGCTTGGTTCTGCGTCCAGGACCATACCTCTGGTCTTCAGGGCTGTGTGTTGACTTCTTTACAGTGCTTGTTTCCTGGAATAGAGTAATGTGTGTCTGTGTGTGTAAAAAATATATACACATACACCTGTACACACATATATATATATATATGCCTGCTTCCATCTGTTTTCACGTTGCTCAGACCTTCTGCCAGATGTGATAGTTGGTAAATATAAGTATCTGAATGAAGCAGATCATGTCAGCAGGGTCACCTTAGAGACAGAAGACAAAGGGTAAGTGGATTGCTGGTGGGATATTGCTTACTGTCCATGCAATAAGATGAAAAGCTTGGAGTCCCATTTGTGAAGTTCATCTCCAGCCAAGTTATAACTTTAGCTCAGTCCCTACACGGCTGTAGTCCTTTTTGACAACCATACGTCTGCAGCTGAATTAATTACTTCATGGTGCTAGAAAGATACTTAAAGGCAGTCCTTTGCCACCCATGTAAGTCCAGATCTACAAGGCCAAATCAATACATCATGCCTAATCTTGTCCATATTTCTTTAGGTCTTATTACTTCAAATAGTTTTGGATGAGTGGAATGTCCTATACTTGTGCAGAGATCTCCTGAAATGGGTGAAAGCCATTTGTGATCATGGGTGGCTGAAAGTCTTAAGTGCATTGTGTGCCCTGCACAGTTGTCAGCCAGCCTGTGCTTGAAAAAGAGAGAAGTGTAGTGTTACTGTAGTCTAATCTTGAAGAGTTTGGAACAATTTGCAAATTAGGATTGTGAAAACGTCTCTCTCTCTGTATATGTATATCTATATGTATTTCCTCCCCTGCTTAGGAGAATATGTATTTAAACCCAGAAAGAGCACTTGTCCGGAAGAAGAGAGATGTTGAGGTGCTGGAAGGTGTCCAGAGAAGGGCAACAAGGCTGGTAAAGGGCCTGGAGCACAAACCCTATGAGGAGAGGCTGAGGGAGCTGGGGGTGTGCAGCCTGCAGAAGAGGAGGCTCAGGGCAGACCTCATTGCTGTCTACAACTACCTGAAGGGAGGCTGTAGCCAGATGGGGTTGGTCTCTTCTGCCAGGCAACCAGCCTTGTTCTCCAGTCTAACTTGGAGGTCAAGTAAACACCTGAATGTCCACAATATACACAAACTCTAGAGATAAGTAAAGGTTACTAATACAAGAAAAGGAGGCTGCTGAGAACAAGGGGACACAGCCTCAAGTTGTGCTGGGGGAGGTCTGGGCTGGATGTTAGGAGGAAGTTGTTGGCAGAGAGAGTGATTGGCATTGGAATGGGCTGCCCAGGGAGGTAGTGGAGTCGCTGTCCCAGGAGGTATTCAGGAAAAGCCTGGATGAGGCACTTAGTGCCATGGTCTAGTTGAGTAGATAGGGCTGGGTGCTAGGTTGGACTGGATGATCTTGGAGGTCTCTTCCAACCTGGTTGATTCTATTCTATTCTAATTTGAGAGCTTGAACCTGGCAGATGCTACAAGGCATGGGGTAGAATAGGACTAAGCTTTACCTCTGGTTTTACAGAGGTTAACAGCTGCAATCTCTGTTAGGAGATCCAAATTTCACAACACTCGAGTGATGGTGTAACAGGAAGAAGGGTGTGGGCAAAACTACAGAGCAACATATGAGTAATTGGAGAGCTCACCTGTTTCCCCATCTGGAGAGCAGGGCTGAGTGGGGAGGCAGATGGGCAGATCAGAAGTTACGGTTTAAATGCTTACTTTTGCTGAGCTTATCTGTATTGAGGATAATCTTTGGGGATTCACGTTTGTTGCATGCTGGTTTTGTTTTTTTTGGTGGATGATTTTTGAGCCAGAAAAGATGATGCCTGGTGTTACTCCTTTTATGTATGTACTGCATCAGCATAGCAGATCTGAGCTGATAGGTTATGGCAGCAGATGCCAGCAGTCTTTCCGATACAGCACTGTTACTTGATTGGATGTGTTTTCTTCAGTGGTGTTTTTAGTAGTGAACGGGCTGCGATTTTAATAGTATCAGAGGTGGAATTACTGTCTCAGTGGTGGTATCAAAGGCAGATTTGTGTCCAGAACTGATAAGTCAAAAAGTTACTATCCCAAGAGTGTTTTTTTAAATTCAGCCACCATTATGTATGTTTAATAAATATGTATCTTCCTGCAGTGTTTGAAATCGGGGGGCAAGACTCAGTAATGAAATTTACTACGAGGTTGCCTGTGATGGTTTGGGTGTTCCCCACCCTCCACACTTAAGAAAATCACCCAGACTAGACTCAGCTTCTCTGGAGAATTGAATGAAGCTTTAGCACAGCTTAGCACAATGGGCAAGCAGATAGTTACAATATTTACAGCTCTAGACAGAAAGACACAAGTTAAAAAAGTAATACAGAAACACAACAGCCCTCCCAGAAACCAAAGTCCATAGCAGGGGCTCCCAACCATCTTTCCACCTTCTCCCCACCTCTCTACCTTGCCCCAGACTTTGCCTTTCATTCAAGGTGAGTTTGGAGGGTCCGCCCAGGGGGGTTCGGAAGCAGAAGGATTAGGCAGCAAGTTAGAAAGAAAAGTTCAGCCCAAAGCCCAGAGACTCATGACTTACGTTCTTGTTCTTATTCATCACAGCAAGCCTATGAGTGAAGCAGACATCACCAGTGTTTCCTTTTCACAGCCTAGAATCTAAATATCCCAGCTAGGCTCAGACTAGCACATTGCCTTTAGTAGTTATTACTGTTAGAGAAATGAGAATGACAAAAATAAAGCTAGGTGAAACAAGCTTACTGTTTTCCCAAGTTCAGCAGTTTGTGAACAGAATTATCTCCTTACAATGTATTTCTTAAGATGGAAATAATTTTATATGCAGTACTAAATTTGGAATCGGTATCTGCAGCCATCTGTGCGTGTGGCAAGCCTAACATAATGATTCATGAATTAAATTGTTCTGTGCTCTTCTTTGTTTTTCTTTATGTTTGTTTTGCCATCTCACTTGTTTTTTCCTGACGTAATGCAGAATCTCAATGGTGAATTTTATTCCATTTCATGGATGACACCAAACTATTGATCTGTTGGAGGGTAGGAGAGCCCTGCAGAGGGACCTGGCCAGGCTGGATGGGTGGGCAGAGGCCAATGGGATGAGACTGAACAAAGCCAAGTGCAGGGTTCTGCACTTTGGCCACAACAACCCCAAGCAGCACTACAGGCTAAGGACAGAGTGGCTGAGAGCAGCCAGGAAGAAAGGGACCTGGGGGTGCTAGTAGAGAAGAGCTGAAGATGAGGCAGCAGTGTGCCCAGGTGGGCAGCAGAGCCAATGGCATCCTGGGCTGGCTCAGGAGCAGTCTGGGCAGCAGGACAAAGGAGCTTCTTCTGCCCTGTGCTCAGCACTGCTCAGGCCACACCTTGAGTGCTGTGTCCAGTTTTGGGCCCCTCAATTCAAGAGAGATGTTGAGGTGCTGGAAGGTGTCCAGAGAAGGGCAGCAAGGCTGGGGAGGGGCCTGGAGCACAGCCCTGTGAGGAGAGGCTGAGGGAGCTGGGGGTGTGCAGCCTGCAGAAGAGGAGGCTCAGGGCAGAGCTCATTGCTGTCCACAGCTACCTGAAGGGAGGCTGTAGCCAGGTGGGGTTGGGCTCTTCTCCCAGGCAACCAGCAACAAAACAAAGGGGGACATAGTCTCAAGTTGTGCTGGGGGAAGTACAGGCTGGATGTTAGGAGGAAGTTCTTCACAGAGAGAGTGATTGGCATTGGAATGGGCTGCCCAGGGAGGTGGTGGAGTTGCCGTCCCTGGAGATGTTGAAGCAAAGCCTGGCTGGGGCACTTAGTGCCATGGTCTGGTTGATTGGCCAGGGCTGGGCGCTAGGTTGGACTGGATGATCTTGCAGGTCTCTGCCAAGCTAGTTGATTCTATGATTCTAAGATTCATGATTACTGACATCTTTACAGAAAAACTTAGCCAAAGTCTGTGAAAACTCAGTGGCACTTAGCTAGTGGTATTACTATTTAAAGCAATTAATACTCCCTTTTTAATCCAGGTGAATGTTTTCTAATCGATTTTCCCAAGATCTTAGAATCATAGAATGGCTTAGATTGGAAGGAACCTCAGTGATCATCCAATTCCAAACTGCTGCCATAGGCAGGGACACCTCCCACTAGAACAGGTCACTCAAGGACTCATCCAACCTGGCCTTGAACAGCTCCAGGGATGGAGCAGCCACAACCTCCCTGGGCAACCTGTGCCAGTGTCTCACCACCCTCACTGCAAACAACCCTTTCCTACCATCTACTTTGAATCTCCCCTCTCCCATTTTAAACCCATTCCCCCTTGTCCTGTCATTACAAGACCTTCTCAGTGGTCCCTCCCCAGCCTTCCTGTAGATCCCCTTCAGATACTGGAAGACATCTTCTAGCATATTTTCAACTAATGGCTATTTTCTGTAGCTTTTCTAATATCTCACACTGTAATGTAAGTGTAAGCAATTCAGTTTTCAGTGGTGTTTACCCATGTTAGAAATTATTCTTTAACTCAATGTGTTTGCTTTCTTATGACTCATTATTTACTTACAGCTAATCGTCTTTAGTAAACAGTGCATCTTGTCAGCGCTAGCACAGAGCTCATTTGTATCAGTTACAGAGGGAGCCTTCGATTCAAAGATCCTGACAGCTCTCACCCTGGCAGCTTGTATCACTTCACAAAATATCAGAAATAATGTTTGAGTTTAGAGAAAGTGGAAGCCTTGCAAATGAAGCAGAGTTCAGCAATGCATGTGACTTCAGGGCAGCAGTGAAATAGGCATAGAATAGTACAGATTTCTGTTCTGTATCTGGTATCTTATGGCTATCTTTGTTTGGTATTCTATACTTCTTCAATTAAGGAAGGTAAATAAAAGGTAACCAAAACCATATAACTTAATCCTGGCCTTTGTCTGTGCTGAGGAGAACAGATGCTTTAGCTCTACTGCCAGTTACCTTTTTTAAAAATGATACCCTGGGGTTTGATTTAGAATCATTCCCTGGCAGTGGCAAGACTTGAATTTTGTCTCCTGTTTTTAATAGACATGAAAAGATTTATAGAATCAGTCAGGGTTGAAAGGGACCACAAGGATCATCCAGTTCTAACCCCCCTACCGTGCCCAGGGACACCCTACCCTAGATCAGGCTGCCCACAGCCTCATCCAGCCTGGCCTTAAACACCTCCAGCCATGGGGCCTCAACCACCTCCCTGGGCAACCCATTCCAGGCTCTCACCACTCTCATGCTCAACAACTTCCTCCTTACCTCCAGTCTGAATCTCCCCACCTCCAGCGTTGCTCCATTCCCCCCCAGTCCTGTCACTCCCTGACAGCCTAAAAAGTCTCTCCCCAGCGTTTTCGTAGCCCCCTTCAGTCCACAAGAAGGTCATCTCAGAGCCTTTTCTTCTCCAGACTGAACAGCCCCAACTCTTTCAGTCTGTCCTCACAGCAGAGCTGCTGCAGCCCTCTGAGCATCCTCCTGGCCCTGCTCTGGACACACTCCAGCATCTCCACATCCTTCTTGCAATGGGGGTCTCCAGAACTGGATGCAGTACTCCAGGTGGGGTCTGACCAGAGTGCAGTAGAGGGGGAGAATCACCTCCCTGGCCTTGCTGGCCACACTTCTCCTGAGTTGGCTCTGGTTGGCTTTCTGGGCTGCATGTGCACACTGCTGGCTCCTGTGGAGCTTCTCATGCACCAGCACCCGCAAGTCCCTCTCCTCAGGGCTGCTCTCCAGCTACACACTGCCCAGCCTGGATTTGTGCTCAGGATTGCATTTAGCTCATGAATTTTTCGTATAGACTACAGACATACTGTTCAGAGCCAAGTGCTGCCCTGAGTTTCAAAGTCAGTGTCACTGGCTGACTGTCTTGAGTCAATGGCAGCTTTGTGAATATGTTTCAGCATAGTACTGAGACTTACATGTTATATTTCCATCATCCATATGGGGGTAAAAATTAAGCAGATGATAGATAAACTGATTATAAAAATAGATAGGAAGTAGAGGTTCATTTTCCAGTCCAACATGCTGCTGCCAGTACTGAAACAAGAGTAAAACCATTACTCACTGCCCTGCGGGTGCTGCGCCCTGCAATGAATGCGGACCATGTTTTTAAACACCTAGTAACGTGGTGAAAAACTGGAGTCAAAGCAGAAGTTCAGATCTTAATTAGTGAAACTGCTTTTCCTTCTTCAGTGCTGCCAGCCAGAAATACCTGATTATGTTTTAAACTTGCCAGAACAGACTTTGTCTTTTCACTTAGGATCTGTCTGTGAAACCAAAAGCAAGGGAAAGCATAGTACAGGAGACAGCTTTACATGTGTTTGTTGCTGGGTTTTAGACTGGTAACATCTCTATGAAGTGTTACTTTCTGGGCAGCCCTTATCTGTATATTCTTTCAGCCTCCAAGATTTCCTGCACTTTGAAGTGAAAAACGAAGTTCACCTTTGACCAAGAATTTAAAAATCACCTGATGGATGGTCCTTTCTTTCCTCCTGCCTGCTAAATGAAAAACTCTTCTCTGCTTCTAGCCCTCAAAACGCTTCTGTAGAAAAGAACTGAGGCTTTGTTAATTCTGAATTGCTTTATTTTTTCCCCTGGATAATTCTGTTTAGGAGAAGACATTCCTGTTCAGTGTTTGAAACCCTTTATTGTGTTTTGACCTGGAAAATAGAAAACTGGGCAAAAATAATTAGAGGGAAAAATGTTAGTAGAGGACCTTACCCACAGTTAGGGTCTGTCAGGTAAATGTGAGATTCTTCTCGGGCTTACTAGCCTGAGACCTTTCTGAAATAAAGCAAGCAGCCCAAGGAAAGCTAAATAGAAAATACAGCCCTCTCCCTTCATTTTTTTTTTGTGCTGTAATGAGGGAAAATATCACTTTGTGCTGACACAGCTTAAGGTCGTTTTTCCCACTGCTTGTCTTTTTCAGCATGTATTTTCTGGGAAAAAAAGGGCATTCGTTGGCCATTGTGGCTGTCACAGGTCTCTGGAGCCAGTGGGCATAGGCAGTATTCTCTGAGCCAGTACAAAGTATCAATGGAAGACAGAGAGCGTTGTCTGGTGCAGGGTAGATGGTGTATGTTCGATCTGAAATTGCAGTCTCTGCTCCCTACGTGAGCATCGTGAGGTTTCTGAGTGTGTTTGTTAGTGGTTTCATGGATGTCTTTTATCCTTGTGTAATGCTCTTCCAAACTGTCTTCTGACCCTGTCATTGGAGAGCTCACAGGGGAGTTCATGTGCTCTGCTCATCTTCGGGATGGAAGAGCTGAGCGTTAGTACAGCTTGAATAAGGCACCCCCAGAGTGCTCTCAGTGAGCTGGCACAGCAGCTGCCGCTGTCTTACAGCCGCTCTGGCAAGATGGAGGAGCACTCATTCATATGAAGGCAGCTTTCTGTCAGGCACATGGTAGCATCGGCAGTGTGGTTCAGCAAAGATGCAGCTCTGAGGGAGAGGTTTCTGGGCTACATGATGGGCTGCAAAGCTGGCGGAGTGGTTGATGTCTCTTCTGCAGCCGTGGTAGTTTGGTCAGCTCTGCCGCAGTCTGTGTTAATGTGCTGTATGCTCATGCCTCGTGTTGGGAAACTCGGAGGTTTCTACTGCTAATCTCTCTGAAGGCATCACAGTAGGACTTTTTTAGTAGCCTTTCAGGAGATGGTATGAAAGGGACATTCGTCTAATGCAAGCAGTGCTGTTTATTATGGGACACACAGTGTGGGAAGGCAGGCGTGACATGTAGTATCTGTTCCCATCAGCATAGTGCAAGAAAAATCTTTTAAGAGAAATAATAAACATGTCTGGCATATATATACACAATAAGGAGTCTCCTGTAAGACTCATTCTTCCAGTGTTGCCTAATCAAATAGTTTGATTTCTCTTATGCCTTGCATCTCCCTGTTCTCAAATGTCTGGCCGATGAAGTCTTTTGATGCACTGTGCTGTATTTATAGCCCCTATGAACTTGTCTTGCAAAATCACTAGATTTTAATCACGTCTTTGAGTACTCAATCCCAAGTATGCAGACTTGTTGGCACTTAGAGAGCTTTATTTGTGTATTAAAATACACAGAAAACGAGTCAGCCTGTCAGAGATGGCTACCTTGAAAGGGTTAGAATTAATAGATCAGCTTTACTGGGATGGATAAGGGTGGATAGATGACAGAAAGAGCAGCAAAGTATTAGCAAGTATTTTTGAGTTATAAACTGATTACCAGAGGTCTGTCATTATCTGGTTTGCTCTTTCTGTGGGCAGTTCCTGATTTCTGTGCTACTGAATGCAATTGAAAAAGGATAACTGCTGCCATGAAGATAGTTTTGTGTTCTGTGTGATGCCTGGGTTGGAATGGAAAACTGCTGATGTCTTTACTCATCTCCTTACTTTTTCACTTCTCCCCTGAAATTTAGAAAATGAAGTGTTAGGGAGGGACCCTGGTAAAGTGCATTGACTGTCCTTGTTCTTGAAATTCCATCTTTGCTTTATGCAATTTCTGGGAGTTTTCTTTACCTTTAAAATGCATTCTGTGGAGACTTAAACTTCTCAGGTTGCTAGGCATAGAGTATGAGCCATGCTAGCTTAACGAGTGGCATCTCCTATTGAAGCCTGTCTGAATTGATGTCTGCATGCAACATAAACGCAGCATGGAAAAAATAGGAATTTTAGAATCTCAAGAATCTGATAAGTTTCCCTTCTTTTGTTACTAAAATATCTTAAAAATGGAGAGTGGATAAGGCATTGTGTTGGACATAGACAATATACTGTGTAAAAGCAAAAGTTTAGCTTTTGGCTTACATAATAGAATGGGGAAAATGTGAGTGCAAATGATACTGGTTGCACTAAATGCTTTCATGGAACTACAGAATCATAGAATTAGCCAGGTCGGAAGGGACCTCCAGGATCATCCAGTCCAACCTAGCACCCAGCCCTATCTGAATTTTGGGATGTTTTTTTGTGCTGTGCTGGTATAGAGCTGCTGTCTTCTGCACTGTAGTGTCAAATGAACGAATATCAGCTAAGTTGAATCTGTTTCTTTTTTGTTCCCCCAAACCTCTTTCAGCCCCATTAGAAAACTTGCTAAGAGTTATGAATATAAAAGTTGTGTGACATGGAGAGAGGGCTCCTGTCACAGTGGTTTCTATTTTTCAGTACCTTTTCATGTGAAGGTAGGATGCACTGTGCAGCAGAAGCAACTGCACATAAATGTAGGGCAAAGCAGAATTTAAGGGTTTTGAAATGTCATGGAATGGTAGAATTGTTTTGGTTGGAAAGGCTTCAAGCCTTGAGTAGGCAAACTGCTACTAATGATAGTTTTGCTGGGTAAAATTTGGGTGGATTTTTTGACCTGTAACATTTATATTCAATGGTAGAAATATAGTAAGTTTGATTTTAGAATCCTGGAGACACAGTGCTGGGAATGGGCTGCTGCAGCACACAAACCACTATGACAAAAAAGCAGGCAGGCTTTTGCTACCTCTTTTGGATTTTTTTCTTTCTTTAAAAGTACAGGCAGAAGTTTGATTTGTGAGAAACCTAAGTTACCCTGTCCGTTTAAGAAAGATGCTTGGTTTTGTCTGATTTAGATAGTTTTGGGCTTTGTTTTGTTATGTCTTATTTATTTCACTTGCCAGTTGAAAGTTTATGATGTTTTGTTCTAGGAAAGAAACCAGAAGTGGTCTTTCATTTCCTTCAAATTATGGTGCTGCTCTGATAATAGTTAAGGAATCTATTTTTTTTCAGATTTTTTTATGCTAAATACAGGATCTTAAATGTTCAGAAGTGACTCATGAGTTGGCATAAGGCCATTTTAGAGTGCATAACCTAAAACATCTGAAAGATGGTACTGCATTCTTAGGGGAACAAGATCCCATTAAAAACATTTCAGTTTGTCAGCAAAATGCCTAGGCATCCAAAATCACCATTCCTCTGCACGATTTTATCTTACTGTATTTCCTTTCAGGCTGTGGTTGAGAGCTTTTCATAATTTGAAAAAGTTAGAAGATTGAAAACAAACAAATTTTTACATCTGTCAGTAATTACATAATACAATGTGGTGTGATGTGTTGTGGCCAGGTGGGGTTGGGCTTTTCTCCCAGGCAAGCAGCAGCAGAACAAGGGGACACAGTCTCAAGCTGTGCCAGGGGAGGTCTAGGCTGGATGTTAGGAGGAAGTTGCTGCCAGAGAGAGTGATTGTCATTGGAATGGGCTGCCCAGGGAGGTGGTGGAGTTGCCGTCCCTGGAGGTGTTCAAGCAAAGACTGGATGGGGCACTTAGTGCCATGTTCTGGTTGAGTGGGTAGGGCTGGGTGCTAGGTTGGACTGGATGAGCTTGGAGGTCTCTTTCAACCTGGTTGATTCTATGATTCTAATTTATGAAACAATGTAATTTATTATAAAATAGTTGCATTATTGCCTGTATTCCTACAAAGAGGAGGCAATAATGAATTGATAGTCCAGCCTCACCACCAGAGCAGGATTGCCTAGCGTAGGTCACTCAGGAACACATGCAAGTGGGTTTTGGATATCTCCAGAGAAGGAGACTCCACAACCTCTCTGGGCAGCACCTTCTGGCATATCTGGTTTGCAAAATGAAAGATGCAGATCTTGTACCCCATATTAGTTTAGCTGTAGTATTCACTTGTTTTGCACTTCTGATGTACTTATGGAAGAAATTTCTTTTCTTACAAGCAGAAAGCGAAATAAGCATGAAAGTCTTTTCTGAGCACATTAGACAAGAGAAAGCAGGAAAGTGATCAGGCTGGAAGAATATGAACCTCTGCTTCTCTCCTCCACCAGTGGGCATGATGCTACCCACTCCTACTTCCTGTCAAGTCAGGACCATTCAACCCCCTTGCAGCATGGGTTTGCTTTACATGCTCCGTGTCTCCCTGGACATTGCTGTCATGCTGCCTTCCTGCAGCCCTGTCTGGTTCAGGGATCCATGACAATTAAAACATTGTAATTAATATATTTATATTTTTTAGATTTGGGAGGCTTTGCTTGTGGTATTGAAGTCTCTTGCATTTGAGCTGGATTTCTGTTAGCCACCAAATTAGTCACAGTGCCTTGTCTCCATCAAAGCAATTAATAATGAACTAGTGGCTTTTGTCATATGTAGCACTAGTAGCTGTTTTGATGTGTTGAAGGGTAACCTTAAAAATCCAGTGCAAAACTGCGTACTGCTACCTACCAACAATTAATTATTCACAACATTTAAATAATGATAAGAAATCACTGATCTTAGAGGAGAAGTTTTGGAAATTAATTCCAGTTTTATGTCCAGTATTTCTTGAATAACAGTTAGATTCTTCAAGTCTTACAGTAATCCAGTAGCATCAAAAGGAGTGCAGCAGAAGTGTTCTGACTCTGTGATTCCCATCTCAATGTTTTATTGTGTGGAGATGTAGAGATCTTTCGGACTTAACAGAAGTTGTGGTAGCCATTGATAAGCAAATAAGGAATGCTCACCAGATTTTAAAATAGCTTGCCAGCTGTGTTCTGCTCATGGATGTTGTGGAGGCAGAGAATTAACGTGGCTGAGTCAGGAATTATAAAAAAAAATAGAACGATTTTATTTTCCTGGAACCTCGCCCCCAAACTGCATACAAAATTAGTTTAGTTTATTAACAGATTGGGTTTGCTCGGGAATGTCTTCCAAAAGGATATTATAGATAAATGTAGATATTTAGGGAGTCAGGCAGTGGAAAAGGCTAAGCTATAAACAGAGCTTTACCCCACTAGCAATCAGGCTGAGCAGAAGATTGAGAGACTAGTGTGTCTTTCTCACAGAGGTGAGATAGGCGTTCAGCAGCGATCCCTTGCTGGGTTCCTCTGCAGGAGCAGCCTTCTGACGCTGCAGGCAATATCCAGTCATAGAGATCCACGCTGCAGAAGCTCTTAGGCGAGTGGCAGAACTGCCAAACTTGGAAATATCTCAAGCACTTCTTCCTGAGTGGGATGGTCATGGAACGATGCTGCCTTCACAGCGGCAGGAGAGAGCCAAAACTGCTAGGGTGCCCCAGTCCGGGAGGCAGCCAGGAAGTTGGCTACTGATAAGGTCTGAGAGAGGGCGGTCCAGATGCTGCCATCTCTCTCAAAGGACCTCAGGGCTTGCCAAGCCTACAGGTTTGCACAAAAGGGTGCAAAACTGGGGAAAACCATCCAAAAGCAGGGATGGGATAAAACCAAGAGCTGCACAAAAGGTAGGAGCCATCCAAAAGCGGGAATGGTCCAGTCACAGCAGGAACCTGTCCTTGCAGTGGCAGGGGACTCTCAAGATGGGGACTCTCAAGGCAGGAAAACCCAAGGCAGGAACCCTTGCTCTATTTATCCTTTTTCTAGACAAAGTGTCCCTTTACCATTTATACTGGGCATGGAAACCCAGCCAACCACCTGCCCGATTCCAGCGTGGGCTTCCACACGGGTCAGCCCACGTGCAGGGAGGCTCCTTTTGCTGCCCGCTTCAAGGCCGCAGGGCAGGGGGATGGGAGGGCGAAGGGAAAGCAGTTTTTGCGCCACCTTCTCCCATCTCAAGCTTGGCAGAGTGGGAGGGAGAAGAAAGGAATTTGGGGTACCCCGGGACAATGGAATATATTGAAGTGAAGCCTAACACCCTCTTTGATTCAGAGAGCAGGATTCTTGAAGTCATCTTTGCTTTTGTGTTTCTCTGGTCTTGGGACAAGCTATCTGGAGTTCAGCGTGTCCTCAAACAGCTATGATATGTATCCACTGGGGAATGCCATGCAGGAAGCCACAGGTCTCTAGTGCGCATTGAGCACCTGTTCTCAGGAGGCTGCTGGTGATAAAGAACATCCAGAATACTGGCTGCATGCACTATGGGTCAGGGCATCTGACTCCTGTGTGTCCAGGTGCCGTTCGTTACCAGATGGACCAGTGCAAAGGCAAGAACATGGTCCCTGTGCTTAGTTGTGCGTTAGTTACTCAAGTGATGCATTGTTGTTCATATGCTGGCAGCCTGATCTGTAGCTGGAGTGACTTCATCAGTGGTTTGTTCTGCACCAGCTGGTGGATGTCTGCTGCTGGGAACTGCAGGCACACCTTTCTCATTTCTGCTCTTGTTTTGCTGCCAAGACTTGGAGCAGCTGACCTGCTTTGTCTGAGTGCTGGAGTGCATCAACTAGTTTCAGTGTGGTTCGTTGCTTTGGGCTCGGAGTTTGTTCATCTCATTTATCATAATTTGCTAACCCTAAACCAGGTACAGCCAACATAGGAGAGCTTGGCAGAGACTGCAGGTGTCCTTTAGGGGTGACATGCATTTAAAATCCCTTTTATAGTAATGCTGTTGTAAAAGGGTACTTAGTGTAAGTGGTGATAATGCTCAGATGATTTCTTTAAAGAAATTAACTTTTGTATAGCATTTCTTCTAATGTATCCCTCGGCAAAAATCCTCTCACTATAATTACAGCTTTGTAAATCCACTTCTTTTTTTCTGCTCGTATTTGTAACAGAGGATTTGTGTATTGAGTTACAGCTGCAAATACCTCATAAATCCAGAAGCTGAGTATTACTTGTGATATACTGTGAGGAAAAAAAAGTGAAGCAAATACCATTGTCCTTCTAAAAAGACATAAACATACACGAAACCTTTTTTATATGAGGCATCCAAAATGGGGCAAATAGCACTTTGCCCTTTCCTGCTAGTTGAGCATATAGAGGTTTTCAGAGTGCATAGTGCTTCAGTTGTTTATTCTGATCTCCTTTGGTAGAAGCTAACATGAAAGCTAATTGCAACAGATTGACTATGTTACTTTACTATACATTTACTAGCCAAGTGTCAAAATCTATCAGTTTGTCTCTTAATCAGTTCAGTCCAATTCCACCTTTCAAAAAACCCTGGAGATTCTGCATGCTTGACCTTAGCTTCAGAAAATAAACCAAATGTAATTTTTTAAAGGCTTTTATCTTGTTAGCTTCATCAGAAATTAATGACTCAGCAATATTTTAATATTTTGGTTATCAGTAGAGGTTTGTGCTGTTGTCACCACTTCTCCACAAATGATGAGAAGTTAGGCAGCTGCAGAGACTGCTTAACCATAACGGTGTTTCAGTGATTGTTTTTAATTGCTGCCTATATTGGGCAGAGGGAGAAATTTTCTAAAGCGCTTCTTAGAAATGCCTGTTTCTGTTTCATCTTCTCTGTCTTATACAGGCAACCAAACCTGCCATTTGAAAAATGCTTTGCAGTGGGATTGCTGACCTGATTTTAAGGAGTATGTGCTTAAAATACAGTATAATTTTTACCATAAATATAGAAAAAATAATTTTTAGCATAAATAAATTACCCTTCTTTCCCTGTACTCAGCACTGGTCAGACTACACCTCAAGTCTTGTGTCTAGTTCTGGGCTACTCAATTCAAGAGAGATATTGAAGTGCTGGAAGGTGTCCAGAGAAGGGCAGCAAGGCTGGGGAGAGGCCTGGAGCACAAACTCTATGAGGATAGGCTGAGGGAGGTGGGGGTGTGCAGCCTGCAGAAGAGGAGGCTCAGGGCAGACCTCATTGCTGTCTACAACTACTTGAAGGGAGGCTGTAGCCAGATGGGGTTGGTGTCTTCTGCCAGGCAACCAGCAACAGACCAAGGGGACACAGTCTCAAGCTGTGCCAGGGCAGGTCTAGGCTGGATGTTAGGAGGAAGTTGTTGGCAGAGAGAGTGATTGGCATTGGAATGGGCTGCCCAGGGAGGTGGTGGAGTTGCCGTCCCTGGAGGTGTTCAAAAGACTGAATGAGGTGCTTAGTGCCATGGTCTGGTTGATTGAACAGGACTGGGTGCTAGGTTGGCCTGGATGATCTTGGAGGTCTCTTCCAACCTAGTTGATTCTAGGATTCTTTCTAAGCTTGCTTTTACTAACTTTCAAATGGCAGATTTTCTTTTCATTTGTTCTTGGGTTATTTTTCATAGCTTTCAGACTGTGTGCAGACCCTAAGGATGTATTCCTTGCTAAAGTCGTGCAGTCTGTGCCATAGTTTGGCACTGCATTGGGACCACTTACTGGGCCATGTGTTATACATGGGAATTTACTAGGGGCAGATGCTGTAAAAGTAGAAAAATCCAGGCTAAATCAATTTAACAAATACTGAAAATCAAAATAAATCAGTTAATGTACTGCCAATTAGTTCACAGTAATTCTTTTCCTCATTAGACACATGCATTAAGCTTCTGCTTTCATAGAACCTTCTTGCTTAATTCTGGATGGAATTACCATGAGAACTCAATTTCAGTGTGCAGGTATGATGATTGCAGGACATGGCACCACTACCTTGGTTATTAGGGAAGGTACGGGTGGATAAACAGAATTTCTGGATATAGGGTGAGCTGTGGAGGCAGCCAGGTGTAAGGGACTGGAAATTGCTGTGTCTGTGTCTCCACATTGTTGGGAGAATCATTTAGGATATGGGGAGCTTGGCGCTTTGCACACTGTGGTCGACCGAGGGGCTTTGGGGCCTGTGAAGCTTCCTGACAGGACTTTAGGACCCTTGGATCTTCTCCCTGGCGGCAGAAGTGGCAAAGGGACAGCGTAGAGCCCTGGTGACAAACACAGCGTTCATGGAATCCTGGAGCATGCATCAGGCATGTGCTGCACTGTGGAATCAGGGCGGGTGGCTACTTTTAGCAGCAGTGTGAAACCATGAAAGGCGTCACAGTATGGCGAGTGGAAGGAACTGCTTGGAAGGCAGTGCGTGGGGCTCCCTGGGGTGGGCGGCAGGTCACAGCCCGCCGTGAGCAGCCGCTGCTGGGGAAAGCTGTTTGGCAAGGCGGTGGCATGTGAAGAATCTCTTGCTGAGAAGGCAGCGGCTGGAGACTGGGCCTGTCGAGAACCACCGTGCTGCCTGCCGCGGAGAGAGCTGGCGGCCTGCTGGCCCTGCTTGCTGCCTCTCTGTGCGTCATCCCTGCTTGACCACCGTGGTATTTGTATCTGCAGCCTGTCAAATAAACCGGTGTGGCACTGACTCTGTTTGAGTCTTAGTTCTGGTCCCGAGAGCATAAAGTTAGTCACATTAAAGGTCCAGCTGGGCATCACCCAGGAGTTAAGCTCAGTCATACCCAGCCCCTCTAATATCTCAGGACCTGCTGTAATGCAAAGGGGAATGCAAACTTCTGCCATATTACCCATCCCTAGACTGTGACACCAGGCTGTAAGCACTATGTTGGGGCTGGCACCCTGGAAAAGAGAATGTAAGAAAGTGTGTTGTCTTTTATTCCAGTAACAACATTCACTGGCTAGGGAGAGGGACAAGGGTCTGCTGGAGAGGACCAGCAGAGGGCTACAAGGATGATGAGGGGTCTGGAGGGCATGGCTGATGAGGAGAGGCTGATTGTATCTTTGGCAGTCTTTTTCATTGGATAATTGCTCTCCCTCCTTTTAGAGGGAAATGGAATAGAATCAACCAGGTTGGAAGAGACCTCCAAGATCATCCAGTCCAACCCCCCTGCCATGGGCAGGGACACCCTACCCTAGATCAGGCTGGCCACAGCCTCATTTAGCCTGGCCTTAAACACCTCCAGGGTGGGGCCTCAACCACCTCTCTGGGCAACCCATTCCAGGCTCTCACCACCCAAAGTCTCTACATTGCAATAATGTATTAGCTTTTCCTTGTAATGGCACAAGAAATACATACATTTTTTGAAGGGCAGATAAATAAGTTTGAAATAGTTACTTTTGGTACAGTTTTTATTTTACAGGAAAATTATTTTCTTTGTCCTATTTTAAGGAAAATTATGACATGAATGGCTTATAATGTAAATAAAATATGCTGTAGTAGAATTCGAAAGTCTACTAGCCATAATATATATTTATCTTGTTAATTCTTCATTAAAACAGAGAATTGCATTGGAGATGCTGGCAAAACAGGACTATAGGTATTGCTGTCTGTGGAGCAGACTTATTGAAGAGAATGATAGCCTCTGGACAGCATGTTCAGTAAAGCAGTGGTGAGTTTGTAGCTCTTTAAGGTGTTCTCAACAGGCATGGCACCAGACATGGCTGTTGTTCACTCTACCCCTGGAGCTGGAATGAGAGCTCAGTGACTTTTCCAGACATGGCTGGCTCCCTGTGATGTTTTATAAAAAAGGAAATTGTAGTTGCTTTGCTCAGTCACTCTCCTGAACCTCTGAGTAGCAGAGCATCCTGCGGGGCCTATAGAAGTAAGTTGGAGCAAAATCTGGGCTGCTGGTGAATTTGTCCATGAGACTGCATAGAGTTCACAGAATCACAGAATGTCAGGGGCTGGAAGTGACCTCGAAAGATCATCTAGTCCAAACTTCCTTCCAGAGCAGATCATCTAGACCAGATCACACAGGAATGCATCCAGGCATGTTTTGAATATCTCCAGAGAGGGAGACTCCGCAAATGCCCCTGGGCAGCCTGTTCCAGTGCTCTGTCACCCTCACAGGGAAAAAATTCCTCCTCATGTTTCCATGAAATTTCCTATGCCTCAACTTCCACTATTGCCCATTGTCCTGTCCCAGGGCATCACCCAGCAGAGCCTGGCTCCAGCCTCCTGGCACTCACCCTGCACACATTGATAACCATTGCTGAAGTCACCTCTCAGTCTCCTCCTCTCCGAGCAGCACAGCCCCAGCTCCCTCAGGCTCTCCATTCCCTTAATCATCTTTGTGGCTCTCTGCTGGACTCTCTCAAGCAATTCTATATCCTTCTTGAACTGAGGGGCCCAGAACTGAACACAGTGCTCCAGATGTGGCCTCACCAGGGCAGAGGAGGAAGGGAGCCTCTCTCGACCTACTAACCACAGCCCTTCTAATACACCCCAGAATGGCATTGGCCTTCCTGTCCACCAGAGAACATTGCTGGCTCACGGTCAGCCTCCCATCGACTCGGACCCCCAGATCCTTTTCCCCTTTGCTGCCATTCAACAGATCAGTCCCCAACCCATACTGATCCTTGGGGTTGTTCTTTCCCAGGTGCCAGACTCTACACTTGCCCTTGTTGTATTTCATTCAGTTTCTCCCTGCCCAGCTTTCAGCCTGTCCAAGTCTCTCTGAATGGCAGCACAGCCTTCTGGTGTGGCAGCCACTCCACCCAGTTTGGTGCCATCAGCAAACTTGCTGATAGTGCTCTCTGTGCCCTCAGTCAGGTCACTGATGAATATAAACAGAACTGGTCCCGGTACTGAGCTGTGTGGGACTCCACTAGTCACAGGCCTCCAACTAGTCTCAATTCTTTTTTTTTTGCATCTAATGGTAACTTTAAAGAATTTCCCCCTAGATGTTTCTTTCCAAACTAGGATATCATAGAATCATAGAATCATAGAATGGTTTAGGTTGGAAGGGACCTCAAGGATCATCCATCTCCAACCCCCTGCCATAGGCAGGGACACCTCCCACTAGAGCAGCTTGCTCAAGGCCTCATCCAGCCTGGCTTTAAACGCCTCCAGGGAGGAAGCATCCACAACCTCCCTGGGCAACCTGTGCCAGTGTCTCACCACCCTCACTGTAAAGAACTTCCTCCTAACATCCAGTCTAAATCTCCCCTCTTCCAGCTTAAACCCATTCCCCCTCGTCCTGACATTACCAGACCTTGTCAATAGTCCCTCCCCAGCCTTCCTG
>WAAF01017480.1:19727-58250 GCA_013400475.1 Tricholaema leucomelas | reverse complement strand
GTAAAAATGCAGAGTTTGGAAAGTAAAAATGTAGAGTTAGGGAAGTAAAAATGCAGGGTCTGGAAAAGATGGTTTTGGTGCCAGAGAAAATATCAAGACTGCACAGCTTCCATCAAGGAGAACCCTTTTTTTGTGCTCAAAACTAAGACTTCCAGAAAATTTCATCTCACTGAACTCTAGGTGCTACATAACCCCTTCATTAAAACAGTTCCTTGCAGATTCAGGTCTCCTATACAAGTGACATGGACCTACATGTTACCACCACTTAGAATGTGAGGATCTACTCTACCACATCTAACTGCAAAACTGACCCCTCAAAACATTAAAGTTTCTCTCATTTTTAACAGCACTATCAGCTAGTGTAAAAGCACAGGAAGAGCTTGTAACCAGCTTTAAAACACTCCTGCCTTGGATGGCCTCTGTTTGTTTAATAGACAATTTGGTTTGTGCCCTATCCCTCCCCTCAAGCCCACTGCCAGCTTACCCTGTTTCCCTGGCATCTGATGGTTGGGTGTTTCCAACTTCTCGTGTCAGCTTGAACTAAGGAAAACACAAAAAGTTGTTCAACTCCTCCCTGACCAGATTAGATGTTATCATGGATATCACTCACACTCTGGATCCCCTGAGATTCCCTAGATATCCTTCAACTTTCCCCCATCCCATAGCCCATTACTGCATTGGTTTGGGGTTTTTTTTTTTAATCATCACAATATTTCATAGAATCATTTCACAGAATCACAACCGGGTTGGAAGAGACCTCCAAGATCATCCAGTCCAACCTAGCACCCAGCCCTATCCAGTCATCTAGACCATGGCACTAAGTGCCTCATCCAGGCTTTTCCTGAACACCTCCAGGGACTCCACCACCTCCCTGGGCAGCCCATTCCAATGGCAAATCACCCTCTCTGTGGAGAACTTCCTCCTACTATCTAGCCTATACTTCCCCTGGTACAACTTGAGACTCTGTCCTCTTGTTCTGTTGCTGGTTGCCTGGGAGAAGAGACAGATCCCCACATAGCTACAACCTCCTTTCAGGAGCTTCGTATTCTTTTAGCTTAGCATGAAGCTTTATCTTTGATACCTGTCAAGCTGAGGGGAGACTAAACAAAGCCTTCATGATGTAAGAAACACTGAAAGCACACTTAAGTGCCAAAATACTTAATCACACTTGGAACGAGTATGACAATATTGTGATGTTACAGTGTCCAACCAAAGGCAGAACTGAAGAGGTCAATTCATTACTTCATTAAAGAAATCAGCACCTCACATAACTGGATCTAGTCTTCCAAGGAAATATCTTAGGAGCTTCCTTCAGAAGTCCCTAAATGCTCTATCTGAAAACACAAGCTTAGTATGCAGCATGGTCTGAGCAGGAGGGGTATGGGTAGAAATCAAGAGGGAACACTCTACATTTTAAAAGAGCACCTAAGAACATGATATTGTAAATACAGATGAGCTCAAAGATGAGCAGCAACAAGCCCCAAATTTGCCTCTTAGAAATCCACAAGCAGTACAAAGTATCACAAAAAGAAGCCTAGCAAAATGCTGTATTACATAAACTGCTAACAAGGGAGACTCAGCTTCAGAGACACAGCTAAAAACTCTCCTTTGATCATGATGAGAAGGAAAAAAGATCAGGATGTTTTGTTGTTTAAAATGAGGCTTGGCAGAGAAAGAGATTGAGATATCACTGATCTATTCTATACTGTGCCAGCTGGAAAGGTACATAGAAAAGAATCATATAATCAGTCAGGGTTAGAAGGGACCACAAGGATCAGCCAGTTCCAACTCCCCTGCCATGCCCAGGGACACCCTACCCTAGAGCAGGCTGCACACAGCCTCAGCCAGCCTGGCCTGAAACACCTCCAGCCATGGGGCCTCAACCACCTCCCTGGGCAACCCATTCCAGCCTCTCATCACTCTCACGACGAACAACTTCCTCCTCATGTCCAGTCTGAGTCTACCCACCTCCAGCTTTTAGTCCTGTCACTCCCTGAAAGCCTAAAAAGTCCCTCCCCAGCTTTTCTGTAGGCCCCCTTCAGATCCTGGAAGGCCACAAGAAGGTCACCTGGGAGCCTCCTCTTCTCCAAACTGAACAGCCCCAACCCTCTCGGTCTGTCCTCAAAGGAGAGGTTCTCATGGCCCTTCTCTAGACACGCTCCAGCATGTCCACATCTCTCTTGTAGTAGGGGCTCCAGAATCACCCTTGGAATCACCTTTTTCCAAAAGCTAGGTTAAAGCAAAGTAATGCCAGAATTAAGTGATTTAAAGGCTGTCAAAGAACAAATAAAGAGAGGATGTGTACAACAAAAGCTAATACTTCTCTCTGGATCCACCTCCCACACTACCTTAAGCAACAGGCTGAGCCAGAAGCAAAGGGGGCTAAACCTGTGTGAAGAAAACAACACACACAATTGACTGGCAAAATATATTTGCAAGTAAGACTGTAGATAAAAAGGAAGCCAAAATGTACGATGTAGAGATGGCTTCAACATGCTGTTATGTCCATCTGCAATCACACAGTATGTATTTCATGCTCTACAGTGCACTTGGGATAAAAAAGAAGCACTAATAACTACAAAGATCAAAATGCAGCTCCTTAGATTGTTAGAAGAGAAAAGGAATGCAACAGAGAAAGAAAAAAAAAACACAGTACTTTAGCATGTTAAAGAAAGATGTCCTTAAAATCTGCCTGAAACCAACCAAACCACGTGGCAGTGCCATTATTTTAAATTGAAAAGAAGTAAAACCCAACCAGAAAACCTTATTATCCCAGCTGTCAATCATAAAAATCTGACTGCATCTGTAAGCATTCAAAAGAACCAGAGATTTGCATTAAAAATAACCCATAATCTTGCAAGCAAATATTGAATCAGGTAAACTGATTGTGAAATAAGAGCAGCTTCTCTCAGCAAATTCCCTGAAATCAATCACAATGATGAAGAAAATTTGTAGCTGTTTCTTTTTTTTTTTTTAATGGGAAAAAAGGATGAAGTTAGATGAAACTCTAAACTGGAGGAAGTAAGACTTGAGAGAGGAAAATCCTCAAGGCTCCCTTAGGTCCCATCATTAATATGTTTTCCCAAAGTACCAAATCAAGGAATTGATGACTGTTAGCCAAAGTCTATTTTTGGCTACAGAGTATCTATGTTAGGAAGTATTTGAGATTATTTCTTTAATGAAGTACACTTAACAGAGAAAATTAACTGAGTAGTCCTTATTAACCACACAACCTAAATGCTTTTTTTCATACAAACAATCACTGACAGAGCCTGAAGGCAGACAATACTCTTAGGTTATCTGCATAATCAGAAAGGGTGTGATAACTGGCATAGATAAACCTATTAAGTATGAGTTAGCTGACCAAGTTTCTGTTTGTATAATGTCTTGCCTAGATAGGAAGGAGAACTCTAATGTAAACAAACACAGGGCAGCTCCTCAGCTAGGATAAACCATTCATCACTTTCTTCCTTTTCCATGAGCTGTGTGCTTTATCCTAAGGAAACACCACTGTGATGCTCCTGCAAAACACCTCATCAGTCTAACATTATGTATAGCTTTGGTGCCACGTTCAGAGCAGCATTTTCCAGAAGACAGACAACAAGAAGGCTGAGTTAGCAGAGCCTGGGAAGAATTTGTTGTTGTTCTGCTGCTATCCACCAGCAGAACTGAAATGATTCCCAACTGCAAGGTTACAGCAGTTTTTCTTTCTGGCTGTATTCATTCTGCTGTGAACAGCGTTACAGAAAATGCAACTACAAACAAATCAAAGGATCCAAAGGTTGAATTATTAGATGATTAAATATTAATTAAAGTATCCAAAGATGAATCAGGATGTCACCTAACTAGAATTCCAAAAAGTTCAGATGATTTTCCTGCCAGCCCCTGGCTTACACAGCGCTTTGAACAAGTCCTCGGTCTGCTGTAGATTGCAGCATCTCTAAATAGATTTCACAGAGAAATATTATCCTGACTCAATTTACTGAGCAGTATGAGAAGCAGAAATTTCATGTTTGATCTTTAGAATAACGTGGAAAGGATGCTGAGACAGGGAACGTCCTTATTTCCATTGTGGAAACATAATTCCCTGAGGCTTTGAGTAGAGCTACAATAGGAATTATCGACACTTTATTTTCTGACCCCACAGTTCCCAAGCATCTGTTTTAAACGTTCACAATAGAGTCACATGGCTGTCTTCATTATTCTTTGTTTTACTACTATGTAACACAGCAGAATGAAATGGCATTCTTATCTTAGCTTCTATTAAACAAGTCCTGATCAGCTGAATTTGTTTGAAATTCAACACAGGAGCCAGGGCAGCTCCACCTGCAGAGAACTAAAAGATACCAGATTTAATTTACTTATTTTTAACAATTATTTCTGGGACACATTGGAATAAATTGCACCAAGCAGCTCCAAAACCTTAGTTCAACGATACTCCATTCTTCAAAAAAAGAATAAATGCAATTGTATCAAACTGAAGAGGAATTCAGCTATTAGTTATCCCTGACAGTTGGAAAGCACCGGCAGCAATTCCTGTAACCTATTAGGCCCTGAAAACAGACTTGCCTGAACTACAAATTAAATTACAACTTGAAGTTCAGGACAGATTATTTTGTTAAGATTGGTAACAGCAAGGCAAAAACCTAGACATGAAGGTCTCAGTACCTTGGTCTGCTCCTTTGAGCAGAGGTCTTCCAAGCTGTTAACCCTACAGCCACAGGTACCCTTGGTCTGCTCCTCTAAGCAGGGGTCTTCCAAGCTGTTAACCCTACAGCCACAGGGTGAGTGTTAAGAGCACCTCACTTTTACCATGCTTTTTTCCCAGCTAGTATGAACACAGCACAGCAGAATCACTCTAAACACAAAGGAAACACAGGAGAAATCCATTTTTCCTGCTCTATGTCACCCTGCTCTATGTCAACTAGATAATTAATTTAATAGCACGAGATTCTGCTGCCATGTTCTGTATTTTCTTATTCAAAGAAAGCAGAAGACAGTTCAACAGCTCCTGCCAGTTAAAGGCAAATTAACTCACATCATTCATTAATTTGGTCTTGATGAGTAGAGAGATACTTAGTCTGATGAGTTCTTGCACCACTTGAACTCCATGACAGCAATATGTAAGAGGTTTTAATTCAGTAACTTTAATTCCAGCATAGGTCTTACAACTACCTTTCAATGAAGCCTCAAAAACTCTTTGTTAACTGCTATCAAATAGTTAACAGATACTGTTTTTAAGCTCAAACATTAGCCAGATCTCAGACTTGAACAAGTATGAGCCCCCCCTTCAAAAGCACTGATTTCATAGAGAAGCAAGAGAACCAAACCTCATTACCACTCAGCGTTAACTGCCTACAGAAAATAAACTGTTCTGGACTGCACCAAACCAAACACTCCCCAACAACTCTTCCAACATCCATTAACAGAAGTGACATAAGGAAAATATTTGGACTACAACGATTAACTGTGGATACAAAGGACAAAGGATAAAATCCCAGATGTTCTACACTGAGCAAGATAAAAAAATCACCAGCATCCTATAGTAGTAAGACAAAGTTTCCACTCAAAAGGACTGACTCTGTGCACCTACACTGAGCAACACCACCGCAGAGGAGCTTTAACTATTCTGTTATGAAAACAGTGTTGAGAGCAAGGATTCACAAAAATGAAAGAGAAACAAGAGGGAGGGGGAGGGAAGCTGCTGTGATCGCATCTAGCATCCCTTGTTTAGCAATTCAGCCTTCTCTGCAAGCCCTTTCTGGCTTCACACACCACCAGTCTTTCACATTTAAATGCCTTGCACTATCCTTAAGAAACAGACCAGCCAAATACATATATAAAGCTTAATCTCACCATCTAACACCTGCCAGTTACCATTCCACTGAGCAAACCTGAGTATTGAAATAGTGACAAATGAAGTCTTTAAAGTCTCTTCTAAAGCTCTGAAAAACATCCTGTGTGGTTTTGTCTTCTAGAAGTAACTGGTTTTCAAGGCAGCAAGATACCATTGCTATACAATCCTAAAATACAGAAATTCTATAATAGTCTTTATTCTTTGCTATATAATAGTTTATAATATAGAAATTCAACAATTTCATGATTCCATTCTATATAGTAACCTATAATACAGCAATTCTATAACCTTCTGTATTGTATTCTATATAACATCCTATAATAGAGCAATTCTGTAATATTCTACATAGTAACCTATAATACAGCAATTCTATTAATCTTCTATATTCTATTTCATATATCCTATAATATAGCAATTCTGTAACATTCTATATTCCCTTCTATATAGTAATCTATTAAACAGCAATTATGTTAACTTTCTATATTCTCTTCTATATAGTAACCTATAATACAGCAATTCTATTAATCTTCTATATTCTATTCCATATAATATCCTATAATATAGCAATTCTGTAACATTCTATACAGTAATCTATAATACAGCAATTATATTAACCTTCTATATTCTATATAATATCCTATAATATAGCAATTCTGTAACATTCTATACAGTAATCTATAATACAGCAATTATATTAACCTTCTATATTCTATATAATATCCTATAATACAGCAATTCTGTAACATTCTATATTCCCTTCTATACAGTAATCTATAATACAGCAATTATATTAACCTTCTATATTCTATTCTATATAATATCCTATAATACAGCAATTCTGTAACATTCTATATTCCCTTCTATATAGTAATCTATTAAACAGCAATTATGTTAACTTTCTATATTCTCTTCTATATAGTAACCTATAATACAGCAATTGTATTAACATTCCATATTCTATTCTATATAATAGCCTATAATACAGCAATTCTGTAACCTTCTATATTCTATTCTGTGAATCCTATAACACAGCCATTCTGTAACATTCTATATTCTATTCCTATATAATAGCCTATAATACAGCAATTCTGTAACCTTCTATATTCTATTCTATGTGATATCCTATAACACAGCCATTCTGTAACATTCTATATTCTATTCCTATATAATAGCCTATAATACAGCAATTCTATAACCTTCTATATTCTATTCTATGTGATATCCTATAACACAGCCATTCTGTAACATTCTATTCCTATATAATAGCCTATAATAGAGCAATTCTGTAACCTTCTATATTCTATTCTATGTGATATCCTATAACACAGCCATTCTGTAACATTCTATATTCTATTCCTATATAATAGCCTATAATACAGCAATTCTGTAACCCTCTATATTCTATTCTATGTGATATCCTACAACACAGCCATTCTATAACCTTCTATAATCTATTCAATAGCCTATAATATAGCAATTCTATAATATTCTATGTTGTTTTATAATAGCCTATAATACAGCAATTACATTAAGCTTCTATATTCTATTCTATACAATATCCTATAATACAGCAATTCTGTAACATTCTATATTCTCTTCTATATAGTAACCTATTAAACAGCAATTATATTAACCTTCTATACTCTATTCAACATCCTATAATATAGCAGTTCCATAATATTCTATATTCTATTCCTATATAATAGCATATAATAGAGCAATTCTATAACATTCTATATTCTGTTTTATAATAGCCTATAATACAGCAATTACATTAACCTTCTATATTCTATTCTATATAATAACCTGTAACACAGCAATTATATTAACCTTCTATATTCTATATAATATCCTACAATATAGCAATTCTGTAACATTCTATAATCTATTCTATATAGTAACCTATNAAAAAAAAAATAGCCTCATATTCTGGCACTATCAGGTCCATAATTGTACATAACATTGTATGAATACAGTTTCCTAAACTATATGGAGCAAAACCAGAACATATTCTTTTGGGGAAAGAGGAAAACATAGTCTTGGGGGGAAAGAACATAGTCCTGGGGGGAAGGAACATAGCCTTGGGGGGAAGGAACATAGCCTTGGGGGGAAAGAACATAGCCTTGGGGGGAAAGAACATAGTCCTGGGGGGAAAAAAGAGAACCTATTCTTTGGGAAAGAGAACTGGTTAACATTTTAGCCAAATATTAAACAAAACCAAAACAAGAAACAGAAAACAAAACCATGAAGCATAGCTACACATATTTCCAGAAGTGTAAAGCATAATTCAGTATTTTAAACTGAAGTGTGCAAAGTTAAATGTTAAGTAAGATACCACTGGGTTCTTTGAACTCAGGTTTTTCTGAATGATGTTATTTATTCCTCTTTCACCTACTCTCAAATCAAAACTTCTCTTTGGAAGAGTCTTATTTAGTGTTTTAATAAGCTGCCATTATCAATCTTCAAGATAAAAAATCACTATGCCACGAATTTTTGCCATGTCTTCTCATGCAAAATCATCCATGTAACATTGAAAAGCATTTGCTGTTAGGGAATTACTTTGTATAATTGGAGATAATGCTTTCTGAAAGCTCTTAAAAGAAAAACACCAGTTCAGATCCTGCAAAGAATTCCAAGCAGAAAAAAAGTAGTCCATTGGCATTGGTCTGCATGCAGAACTGGAGGCACTTTTTAGTAGATGTTGAACACTGAGCCATTTGTGAATAAGAGCTTATGCTTAAATATCAGTGAAAGAGATTCAACTCTCCCTCTCTAAACTCAAGTTATCATTCATAATCAGTTTCTGCTAAGTGAAACAAACCCCAAACCAAGTGCCAAAGTACAACACAAGGAAGCCCTGACTGTGTGGAGAGTTAATTTAACATGGACACTGCTTTTCTTGTTCCAATCTAGTAACAGCAAAATCAGAGAGTGTTTGATACAAAGCATATGACAGCAATTATTTCAAATCCTAGAATGACTTGGGTTGGAAGGGACCTCCAAAGGTGATTAATCCACTCCAACCTCCCTGCAGTCATCAGGTACAACCTCCACCAGATTGGGTTGCTCAGAGCCTTGTTGAGCCTGACCCTGAGTATCTCCAGGGATGGGGCCTCAACCATCTCTCTGGACAATCTGTTCCAGTGTTCCACCACCCTCCTGGTAAAAAAACATGTAAATCTATGCTTCTCTAGGTTGAAGCCAATGCCCCTCATCCCATCACTACAGGCCTCTGTAAGCAGTCCCTCACCATCCTTCTTTTAGCCCCCTTCAGGTACTGGAAGGTCACTCTTAGGTCTCTCTCAAGCCTTCTCTTCTCCAGGCTGCACAACTCCAGGTCCAGCTGCCTATCCTCACAGGGAAGGTGTTCCAGCCCCTTAATCATCTTCATGGCCCTCCTCTGTACCCACTCCATACAGTCCATGTCCTTCCTGTGTTGAGGGCTCCAGAGCTAACTTTAAAACAACGAGTTAGTTTTCATTTGCAATTTTTACTGCCTTCAGGATCTTTCTGACCACTGCAGTAACTTCCAAACCTTACCATTAATATCTACAGCCTGCAGCATAAACAGCAGTACATTGCCCTAAAAAAAAAAACCCTCCATTTAGCAGAAAGAGACTTTAGTAATTGATGAGATTTAAGATAATCTTCAGTGAAGAGTCAAATACTTCTTGTTAGAAAAACATGAGGACATTTCAGTTCAAAGTCATCCAAAAAAAACCAAAAATCAACTAACAACTGTTTGCTTACCCAAACACAGTAGAAAAAAGGGAAAAGCACCTGCATAAATAACACAACAGCACAACTAGTTGGAAATTTCAACCACCACTTGTGTACATTTGTGACATATCATCCCTCACACATTTCACAGCTCTGCCCTGCAAAGATGCACAGCTTTTATAGACACAACCATATGGGATTTTTGTTTTGTTTTGTTTTTTATTAGAAGGAGTCAGAAATAAATCTGTAAGGCTTTTGCTTTTATTTCCATAAGCTTTTTCATTTACTATTGGGTCCTTCTGCTTTGAAGAGTTAAACTCTTCTATTAGTTGATAAAAAATAGTGAATACTTCAGGAAAGGTATCAAAAATCAGCTGTTACCTGACAAAGTATTTTGGATGTTAATACTGTGAATATTTAACTACAAATCTAAGTCAGCTTCTTCCCAAAAGAGGATGCATTATTTTTACCCAAACTTTGATTCATAGAATGGTTTTGGTTGGAAGGGAACTTAAAGATCATCTGGTTCCAACCCCATGCCATGAACAGGGATACTTTAAAGAGTTAAACTCTTCTTTGAAGAGTTAAACTCTTCTATTAGTTGATAAAAAACAGTGAATACTTCAGGAAAGGTAGCAAAAATCAGCTGTTACCTGATAAACTATTTCAGATGTTAATACTGTGAATATTTAACTACAAATCTAAGTCAGCTTCTTCCCAAAAGAGGATGCATTATTTTTACCCAAACTTTGATTCATAGAATGGTTTGGGTTGAAAGGGACCTTAAAGATCATCTAGTTCCAACCTCATGCCACGAGCAGGGATACTTTCCACTAGCCCAGGCTGCTCAAGGCCTTATCCAACCTGGCCTTGAACACCACCAGGGAGGGAGCATCCACAACCTCCCCGGGCAACCTGGTTCAATGTTTCGCTTCCCTCACTGTCTTCTTTCACAGAATCACAGAATCAGTCAAGGTTGGAAGGGACCACAAGGATCAGCTAGTTCCAACCCCTCTACCACAGGCAGGGACACACCCTACCCTAGACCACGTTGGCCAGAGCCTCATCCAGCCTGGCCTTAAACACCTCCAGGGAGCCGCCATCCACAATCTCCCTGGGCAACCTGTTCCAATGTCTTGCTTCCCTCACTGTCAACAATTTCACAGAGTCACAGAATCAGTCAGGGTTGAAAGGGACCACAAGGATCACCTAGTTCCAATCCCCCTGCCACGGGCACATCCTACCCTAAACCAGGTTGGCCAGAGCCTCATCCAGCCTGGCCTTAAACACCTCCAGGGATGGAGTCTCAACTCAATTCCCTCCTAATATCATCTATCAACTCTTTCCAAGACCCTAAAATATTTATCTTTTGGGGTTTTCTCCCCAAAAACCAAGGTTTATTTTGTTTTAAAGAGAAAATACAGCAATCAGATGTGCTTCCAAACTCAGTTTCTCAAATAAAAATAGTTGTGGTTTGGTTTTATTTGTTTTAAATTGTTCTATTTTGTCACTGAAAACATTTATATCCTCAAGAGAAATTCAATTTAACCAAGTATCTTTCTACAATGGGAAAAATTTATATTGAATAATTTTACCTTCAGAGTTATGCGTAGTTTTCTTGTGTTTTCGACATAAAATCCTATAAACAAAGTAGTTGAAAACTGTCAAGTCAGTCACCATTCACAGATTATTTACTCATCTTTTCAATTTAAATGCCAGTACATTTTTTTTTTCCTCTCCCACTTGTAGCACTCACTGATACACAACACTTGTAGCGAAAAATACCTTTCTCTAGCACATCATTATCAATCTTTTTGCAATAGCTCTGTTTAGATTCCAAAGTGGGGAAGAGGGAGTTGAGGGTTTGTTTTCTTTTTTTTCAGTTTGCTTTGTTGTTGGTATTTTTTCTTGGGTTTTTTTTTTTTGGTTATTTTTGTTTTCTTAGACAATGTGAAAAACAAACAACAAAAATAAAGAGAGGAAATAAAGGAATAGTTACATGTAAATGCCTTGTGAGGGTTTCTCTCTTATCTGAGCTTTATCATGCAAAGCACAGTAGTAGTGATATGTCTTGTGACACGTTTTTACATCACAGCCAATGGTTGCTCCAGGGCAATGGCATAAAGAGCACATCTGGAAAGAAAAAAACACAGCAGAAATAATGTTACTGTTGGCTTAGTATCTCTGAGTTTTAAAAGAACAGAGTTCAAAACAATGTGAGGGTTAAAAGAATATACTCAGCACTCCTTGTGACAAAATCATTCATCACCAATTCAGAATGAAGGAGGTCACTCACATCATGTGGCTGATGGAAGTGATGCAGCTCTTCACTCCCAAAGGATAGTCATAGAATCATAGAATCAACCAAGTCAGAACAGACCTCCAAGCTTGTCCAGTCCAACCTATCACCCACAGTCTCACAGTATCACCAAGGTTGGAAGAGACCTCACAGATCATCAAGTCCAACCCTTCACCACAGAGCTCAAGGCTAGACCATGGCACCAAGTGCCACGTCCAATCCTGCCTTGAACAGCTCCAGGGACGGCGACTCCACCACCTCCCTGGGCAGCCCATTCCAGTAGCCAATGACTCTCTCAGGGAAGAACCCAGCCCTATCCAATCAACTAGACCATGGCACTATGTGCCTCATCCAGTCTGCTTGTACCAACCATTTCAGAGCTATTCAAATCACAAATTGTACCTGTCAGAATGACATCATGGAAAATACTCCAAATCACTCATTTGGCAATGAAACTTGCAGTCAAAACTACTGATGATCTGCAAATCTACTGTAACCTCAGCAGCTAACTTTACCTCTTTTTCTAGATGGTCTCAACTAAGAATGGTCTGGGTTGGAAGGGACCTCCAAAGGTCATCCAGTCCAACCCCCATGCAGTCAGCAGGGGCATCTTCAACTACATCAGATTGCCCAGAGCTTTGTCAAGCCTTACCTTGAATATCTCCAGAGATTTCCAAACCACTGAATTTAATGAAATATTTGTTAAATACAATTAATTTCTTTCTGTTAGACTAAATTTGTTCTTCATACTTAAACTGTACAAAAGGTTAAATGGAAGCCTATTACAGAATCACCATGTTAGGGGTTGGAAAGGACCTCTGGGGATCACAGAGTCAGCCCCCACCCAAAGCAGGATCACCTAAGGGCAAGTCACAAAGGAGCACATCCAGGTGGGTCTTGCAAGTCTCCAGAAAAGGAGATTCCACAACCTCTTGGGCAGCCTGCTCCAGGGCTCCAGCACCCTTACCATAAAGAAGTTTCTCCTCATGCTGAGGTGGAACCTCCTGTATTCCAGTTTGCTTCCATTGTTCCTTGTCCTATTACTGGGCACCACCAAAAAGAAACCATCACCTTCATCTTGACACTCATTTCTAATCCGTTCTCCTCACATTAGACTCATCATTGCTTAGCCTGCACCATCATGCTTTTAAACTGCTTACTGTCCTCCTTACACCGTTTCAGGAAGGAAATAATTGACAGCATCACCATATTTATCCCTATTACTTTTTACTGACATAATATTGCCCCTAAAATCTCAGAATTCCCACTAAACTCCTCTCCCAAGACATGTGGAGCTCTTTGTTTGTACCCTGTATATTGTCTATGTCCACTCTAAGAGTCTAAGCAATTCCAAACCCCAAAGTGTGCAGTGTAAGATATTCCATACCTAGATCTTTGTGGAATATACTTTCTGTCCACTGCACCAACTTAGTTAAGTTATTGTTAGTCTCAGCTATAACAATATGACTTTTCCTATGAGAACAGGCTATAAGAGTTGGGGTTCTGCAGCCTGGAGAAGAGAAGGCTTCGAGGAGACCTTGGAGTGGCCTTCCAGTATCTGAAGGGGGCTACAGGAAGGCTGGGGAGGGACTATTGACAAGGTCTTGTAATGACAGGATGAGGGCGAATGGGTTTAGACTGGCAGAGGGGAGATTCAAACTGGATGTTAGGAGGAAGTTCTTTCCAGTGAGGGTGGTGAGACACTGGCACAGGTTGCCTAGGAACACTGTGGATGCTCCCTCCCTGGAAGTGTTCCAAAACAGGTTGGATGAGGGCTTGAGTGACCTGTCCTAGTGGGAAGTGTCCCTGTCCATGGCGGGGAGTTGGAACTGGATGATCTTTGAGGTTCCTTCAAGCCTAAACCATTCCATGATAATATACCAGAATTATGTATCACTATCCTGGGTTTCAATTGCAAGAAAGTTAACAGTAAAAATGTCAGAGTTTTGGATCATCTCCATTTACTCCTCTGCAAGCTCTGAAATGCTACAGAGTTAGAGACTGTTCCCTAGTTGTTACCTAAACTGTATGGGCACTTAGCTCATCAATTTCTTACACCTTATGGCTAATATATAAGAATGGTGGATCAAAGTTCTTTATAAAAGCCTAAGTTGAATTTATATACTTCAGTATTTTGAAAGCCAGAAATGACTAAAACTCAATTTTATTTTTATAAACACTATGCTGTACAAACAAAACAGGCTGTGGGAATTTTTACAGTGGTTTACCTATCTGTTGGAAGGTAGGAGAGCCCTGCAGAGGAACCTAGACATGCTGGGTGGGCAGAGGCCGATGGGATGAGATTGAAGAAGGCCAAGTGCAGGGTTCTACACTTCGGCCACAACAACCCCAAGCAACGCTACAGGCTGGGGACAGAGTGGCTGAGAGCAGCCAGGAGGAAAGGGACCCGGGGGTACTGGTGGATAGTAGGCTGAAGATGAGCCAGCAGTGTGCCAGGTGGCCAGGAGAGCCAATGGCATCCTGGGCTAGCTCAGGAGCAGTGTGGCCAGCAGGACAAGAGAGGTTATTCTGCCCCTGTACTCAACACTGGTCAGGCCACATCTTGAGTACTGTGTCCAGTTCTGGGCTCCTCAATTCAAGAGAGATGTTGAGGTGCTGGAAGGTGTCCAGAGAAGGGTGATGAAGCTGGTGAAAGGCCTGGAACACAAACCCTATGAGGAGAAGCTGAGGGAGCTGGGGTTGTTTAGCCTGGAGAAGAGGAGGCTCAGGGGTGACCTCATTGCTGTCTACAACTACCTGAAGGGAGGCTGTAGCCAGGTGGGGGTTGGTCTCTTCTCCCAGGCAAGCAACAACAGAACAAGGGGACACAGTCTCAAGTTGTGCCGGGGGAAGTATAGGCTGGATGTTAGGAGGAAGTTGTTGGCAGAGTGATTGGCATTGGAATGGGCTGCCCAGGGAGGTGGTGGAGTCACCATCCCTGGGGATGTTCAAGAAAAGACTTGATGGGGCTCTTAGTGCCATGGTCTAGTTGACTGGATAGGGCTAGGTGCTAGGTTGGACTGGATGATCTTGGAGGTCTCTTCCAACCTGGTTGATTCTATGATTAGTCTATGTTTCCTGTCTGTAATCAAGTATTTATTCCATTGGTACAAGTCCTGCAGTCCAGAAGATCACTGTCAACAGATTAATTCCCAAGGTGCATGTCCTTGTGGCCAAGAAGGCCAAAGGCATCCTAGAGTGGATTAGGACTGTGGTTAGTAGGTCCAGAGACGTTCTCCTCACCCTCTACTCTGCCCTGATGAGGCCACATCTGGAATAATGTATCAGTTCAAGAAGGACCTCAGAGAACTGCTTGAAAGAGTCCAGCACAGAGCCACGAAGAGGAGAGGAGCATCTCCCTGCTGAAGGAAGGCTGAGGGAGCTGGGACTCTTGAGCTTGCAGCAGGGGAGCCCGAGGGCTGCCCTCATTCCTGGTGATAAAGATGTGCAGGTAGCACAGGGAGGACTGCGCTAGTTTGAAGCTAGCTAGAATGTTTTGGTGAGAAGAACTAGATTACAGGCTGTGAAAGACAAACAAGGGTGATGTCTACTTCACTCACAGGCTTGCTGAGATGTATAAGAACAAGAATCCAAACACAGATAAGGCACTTCTTCTGCTTGGTGCATTGCCTGAGCTGCATCTCTCTCTCTAGGCACTCTGCTGTCTATCTGATTAATCCACTTTGCTTCCTAACCCCCTGGCTGAACCTCCATTCTTTCTTGGCACTGGGGTAAGGTTGAGAGGGGTAGGGGGAAGGTGAAGGGGTGGTTGGGAGCCCCTCCTGGGGACTCAGGTTTCTGGGAGGGCTGTTGTGTTTCTGTATTACCTTTTACCTTGTCTATTTCTGTCTATAACTGTATATACTGTAGATATCTGCTTGTATAAAGTGCTAAGCTGTAAATATAAGCTTCATTCAATTTCCAGAGCCGACTGAGTCTAGTCTGGGTGATTTCCAAAGAAGGAGGGGGGTGGGTAACACCCAAACCATCACAAGCATGCAGCCAGGCTCTGCTCAAAGATGTCCAATAATAGGACAAGGGTCAATGGGTGCAAGCTGGAGCAGAGCAAGTTCCACAAGAACAGAAGGGAAAACTTTTTCACTCTGAAGGTGATAGAGCCTTGGAGCAGGATGGCCAGAGAGATTGTGGAATCTCTCTCTGGAGACTTTCCAAACCCACCTGGATGTGTTTCTGTATGACATGACCCTGTTCTGGCAGGGGGCTTGCAGAAGATGATCTTTTGAGGTCCTTTCCAACCCCTAACATTCTGTGATTCTCTCTGTGTGTGTATCATGTATATGTGAAGTTTGAAAGGCTGCAAAATAGGTAAGCTCTAAAAAGACAACAACAAAAAAACCCTCCCATGCAGAGATATAATCATATCACTGCCTTGTGCTCCCAGATATTTAGACTTCAGAAGTTTTCATGACTGGCCTGTTAAGGTTTGAACCTACCAACCTTTCTCAGATAAATATATCACCATCAGAAAGGTTCTATCTATCAGTTCTATCTATCTTATCACTGCAGCAATGAACATGCCTGTTTTCAGTGTGTATCTGGTCAGCAGCAGCAGCTCCTGAAGGAAGGCAACTATGTAAAATCTGCTGGCAGATAAATTTAGTCCAAGCTATCAATACAATTACTTAACCCAGTGCACCACGCTGAGATATTTTTGCTCAGTGTGTTCCCACATAAAAGAACAGGCTAGAACACAACACAGGCCTTTGAGAGGGTATTTGGGCTAACTACAAACATTTAGCTTTAAGCTTCCTATAAAAGTCAATGGAGGAAGACAGATTCCTCCAGAGAGTGATCCAGAGTTGTTTTCTGACAGCTAGAGAGATAAGAGACCTAAGTTAAGGTCTAAAATTGTCTTGTAAATACTCTCCAAACAGGAAGCATCTCAGGCCTGTGAATCTATCAGGTTAACCAGATCCAGATTCTCTGCAAAAGGCTGAACAAAGTGCCTGCTAGATACAGGTAGTGAGCTCTGAGAATATAGCCTCAATCAAAAGGTCTGGAAGCAGAAAGACAGAAACCATCAATGACACAGAAAGAAATACCCCTCAAAATAAAGCATTTTAGACAGCCAAGAACCAAAAATGCTTATCTATGATCTGTAGAATCATACACTCAAAATCATACACTCAGAATCATAAAATCAACCAGGTTGGAAGAGACCTCCAAGATCATCCAGTCCAACCTAGCACCCAGCCCCATCCAGTCAACTAGACCATGGCACTAAGTGCCTCATCCAGTCTTTTCTTGAACACCTCCAGGGATGGTGACTCCACCACCTCCCTGGGCAGCCCATTCCAATGGCAAATCACTCTCTCTGGGAAGAACTTCCTCCTAACGTCATACAGTTCTACCACATCCTTTGGAAATTCCTAATCACAATGTGAATGGCTCCTGAAAAGTTACTTCTTTATGTTCCAGCTAATTAGAGCAGATAAAGTTCCCTGCATTGAAAAATATTCAAATTAAACACCAGGGAGAAATATTAAATTAGTATTAAATAACTGCAGTTCTACAATAATAGTTTGAACTACTCTTAGTAGCCCAAGAACTGCTAAATATGTAAGAGAGCTTCAAATAACTAAGCTAAAAAAAAATAATAGAAGAGAGTGAACTGATGATTTGCTTGAAATGGATTGAAAAGCTTCACTCATTTGCCTCAAATTCATAGAATCATCTATTAAATCATTACAAAAGGAAGCAATAAAATTCCCCCTTTACTCTGCTCTCCTCAGACCCCACCTGCAGTCCTGTGTGCAGTTCTGGAGCCCCCAACACAAGAGGGATGTGGAACTGTTGCAGCCAGTCCAGAAGAGGACCACGAAGATGATCAGAGGGCTGCAGCAGCTCTGCTATGAGGACAAGCTACAAGAGTTGGAGCACTTCAGCCTGGACAAGAGAAGGATTCAAGGAGACCTTATAGTGATCTCCTAGTATCTGAGTATCTGAAGGAGGCCTACAGGAAGGCTGGGGAGGGACTACTGACAAGGTCTTGTAATGACAGGACAAGGGGTAATGGGTTTAAACTGGCAGGGGGGAGATTCAAACTAGATGTTAGGAGGAAGTTCTTTCCAGTAAGGGTGGTGAGACACTGGCACAGGTTGTCCAGTGATGTGATCTTCGATCACATTCTGTGCTTCTATGCTCCACAATCTCCCTGGAGGTGTTTAAGACCATGTTGGATGAGGCTTTGAGCAACCTGCTCTAGTGGGAGATGTTCTGCCTACAGCATGGGGTTGGAGCTGGATGATCCTTGAGATCCCTTCCAACCTAGACCATTCTATGATTCTACCTTTGGTAGCTACCCCCAGATCTTGGCTGCAAAAGCAAATACTGGTAAAGGTATAACAATACCCTCGTGAGGTGCCTAGAATGTGGGTTTCTTGCTGGAATCTAACAGAAATGTTAAATAGAAATTACTGGATTAGAAATAGAAATTTAGGAAATGGCATTCTTTAGGTGCAGCCCATCAGAGAAGATAAAAAAAACAAAGGGCATATTCTGTACATAAGTTTGCAGATTTGCTTGGAAAAAACACTTACAGACACCTACATTTGCCAGTGGGGAAACAAAAACTGCAAACATAATAATTCTGGATTTATTTTCTACTAATTCCATGATTAAGATAAAAGTCTTAGAACATATGTTTATATGAGAGCAGAACTTGACTGAAATAAACAAAGTACTGAAAAAACAATCTATTTTTTTATCCTTTCCTAAAGACACTTCCAAGAGCGGGTTAACTGACATTTAAATTTCATTTTAGTGTAAGTATAATTATATCTACTAAACTAATCTGTTTGTAGATCTGAAACCAATTTATTCACATAGTCAGATTCATAGAATGGTTGGGAGGGACCTTAACAATCATCTAGTTCCAACCCCCCCTGCCGTGGGCAGGGACATCTTCCACTAGCTCGGATTGCACAAGGCCTTATCCAATCTGGCCCTGAACAGCTCCAGACCTTCCAGGCCAACCTATTCTAGTAATTTACTTTCTTTTAACTTGACCATCTTCTGGGTTGATCAGAGGGCTGCAGCACCTCTCCTGTGAGGACAGACTGAAGGAGTTGGAGCTGTTCAGTCTGGAGAAGAGAAGGCTCCCAGGTGATCTTCTTGTGGCCTTTCAGTATCTGAAGGGGGCCTCCAAAAAAGCTGGGGAGAGACTTTTCAGGATATCAGGGAGTGACAGGACTGGGGGAAATGGAGCGAAGCTGGAGGTGGGTAGGTTCAGGCTGGCTGTGAGGAGGAAGTTGTTGAGCATGAGAGTGATAAGAGGCTGGAATGGGTTGCCCAGGGAGGTGGTTGAGGCCCCATGGCTGGAGGTGTTTCAGGCCAGGCTGGCTGAGGCTGTGTGCAGCCTGCTCTAGGGTAGGGTGTCCCTGGGCATGGCAGCGGGGCTGGAACTGGCTGATCCTTGTGGTCCCTTCCAACCCAGACTGATTCTATGATTCTATAAAGTTATTATTTGCAACTAGCAACTAAGCTAAAGTGTTAGCTCTAAGCCATAACAGTTATCTGTTACCTTATTGCTCACACAAAGCTACCACTTTAAATAACCCCAACAGATACAACACACTGAACAATTCCAGGGTGAACTTTACAGAAGGGAAGAAAAACCTTGTCTTCTATTTTCAAGAACCAAAACCAAACTTACCAGTTTAGTGCCTCTCTTTATTTCTTTCTGAATATCTTCGATTGAGAAGCCACCAAGACTCTCATTATCAGTGTGTGAAGACACCAGTGCAGAAGAGAACAGCTAGAATTACAAAAACAAAACTTCTTTCTTTTAAACTTTTAAAGGTACAAGTGATATAGAACATTTAGACACACTAAACCCACAAAAATGCCACATTACAGCCTTTAATCATCTCTGCCAATGCCACAGCTGGGTGAATTTGTCATTTGTTGGCAGTCTTTTTCTAGTCCCACGACCTACCTTTCTGTCATTAGTCCTGCGAGTTACTTACCATACATTTGTGATGTGCTGCCACCTTCTGGTTTTCTGACATCAGTAATTGTCCACATTCATTATCTTTATTGGATCTACAAAACCCACACTTCCTTTGTCTTGAAGAGACTTTTTTCTGTCCAACTGAGCTTGTCATGATTTTAAATGATCTTAGAATGCCACTTCAATCCTCTCAATGCTACAGGAAGAGAAAAAAGTTGTGATCAGCATGTTAACAGCAAGAAAAAAGCAATTTAACTCACACTATTAGAAATATAACTTTGGTTGCCCTCTTGATTCTTTATGCTACTTCAGTACAGCCAAATAAATATGGCATGGGCAGAGGCAATTCTTTGCCAGCTTTTGATGAAATTGTATTACTAAGCAGAGTCAGTTCTTTAGGAGGAAAAAAACAAGCCCAAACAAACAAAAAAGGTTGAGCATTAATATAAAACTTTACTTGGGATCCCACCACAAAAACTTTGGATACTAANACAAGGTCTGGGAATGTCGGGACGAGGGGGAATGGGTTTAAGCTGGAGGAGGGGAGATTTAGGCTGGATGTTAAGAGGAATTTCTTTACAGTGAGGGTGATGAGACACTGGCACAGGTTGCCCAGGGAGGTTGTGGATGCTTCCTCCCTGGAGGTGTTTAAAGCCAGGCTGGATGAGGTCTTGAGCAACCTGCTCTAGTGGGAGGTGTCCCTGCCTATGGCAGGGGGTTGGAGCTGGATGATCCCTGAGGTCCCTTCCAACCTAAACCATTCTATGATTCTAAAACTCTGGATACTAACACAAAACTCTGGATACTAACACAAAACTCTGGATACTAATGTAAAGTTTAAAGCTGAAAACTCAAGTGCAGCAATTGTTAGGGGAAAGTTACTGCAGCTCTTTCATCCCTTTCTGATGATCATTTATTACTGCAAAAGGATCTGTAGAAAAGGCACCACCTGTGCACGCAATAAAACTCGTGGTACTGAACTGCCTCAAAAGACATGCAAGAAACTCCTGAAGAGTCCAGTGCAGCATCCAGAAGAGCTTTTGAGCATAAAAGCTGACAGAGTGTCACAGCAGAGAACTAGCCTGAGATGAGGGTAGAGATAGGAAGATAAAATGTTACCATTTTAGGCACGTCACAGACACATTGTGGCTAGTGAAGCAGCGTTAGGAACAAAACTTCAGCCCCATCTACGAGCAACACCCTGCCATGGAAACCTTGTCAAGACCCACAGTTAATTTAGCAGTATCAACCACAGAAAGCATGTGAGAGCTGCTGTTCTGGTGTAAGAAAAGTAACTTAAACTCCACACGAATTACAAACTTGACTTGAGGTTCCCAATACCTTAACCAGGCAGCAGCAGACACTGCAAGTTCAAAAGTGAAAATACCTAACCAGCCTCCGTGCTTCTCGGCCCAGCACTAAGTAGTTCATGTCCATTTGCTTCTACATAGAATCATAGAATGGTCTAGGATGGAAGGACCTCAAGGATCATCCAGATCCTACCCCCTTCTCTCAAGGAAGAAAATATTGTTCTCTTCAAACAAACTCACAGCTTTTTACTTTGGAGATTTGAGCTTTACTGTCAGAGCTGGCCACAACTGCAATAAAAGCATCCTCCTCAGCCTTTGTCTACATCAGACTCATCTAAATAAGAAAAGTCCCCACACGTTTTGGTATTTCTATTGGGAAAAACAAACAAACCAACCAAAACCCAGCGGTAAGAACAGCAGAGTTGCAATACATCTGGAGCACGCTGCACCAGTGAACTGCACGAAAACACATGACTGACTGCTGACATTTGCATAGGCAAACCTGCCTGCTCCTAGTGCTGTCCTAACGCTAACATCACTCCTATTTCTCGAACTGAAAGCAGAGAAATCTTACTAAGTTCCTTGTCAGTATAAACCTCCGTTGTAAGGCAATCCTGTCACAGTTCAGCTCTTCTGTTTCAACATACTGTCACAGGCTGAGGTTTAACAGTTTGTCCCGCATCAAAAGGTGTCCTGTCCTGTATCTGTGGCCTTCGCTTTTACCAACAGCTTCATTCGCTTTCTTTTAGAACCAGGAGGCAGATTTACCAGCCGGTGACTGCAGACTCATAAGAATGCACAGATTTCAGATCTTGCTGATTTGCACAAAAAAAAAAATACGTGCCAATCTGGATAAACTAGTCACACCCTTTTGCAGTGGCAATGGAGAGTCCTTAAGTGTTAAGCACAAAAGAATCACTATACTGTATTATTCTAAAGGAAAACAAACCAAGATCGTTCTGTAACCACTCCTGAGTAGAAAGAAGGAATGGAAGGAGGAAAGCTGCACGGATTTTCAAATGTCTGTCTGTTAATTTTAACTTAAGTAAAAAAAAAAAAAAGAAGTATTATTTGGAGGCAGAAAAAAAGCCTACAAAAGATAAGTAGGAAATAATACCACGAAGCTTGCTTGCTCTCAGATCATACTCAATAGTTGAACATAGAAATGTATTAAGAAAATTATTTTAAATGAAAAAAAAAATCCCACTCTGTTTTAGTCTAAATGATTTGATACATACACACACACACTCATTTGGGTCTACCTGTCTCATTGGATATTTGGACTACATTAGCAATATACTGACAGCAGTTACAACAGTTGTGAAAAGGAAGATGAGGAATTCCCTTCAACACACAGGCAGGTATTAGTGACTCACAGGAATAAGAATTGCTGCTATAAACCCCAGTTAGTCCTCAGCTTCACAAGCAAATTCCTATTTTAGAAAACACAAATAATTTATAGGGCACATCCAAGTTTATTAAGTGGATTTCCTCCTCATCTTTCATTTAGAAGTACAGTAATCTCCCAAGAAGCCAGATTATAACCAACCCTCCTCAAAGATTTATGCCTTGTGGTGCACTAACAGACAGGAGAAACACAGAATCAGTCAGGGTTGGAAGAGACCACGAGGATCATCTACTTCCAACCCCACTGTTGTGGGCAGGGACACCCTACCTTAGATCAGGTGCACGGCTACAGCAACAGGAGAACCTGACATAACCTCACTTCTTGAAGTCTTCTCACAGAATTAAATCTTTCAGTGCTCAGAGAGAAGCGAGTTAAAACCAATGCCAATATTTGTCTGATGATGCACAGGATGTTGATGTTATTAAATAAATAAAGTTAAATTAATAACTGCTATGTTGTGGAATATTTGTGCAATTCAACATTTGAAAAAATTATCTGATGTGCACACAGATCAAAAAGCAGCAGGGTAAGACAGAGAGGAAACTCAGATTCTTTTCACCATCACGTTAAAGGACTCTGAAAGCATTTTATAAAGCTACCTAAAAGTTTTCTTTCTAGTCCTGCACTCTTTGCACTTGTGCTTGCTGTATCAGCAGGCATTAACACTACTTATACATTTCTAAAGCCTGCATTAAATAAAAACCCCAATCCTGAGCATGAGAACTATTTCAGGAGCGTTTAATCTGTAGACCTCTCCCTAAATTATGTTTGCTTTCTCACAAAAGTGAGAAAACACAAGCCAGGGATCACCTTTCTTTGTGTCAAAACGCACTTCTCGCCCTGTCCATTTAAAAATACCCATTTCCTGAAAGAGATGATCCAAGGTACACAGCTGCACCACAGACCCAAGGATTCTCAATGCAGTCAAGATGCTCGTTGCAAGTTAAATCACCCCAAAGCAACTAATCCAGTTTGCCAAGCAGCAAGCTACGTTTCACCGCAACGTGGAAAATAACACAACTGAAAGCCAGCTCCGGTATTTCTGCTTTCTATGTTTAAAGAGATCACAAATTGAGTAACACTAAGAAAACAGCCTTCAAATGCGGTGCTGAGAGAATTTTGCTTGTCAGCTTTGTCAGAGAAAGGCACAGGCTGGATCAGAGAGAGTGGTGGAATCATTGCCTAGGAGATGATGCACTTAGCTGTACCAAAATGGAACACGTGTTCCACAAAACACTTTTGATTATTACACACAGAAACCTTCTCCACAGGCTTGTTCTGAAAAAAAAAAATGAAGTTACATCTACCCTAAAATCACAGAAGAAACAACTCATTCAAGGACTCTCCATTCAATAAGCTGGGCTCATTTGCATCTTCTTAATGCCCACTGATGTCTTCACCTTGGTGCTAACAGCATCTAATAGCACCTTGATTTTGTCTTTAAAATAACACAACTTTCATCTTGTATCCTGCCCTGAGGAGTTCCAAGACAATATTATTGTGGAATGCAAAAGAAAACAAGTTCAGTGACTCCCAGGCAAAGACATTCTTTGCATGAGACATTGTTCAGCACCAAAGGATGGAAAGTAACCTGGATCTGGATTTTAATTTCTATTTATTGCCTGAATACCTTTTGGGAGCCTGTTTACAGGAGTTATGGCTTCATTTGTACTTCCAACAAAGGATGGGTGACCTATGTGCTAGATTTGCTCAAGTAAAGTTTGTTTGGCTGCGTTTGTGTGATCACAAAATTACTATTTAAATATATATATATATTTTTTTATCCATAAAGTAGATTTCAGATGCTCAAGGAAAACTTATACAAGAAATATGCAAGCTTTGTAAAATTTCCTTACAGGTACTGAAGTGGTCTGAGCTCTCAGGCAAGGAAGGCTACAGAAAGTACCTGCCTGAAGTTGTTTGTTTTTTTTTAAGGTGCTAACTAGACAGAGCAGATTCTCTCCTCAAGAAAATTTCAACTGCTTTCTAGTTTCTAAGGTCAACCATCCATTATTTGGGGCATTATTTTAGAGGAGGAGTGGGGAGTGAAGCTGGGGAAAGAGTAGGTATCCCGTTAGGTGTGCAGTTGAGAATCCAAAGTCACAAGTCCCAGCATCCTACAGACACTGTTAGAAGTAGGATAAGAACTTAATCCACGCAACTTCTTTTTAAACATAATAAAAAAAAACCCAAACCCAAAACATAGTAGGGGCAAAGGAGAGGGAAAGAAAGGCCAAAACCTGGGACCCCTAAACAATAAGATGGGAGTAGGTAGCTAACACATACAAACACTCTCCCCCCGAAAAAGCCTGCGGTAAAGGCAGAGCTGGCAGACAGCACAGACCGAGCTGCGGGAAAGTTTACATCCTCCCACGGGGAGCGGGAGAGGGGCTGATAGCGGCACCTCCGCTACTCGCTTCCCCAGGGGGGATCGGTGAGGCTACGGCACTCCTCTGGGCTTGGACTGCTGGACAGCCGCGACCATCCCCGCGAGGGCCTGGCCACAAGCACCGGCGGGGCCTGAGCCCTCTACGACGGAGGGCCTACCAAAGGGGTGCTCGGTAGGATGCGGGGCTCCTGGGAAGAGCGATCCGTCCCTCCGTTCCACACCAAATTTTGGGGGAAATGGGACTCGGAGACAAGGGGGGGCGGATCCTCAAGGGAAGGAGGGAGCGGGCCAAGGCGGGCGGAGCGAGCGGCTGCCGTCGGCACGGCGAAGGGAAAGGGGGGGCGGGTAACGGCACCGGGGGGGGGCGCCCCCTGAATAGGCAGCGGGGTGCCGGGACCCTCCCGGGGGGTGGGCGATTCGCTGAGGCCCCAGGACCGCCGGCGGCTGGTGGCAAGTCGACGGGAGGATTGGGCGGGCTACCCGGGCCGGAGAACTGAGGGCGGGCGGGCATGAGGGATGCCGTACCTGCCCCGGGAGCGCGGCAAAGAGGCGGTTGGGTGGGCAAAGAGGCGGTTGGGCACTCGGTCGGGCACTCAGTCACTCACCCGTGTGGCGGGTGGGGCGCCGGGGAGAGGAGCAGTTCGGGCACACCCCCACCCCCCCCGTCACTGCCGGTCGCTCACGGCCGCTCTCTCGCTCGCCAGGACCGTCCCTTTCATTCGGGGCAAGGGACGCTGCGCCGCCGCCGCCACCGCCGCCGAGCGCAAGCACGCACGCACGCACGTACGTACGCACGCACACGAGAGCGGGCGGACGCACGCACGGCGCGCTCGGGCCGCAAGAGCGCGACGCTGCGAGGCGGCTCTCGATTGGCGCGCGAGGCGGCGCGGCGGGAGCAGGCCGGGCCCTGGCGGCCTCCTGCGCGCACGCGCCTCGCCGGTTTCTCCGCCGGGCCCCCGCGGGAGAGAGAAGCCGCGAAACGGAAGGGGGCGGGGGCGGGCGGGGAGCGCGCGCGTGCGCACTCCTCCCTCGCGGCCGTTGGACGTGGGCGGGGGGGGGGGGGGCGCTGATCGCCGGGGCCGCGCAGGCGCAGTGGTGCGCAGACGCGCGGCAACTGTGTGCGCCTGCGCAGTGGGCCTCGGGGCGGGCGGCATCTGCGGCGGCGCGCTAGGGGTCGGATCATGCGTACGGCAGGGCGGCCTTGGAGGGGCTGCCCCCGAAGGCTCTGCCTTCCGGCGCAGCCCTGTGGATCCGTCTGAGGGGCCGGGCCCGGCCCTGATTGTGGCAAAAGTCGTATTTGTGGCTTGGAGGAGACCTTTAGTGGTCGTCTGGTGGGCTCGTGGCTGGACTTGGGTCTTAACGGTTTTTTCCAACCGAAATGATTGTGCGGCTCTGTAATCTCCCTGCAGTGAGCAGGGACATCACCAAATAAGATTTGTGAGAGCTTTGTGCAACCCGACCTTGAATGATCCCAGGGATGGCACTTCTGCTGTGTCTCTGGCCGACCTGTTCCAGGAGAGTGTTTCATCACCCTCAAAAGAAATCCGTCTTATATCTCCTCTAAATGTTTCCAGTGATTAGACAGTACTGGATCAGGTTGTTCAGGGGCCCATCAAGTTTGACCTTGAATGTCTCCAGGGATGGAGCCTCCACCACATTATGGGCAACCTGTTCCAGTATTCACCACCCTCATTGTGAAGAATAATGTCTAACCTAAATCTACCTGGCTCTAGCTTCAAATGATTGCCCCTTCAAGAACTGAAAGGCTACAATAAGGTCTTCCCAAAGCCTTTTCTTTTCCTGACTCAACAACACTATGTCTCTTTCCACAGGAAAGGTGTTTCAGCCCTCAGATAATTTCTGTCTGGCCTCTTCTGGACCTACCTGAGCAGGTCTGTGTCTCTCCTGTGTTGCATCCAGCCTCTTCTGGAACTACCTGAGCAGATCCATGTCTCTCCTGTGTTGATTCCAGCCTCTTCTGGACCTACCTGAGCAGATCCATGTCTCTCCTGTGTTTTATCCAGCCTCTTCTGGACCTGCCTGAGCAGATCCATGCCTCTCCTGTTGCCTCCAGCCTGAAGTGTGCCAGCAGTGGCAAGCAGGACACCCCTGCCTTTGCTCTACTGTCTCAGCCAGTACCCACATGGGTAATGCTGGTGCAACAGCTGACAGTGGTGAGGAATAGTGCGGCAGGAGGTTGCCTTAACTCATCCAGGCACTGAAAGCATGATGTAGCTCAGAGCCCTGCATCACTGGGGCTGAGCACTGTGGAGGTAGTCAGGAAGGGCTGTGCTGTCTGGCAGTGACATGTAGCTGTGTGTCAAGCTGTCTAGGGAGGAAACTGGAGGAGTCTTGAAACTGAGGAGTCGTGCACAGTTACCTCAGCTGCCCAGCTGGGATCCCTCACTGTCCTCAGAGTTGCATTATGAGGGTGTGCTAGTTTGAGACTAGCTGGAATATTTTGGTGAGAAGAATTAAATGATAGGCTGTGAAAAGGAAACAGTGGTGATACCTACTTCACTCATAGGCTTGCTGAGACTTAAAAACAAGAACACGCAACATAGATAACGCAGTGGCTCTCTGTTGCAGTTGATGCCTGTACATTTCTGCCTAACTGCTTTCTGTGTAACTGATCCTGCTTTCTAACCCCTCTTGCCAATCCTCCAAACTCACCTTGCACATCAGGCAAACTCTGAGATAAGGTAGAGGGGTGGAAAGGAGGTGAAAGGGTAGTTGGGAGCCCCTCCTGGGGACTCTGGTTTCTCAAACTCTCAACAGTGGACACAGTATTCCAGGTGTGTTCTCACCAGGGCAGAGTAGAGGAGGAGAAGAACCTTCCCAGCCCTGCTGACCATACTTTTCCTGGTGCCTTCCAGGATTCCTTTGGCTTTTTTGGCCACAAGGGCACATTGCTGGCCCATGCAAAACTTGCTGCCCACCAGCACTTCAAGGTCTTTCTCCACAGAGCTGCTTTCTAGCAGGGCAGCCCCAACCTGTACTGGTGCCTGCTGTTATTCCTCCCCAGATGCAGGGCACTGCACTTGTCCTCATTGAACTCCACGTGGTTAGCCTTCATCCAGACTCAGCCTGTGCAGACTACATTGGATGGCAGCACAGCCTGACAGGTGTCAGCCACCCCCCTCACCACCCCCAGTTAATTCTAACTTCATGCTGAAATATTTTGACCATGTTGGGCAAGGAGCCCAGCAGTCATTAACCACTGCAGGAGCTTATAGAACTTCTTGGTGCCTTGTGTTTGCCAAGCTCATCACCCACAGACTCAGTCATTTACTTTCTTCCATTTGCAGGGAACAAGAAGCAGCATAATCAGGAACCTAAAAAGGCTGAAATTACAGAACAGAGCTTGTCATTTGTTCACAGATACAGCATTAACCGAGTTGCTTCCTAAACCTCAGCCTTGTATGGAAACAATTCCTCTTTCATCAAAGACATGATCAGGTTTTTGGGATCTTCTAGAGCCCAGCTGTAGTGGAGTACATTTTACAGTGAGTTCAGTGTCTGCAGCTATTTTTTTTCTTTCAGTCAAAAAAAAAAATTAGGAATAAACCCTCTTTTGTTTCCCACAGAGCAGTGCCTGGATTAAAACAGAACCCAAACATTATATAACATCTGTAAGAATGTACTGGGGGGAGCTATTTAATTAAAGGCATCTTAGAAACAGGTTGAATCCCCTTTAAAAAAAAAAATCAAGAAGCAAAAAAACAACAACCCAACTCCTGAGCTGCTGTGTTTCTGTCAGTGTGAGTTAAGTACAATGCAAACAAGTGGAGTCAGGCAGATCTTACATGTTCTGCACTCTGGTTTTAGGTACAAGATGTAACTGAAAGCAAAGGTGAGACCCAGACCATCCCTTCAGAGCTGGCAGCTGAAAGCAAACAAGGTAGGACCTATTCTATGTCTTGAAGGGAGCCACAGCAATCCCAAGCAGCAGTACAGGCTGGGGACAGAGCAGCTGGAGAGCAGCCTGGCAGAAAGGGACCTGAGGGTGCAGGTAGATAGTAGAAGATGAGGCAGCAGTGTGCCCAGGTGGGCAGCAGAGCCAATGGCATCCTGGCCTGGCTCAGGAGCAGTGTGGGCAGCAGGACAAGGGAGGCTCTTCTGCCCCTGTGCTCAGCACTGATTGGGCCACCCCTGGAGTGCTGTGTCCAGTTCTGGGCTCCTGAATTGAAGAGAGATGTTGAGGTGCTGGAAGGTGTCCAGAGAAAGGTAACGAAGCTCTTCACCCAGCCCTGTGAGGGAAGGCTGAGGGAGCTGGGGGTGTGCAGCCTGCAGAAGAGGAGGCTCAGGGCAGACCTCATTGCTGTCTGCAGCTCTCTGAAGGGAGGCTGTAGCCAGATGGAGTTGGTCTCTTCTGCCACGCAAGCAGCAACAGAAGAAGGGGACACAGTCTCAAGTTGTGCCAGGGCAGGTCTAGGCTGGGTGTGAGGAGGAAGTTCCTGGCAGAGAGAGTGATTGGCATTGGAATGGGCTGCCCAGGGAGGTGGTGGAGTCACCATCCCTGGAGGTGTTCAATAAAGACTGGATGAGTGTCTCAGTTCTAGTTTAAATTTCCCAGAGACTCAAATATAGTTAATAGAACTCAAATATAGTTAATACAACCAGTAACCATTTATAAGAGGCCTTTCCTTCTCCCCACCTTTTTCAAAGAAAAGGAATTAAATGTAGAGAGGAAAAGGTAAACCACACCCAAATAATCAGTCTCACTTCTTTTTGGAAGTTGAAAGAGAGAACTTTAAATAAAAGGTATTTGAGGTAGGGGAGTTACAAAGAGGTATAGGGGAGAGAAAACAAGATACAAACCAAATATATATATACAACCAGATTGATAGCAGTGTTTTCATCTGCCTCATGAACTGATGGCCATGTGGTAAAACAAAGAGCAGGAGGAACAGGAGGGTGGTGCTGTCAGACAAGGAGGCAGGGTGAGAGAAGATGAAACAGGCAGTTCCTCTGTTTTTATAGGGGGCTAGACAGAAAGAGGGAGTGGGCTAACCACTGCACCTGGAGTAAGGCTTGGACCCACCCCTGGGGAGGAGTTAGGAGGACCTGGGGTCAGGGTCAAGACCACTCCCCCAGGAGGGTTAACCTTTTACAATGGGGCTCTTAATGCCATGGTCTGGTTGATTGGCTAGGGCTGGGTGCTAGGTTGGACTGGATGAGTGTGGAGGTCTCTTCCAACCTGGTTGATTCTATGATCTTGAACACCTCTAGGGTTGCAACTCCACCACTTCCCTGGAGAGCCTATTCCAAGGCCAGAAAGAGAAATAAATCAAGAAAACTGAAAAGGAATGGAAAATGTTCTGGGGAGAGAGACTACTGAATTGCTTATCCATCCTGTAGGTGCTTTCATTTTTAGCTTATCAAGAAGGGGAAGGGGGGAAATTCTCATACTTATATTAATGCCAATTCAAATGTAATTTTAAAATGATAATGAGGAATGTGTCCTAGTTGATAGTCAAATATGGACATCAAAGGCCTCTACCAAGGGAACTTGTGTCCAACAAGCTTACAGCTCTATCCTACAGCACCACAGGCAGACAAGTCTCTGCTTTTACTATACAACAGCAGCTCAGTTTTAAGCTCTGGAATAATTCTTGCCTGATATGTATTAGATAATTCATTTTATTTGCTTGATTTTGGCAAGATTGTTCATCTTCTTTCATTCTCTAAGCATCTACAAAAGGTCTGAGCTCAAAACCTAAAGTGAAACCAAACGAGGCCACAGAAATCTCCTCCAAAAGAGCAAATGTTGCCAATGGTGACTGAAACCTTAATTGTTTAGCATTGATGATTTTAGCATAAAGATATGTATAGGGCACAGTCTCCACAGGCCTGAAGTAGCTCTTTCATCTTCCAGGGTTACAAAATGCAGAGATTCCTTTGCCACTTAATTCACATTAATAAGGTTAAAAGCAAACTGCTGTAGGCAATGTACAGCAGTGTGTTAGCTGCCCAGGGAGGTGGTGGAGTCGCTGTCCTGGAGGTGTTGAAGAAAAGCCTGGATGAATGAGGCACTTAGTGCCATAGTCTAGTTGATTGAACAAGGCTGGATGATCCTGGAGGTCTCTTCCAACCTGGTTGATTCTATGATTCTCTGAGATGTTCCAGTGTGCACTATGTTGTGTATCCATATGACCACTACTCGGGCTGCACATGGAGGTGGTGGAATCCCCATCCCTGGAGCTGTTCAAAAAATGTGTGGCTATGTACTGGCCAAGATCAGATTAGCCCTGATCTTTTAGGCTTGAACTACCTGGAAACTGAAGTCCCTCAAGTTTCCCAGGAGAAGGCATTTAAGTGCCTCATTTTGTGGTGAGAAATATAAACAACATGGTGCTCTCTGCACGTCTGCAAGAGATCCTGCCTGCACCTCTGCAAACCTCTGTGCCAAGAGGAACCAGGATCAGGTCAGAGATCCTCTGCCTCTTTCCCAGCACCCTGGGAGGATCTGGAAGCCTCTTAATGGCCAAGCAGCTCCAACTCTGCCACAAAGGAGCCAGAGACTAGCTTGAAATGTCTCCTCCCTCACAGTGAGTAGCACAGACTTGCCCTAGGACTCAAGGCTGCCTATTTGTAAGCAAGGCAAAGCCATTCTGTGGCTAAACTTTCCCAATATTCTGATTCTCTTAAATGAATGAATTGCCCAGAAGCATCCTTGAGAAGATTTTTCTGACCAAATTAGAACCCCAAATTAACTAATTTGTATATAGTTGTGGGTGGGGCTTTCCAGAAATAAAATTAATTACGTATTTGATATTTCCTGCCTCATTAATTGCCTCAACTAAATCATTGCAGTGTGAAGTTAAGGGTTTGACAAAGGACTAAAGTGGTCCTGCTCCTGCAGAACTCACAATCTGGTTCTTAAAAGCAGATAAGCATTATAAATCAGTTGTGCTGCAATTACAAAGACACTGCAGTAAGAAGTCAAGAGTTTTGCACCATTTATGAGGTGTGAAGTAGTAAATGGTTGCTCAGATTCTTCTTGGAGCAAAGCTAGAGGTAGGTATGTTCAGACTGGATGCGAGGAGGAAGTTGTTCACCATGAGAGTGGTGAGAGGCTGGAATGGGTTGCCCAGGGATGTGGTTGAGGCCCCATCCCTGGAGGTGTTTAAGCCCAGGCTGGATAAGGCTCTGGCTAGGCTGATCTAGGGTAGGGTGTCCCTGGCCATGGCAGGGGCATTGGGACTAGATGATCCTTGTGGTCCCTTCCAACCCTGGCTGATTCTGTGATTCTATGATTCTATTCTGTGATTCTTGTTGAGAAGAACTGCATGAAACACGAACACTTCCCCCTAGCATCAAGAACAAGGGTACACAGTCTCAAGTTGTTGAGGTGCTGGAAGGTGTTGAGAGAAGGGCAGCAAGGCTGGGGAGGGGCCTGGAGCACAGCCCTGTGAGGAGAGGCTGAGGGAGCTGGGGGTGTGCAGCCTGCAGAAGAGGAGGCTCAGGGCAGAGCTCATTGCTGTCTGCAGCTCCCTTCAGGGAGGCTGTAGCCAGCTGGGGTTGGGCTCTGCTGCCAGGCAAGCAGCAACAGAAGAAGGGGACACAGCCTCAAGCTGTGCCAGGGCAGGTCTAGGCTGGATGTGAGGAGGAAGTTGTTGTCAGAGAGAGTGATTGGCATTGGAATGGGCTGCCCAGGGAGGTGGTGGAGTGGCCGTGGCTGGAGGTGTTGAAGCCAAGCCTGGCTGGGGCACTTAGTGCCATGGTCTGGTTGACTGGCTAGGGCTGGGTGCTAGGTTGGGCTGGATGAGCTTGGAGGTCTCTTCCTTCTATAATTCTATGAGCAATGGATTGTGTATGACTCTTATTTCCAAAAAGAACAAAAGCATTTCAAACAAATTCTGAAGAGGATTAATAGAAATCAGACTTGGGTTTGATTTATGCTATGGTTAATTCAGTCTGCACTCTTGTTTTAAATAGGCAGCAGATGTTTGTGGGTAGTCAGTAACTGGAACAGGCAAGCTGCTGAGGCTAGAGGTAGGATCAATGGAAAGAGCAGTGAAGGCCATCAGAATAATTTAAGTTCTAATATTTTAACAACTTTCCTTTTTTTGTCTGCTAAAAACACATCAATAGCTAATGCTACTGTTATTTAAATAACCACCTTTAAGCCCCTGAATTAAAGCAGTCAAAAGCACTGCCTGGTTCCTGGAGCCATTGTTTCAAGCCATCTGTGGCTTATGGGAAACATCTTCTCCTCATTTGCATTCAATATATCGTTAAAAACCATCAGCACTTCCTTAAAAATAAACAAACAAGTCTCAGATTGTAGACCTCAATGTTCCCCCACAGCTGTGGATTTAATACACCCTTGTGGGGTTTGGGTTTTGGTTTTTTTTTTTGAAGTGCCAGAAATATCCAGAGTAGGTTCTTCACAGTCAGACAATAAAGATGTCTTAGAGCAGCAGCTCTGAATGAACTCTCTGAATGAGCAAATGCTGCATTTGGCTGTTTGTGTGTTAAGAATCACTGTCAAATGTAACTGGAGACACTGGCTTGTGAGTTGCAGTGATGGCTTTGAAGACTGTCCTTGGGGAATATCTGTATTAGGTGAGTAAAGCTGAGGTAAAATGTGGGTGTCAGAATGAGATTCAGAAATGACACTCGAGAGTTTAAGCTGTTCAGAGAACAGTCCACACTTCTGGCCAAGCTGCCCTCAAAAGAGGCAGGTACTCTCTGTATAGGATTTGAGACTTGGCCCTTGCATATGAATCACAGAATCATTGAATTGTTTTGGTTGGAAAGACCTTTAAGATCACTGAGTCCAACCACTGACCTAAGACAACCATGGCCATTAAATCATGTCCCCAAGTGCCGTGTCAACATGCTTTGTGAACATCCAGGCATGGTGACTCCATCACCTCCCTGGGCAGCCTCTTCCAATGCTTGGCTACTCTCTTTTCCATATATTTCCTAACATCCAACCAAACCTCCCCTGCTGCAACTTGAGGCTATTTTCTCTTGTTCTATCACCTGTTAGTAGGAAGGAGAGCTCAAACCCCACCTCACTCCAACCTCCTGTCAGGGAGTGGTAGAGAGCAATGAGGTCTCCCCTCAGCCTCCTCTTCTCCAGTTCCCTCAGCTGCTCCTCCTCAACCTGTTCTCCAGACCCTTCTCCAGCTTTGTTGCCCTTCTCTGGACATGGTCCAGCACCTCAGTGTACTTCGTGGAGCGAGGGCCCCCAAACTGAACTCAGGATTCAAGCTGCAGTCTCTCCAGGGTACAAAGGCACTTTCACTTCTCTTTACCACCAAGAATCAGGCTCCTTCTGCCCCCAGGAGGAGGTGCAGCTATATGATCTTTATTAACTTAACTGGTGGTGTGTCTTTATTAACTGGAAGGTGGGGAATGGGGGAGAGCTTTTAGTTTTCAAGCAGATCAGCAACCTGACCTGACCAATTTTGGGCCAGCAGCACCGCCTGAGCCAGGGAGTGCCAAATGTATGGTTAGGGAGGGAACTCTCCTTCGCCAGCAGCACAGCCTTAGCTGGGACTGGCAAAAGAGTGGGCAGGCAATTTGTTAAAGTACAGCTTTGGTTTATGACTCAGGATTGTCTGTTGCTTGGGAGCCCACCTGGCCACACAAGGTAACTATCTGAGAGCCTCGAGATTATTCAGAAAGTATCACAGAATGGTAGAGGTAGTAAGGCACCTTGAGAAATTGAAAGCAGGATCACCTAGGGCAGGTCATACAGAGACATGTCCAGGTGGTTTTGAAAGTCTTTAGAAAAGGAGACTCCACAACCTTTCTGGGCAGCCTGCTCCAGGGCTCCAGCAGCCTCACTGTAAAGAAGTTTCTAGTTATGTTGGTAGAATCAGACAGGTTGGAAGAGACCTCCGAGCTCACCCAGTCCAACCTAGCACCCAGCCCTGGCCAATCAACCAGACCATGGCACTAAGTGCCCCAGCCAGGCTTGGCTTCAACACCTCCAGGGACAGCGACTCCACCACCTCCCTGGGCAGCCCATTCCAATGCCAATCACTCTCTCTGACAGCAACTTCCTCCTCACATCCAGCCTAGACCTGCCCTGGCACAGCTTGAGGCTGTGTCCCCTTCTTCTGTTGCTGGGTGCCTGGCAGAAGAGATCAACCCCACCTGGCTACAGCCCCCCTTTAGGCACTTGTAGACAACAATGAGGTCTGCCCTGAGCCTCCTCTTCTGCAGGCTGCACACCCCCAGCTCCCTCAGCCTCTCCTCACAGGGCTGTGCTCCAGGCCCCTCCCCAGCCTTGCTGCCCTTCTCTCAACACCTTCCAGCACCTCAACATCTCTCTGCAATTCAGGAGCCCAGAACTGGACACAGCACTCCAGGGGTGGCCTGAGCAGTGCTGAGCACAGGGGCAGAAGAACCTCCCTTGTCCTGCTGGCCACACTGCTCCTGAGCCAGCCCAGGATGCCATTGGCTCTGCTGCCCACCTGGGCACTCTGCTGCCTCATCTTCAGCTACTCTCTACCAGTACCCCCAGCTCCCTCTCTGCCTGGCTGCTCTCAGCCACTCTGTCCCCAGCCTATAGTGCTGCTTGGGGTTGTTGTGGCCAAAGTGTAGAACCTGCACTTGGCCTTCTTCAATCTCATCCCGTTGGCCTCTGCCCACCCATCCAGCCTGGCCAGGTCCCTCTGCAGGGCTCTCCTACCCTCCAACAGCTCCTCAGCTGCCCCTAGCTTGGTGAAATGTGCAAACTTTCTGGTGAGTTGGAACCTTCTATTTTCCAGTCTGTGTCCATTGCCCTTTGTCCTATCACCTGGCACCACCAACAGAACCTGGCACCTCCATCCTAATACCCACTCCTCAGATATTTATAGACATGAGTAAGATCCCCTCTCAGCCTTCTCTTCTCCAAGCTAAGCACCTTCAGGTCTCTCACCTTTTCTTCGTAAAGAGATGTTCAAATCCCTTAATCACCCTCATAACTCTCCGTTGGACTCTCTCCAGTAGCTCAGGGTCTCTCTTGAATTGGGCAGCTCACTACCAGTGCTCCACACACCACTACCTCCCCCACAACAACCTGACAGGAGACACTTAGTCATAGAATCGTAGAATCAGTCAGGGTTGGAAGGGACCACAAGGAGCAGCCAGTTCCAACCTCCTGCCATAGGCAGGGACACCCTACCCTAAAGCAGGCTGCACACAGCCTCAGCCAGCCTGGCCTGAAACACCTCCAGCCATGGGGCCTCAACCACCTCCCTGGGCAACCCATTCCAGCCTCTCATCCCTCTCCTGCTCAACAACTTCCTCCTCACCTCCAGCCTGACTCTCCCCACCTCCAGCTTTGCTCCATTCCCCCCACTCCTGGCACTCCCTACGAAGTCCCTCCCCAGCTTTTTTGGAGGCCCCCTTCAGATCCTGGAAGGCCACAAGAAGGTCACCTGGGAGCCTCCTCTGGAAGCCTCCTCCTCTCCAGCCTGCACAGCCCCAACTCTTTCAGTCTGTGCTCACAGCAGAGCTGCGGCAGCCCTCTCAGCATCCCAGTGCCCTGGGTTAGTTAATTAGAAGGGTTAGCTGATAGGTTGGATCCCATGATCCTAGAGGTCTTTTCCAATCTGGTTCATTCTGTGATTCTGTGACTTGTTGCCAGACCTTGTGGCAGAGGCTGCCGGCTTCAGGCTTAGCTGCTATAAATCACCCTGCCTGGCTCTCAATTACTTTACACTCCAGCCACATTGTCTGTGTGAATGGTGTGTAAACAGCCTGCAGAAAAGCTGGGGGCAAAGCACTGTGCTCTGCCACTTTGCCTCATGTCAACGTCCATGGTTTTCTGAACCCAAGTGGTGGACTTTCCAGCAAGTTACCCTAGCACCTGCTGCACAGACCTTGGGGGTTGCTTTTAACTGCCTGGCCAGCAGCACAGAAACATCTGAGTGGTGTCCAAAGTGGTGTTTGGGGTATTTTTTGTTTTCCAGTATTTCTGTCAAGTGGTGGTGTGGGTTGCCTCAGTGTAATCCCAAGCACAACTCCAGGCTGGGTGGGGAATGGCTGAGAGCAGCCCTGAGAAACAGATCAGCCCTGAGAAACAAGACCTGGGGGTCTGGGGTGATGAAAAGCTCAACAGGAGCCTGCAGTGTGAGTGCAGCCCAGACAGCAACCCTGTGCTGGGCTGCAGCAAGAGCAGTGTGGCCAGCAGGGCAAGGGAGGGGATTCTGCCCCTTGTCTCTGCTCTCCTCAGACCCCACCTGGAGTCCTGTGTGCATTTCTGGAGCCCCCAACACAAGAAGGACATGGAAGTGTTGGAGCCAGTCCAGAGGAGGCCACCAAGATGCTGAGAGGGCTGCAGCAGCTCTGCTCTGAGGACAATCTGAGAGAGTTGGGGCTCTGCAGCCTGGAGAAGAGAAGGCTTAGAGGAGATCTCATAATGGCCTTGCAATATCTGAAGGGGGCCTACAGGAGGGGTGGGGAGGGACTATTGACAAGGTCTGGTAATGACAGGACAAAGAGTAATGGGTTTAGACTGGCAGAGGGGAGATTCAAAGTAGACGTTAGGAGGAAGTTCTTTCCAGTGAGGGTGTTGAGACACTGGCACAGGTTGCTCAGGGAGGTTGTGGCTTCTCCCTCCCTGGAGGGGTTCAAGGCCAGGTTGGATGANGTGTTGAGACACTGGCACAGGTTGCTCAGGGAGGTTGTGGCTTCTCCCTCCCTGGAGGTGTTCAAGGCCAGGTTGGATGAGGCCTTGGGCAGCCTGTTCTAGTGGGAGGTGTCCCTGCCTATGACAGGGGCTTGGAACTGGATGATTTTTGAGGTCCCTTCCAACCTAAACCATTCTATGATTCTATGATCTTGGAGAGGATTAAATTTAGTTGTCACAGGAACCCCTACATGGCAGGAAACCAGCCCTCTGGCAGAGGTACAGCAAAAGCTTGGCATACTCAGAGGATCTGTCTGGCATACTCAGAGGATCTGTCTATGGGCTACAACTCACCAGGGTTTTACAGTTGGCATCAGACAGTTCTTGCCAGCTCACCACTTCATGGCAACGCTGTGCTGTAGTTATCAGCAACCCATTGATTGATGAAACTTGATTGAATCCAACTTTAACAAATGCAAAGCAGTTCTCACTGCAGATAAACTGTGAGGGACCTTTGGAAAGCAGCAAAACAACAGCAAATTCTATTTTACTGAGCTTTCCTCCAGCAGTAACCATCACACCAACAGTAGGATGTTTGGGACACTGGGAATATTTAAGCTTATTTAAGCCTATTTTATTTAAGTCTAGGCTAAGGACTGTAGTAAGCTTTAATAAGACTATAAAAATCATTGTCTTGAGAACCATTCCACATGGCTTCACTTGACACAAGTCAGAGATGGGCAGCATTTTAAAGACCCATGGATCATTAAGTTTGCAGATGACACCAAGCTAGAAGCAGGTGTGATCTGTTGGAAGGTAGGAGAGCCCTGCAGAGGGACCTGGCCAGGCTGGATGGGTGGGCAGAGGCCAATGGGATGAGATTGAAGAAGGCCAAGTGCAGGGTTCTACACTTTGGCCACAACAACCCCAAGCAGCACTATAGGCTGGGGACAGAGTGGCTGAGAGCAGCCAGGAGGAAAGGGACCTG
>WAAF01017480.1:0-19553 GCA_013400475.1 Tricholaema leucomelas | reverse complement strand
TCCCTGGAGGTGTTGAAGCCAAGCCTGGCTGGGGCACTTAGTGCCATGGTCTGGTTGCTTGGCCAGGGCTGGGTGCTAGGTTGGGCTGGCTGAGCTTGGAGCTCTCTTCCAACCTGCTTGATTCTGTGATTCTATGATCAGAATCTTTGCCAGTGGACACTGCCCTGCTTCCCTGGACTGAACCTGAACAGGAATTCTCATAAAGACCCCTGTGAATATGAAAACAAATAAACTATGAGAAGATGTTAATCAAATTAAATGCAGCTCTGGGCCTTTCAGCCTAAAATATCAAACCTTACCTTCAGCTCTGTAAAATTCAACTCCAGTAGTGCCATCTTTGTGTGCCAGTATCTCACCTTGGGTTTTTTTTTCCCCACTGTAGGCTAATTCTTTACCCAGCAGAACAGCTGGGAATAAATCCACAGAAAGCATTTAAACAAGCAAGGAAAGTCCCCACATCCATCACTCCAAAGGGGGGTTATTAAAGTCGGGTTATAAGCTTTAGGTTTCTCCTTCCAGAACTGATGGGAGAAGCTATAACACTGTGAAACAGCTGCACCAGGACCCCCAAGGTCTGAAGTCAGCAAATGACAAGTGAGAAGAGTGCAGGAGAGGGGAGAATTAGGCTGTGGTCACCACCACGGTTGGGCAAGAGATGAGTTTCTGTTTGTTTTAGCTTTAGGTCGAACCTGCTTTTAACTCATCAAGAGAGAGACTCCAGCGCAGATGTGGCTGCGGCTTTGGGAGGCAGAGGATGAGAAGATTGGCAGCAAGGATGCCCTTGGCCACTAACAGTTTTGCTTGACAAAAGGAAAAATGAATACTGATCTGTGTAGAGCTCAGCTCTATGCAGAGCAGCCTGGAGAAGACAAGTCTCAAACACAGGGCAAGGACAAAGGCCAAAGAAAGCTGCTTCAGCCTCAGAACTGGATACTTCTGCTTAAAATAGCCCAAACAGTGCAGCAGTCTCTGCTTCTGCCTCCACTTACCCACTTTCAGACTTGACTGTAGGACAGCTGGAACAAAATTGAAGAAAGTAAGTTTAAATCCTTGCAATTAGTTCTAATTTTTTGTGCCTGCTTTTGCTTCTTTCAATTTGCCTCTTCCCAGTTCCTTTGCCGGTTTGAACATCCCATTCCCTGTCCCCCTCCCCTAAAATTCAGCCTCTACTAATAGGGTAGTTTGGTCCTATAGCTTCTTATAACTTGATTTTCCCCTTTTTTTTTTTAAAGCTAGCTATTGTTTAATTACTACTTTGAAGTCAATTTAGCAGGGAAAAAAAAAATCCCTAGTTTAAGGTGGCTTTTTTTGCATCCCCACCAAGCTATTCAGCAGGGCATTCATCCAGGATACAAAACTGGGCTGAAGCTTTAGGAGCTGAATGGATCACTCCAGTAGAGATTTAATTTCCATGAAATTCCTCCATGAAAATCCACTCACTCCTCTCAGATCTGACAGACAGGCAGAGAGCAGGCACTACCTTTGAACTGGGTAATTTTTAAATGCATCCCACCCCTCTTTGCCCTCCATGTAAATATGAATTGCTGAGGCTCAGAGCGCCCTGTGGTAGACTTTAAGCCACAGAGTGCAAGGAACTGGGGGTAGGGAGCAAAGTCAAGCACATGATTGCTTGATGACCACACTTGGGATGGTGAGGTGAATTAACCCAAAAGCCATCTCCTGCCAGGTCTAACTATGGCTTCTTCTGCAATGGCTAACTCCACAGAGCTGTCCTCAGGAGAGCAGCTCTAGCAGCTGAGGTACTGCATGCCTGTGGGGAGACACTGGGCTGTGGAAAGCCACTGCCTGGCTCAGAAAAGGTCCCCAGCAGCTCTGAACACCTCACCTTCATATAATAATAGAATCATAACATCACAGAATCATGGAACTGTAGAGGTTGGAAGAGACCTCCAGAGATCATTGAGTCCAACCTCTCTGCTAAAGCGGGATCTCCTAGGGTAGTTCACACAGGAACGCATCCAGGCAGGTTTGGAAAGTCTCCAGAGAAGGAGACTCCACAACTTCTCTGGGCAGCCTGCTCCAGTGTTCTGTCACCCTGACTGTAAAGAAGTTTCTTCTCACCTTCTCTGTTCCAGTTTGTACCTGCTGCTCCTTGTCCGATTGCTGCTGACCACCGAAAAGAGCTTGGCCCCCTCCACTTGACCCCCACCCCTCAGATATTTGTACACATTGATCAGATCTCCTCTCAGCCTTCTCTTCTCCAGACTGAACAGTCCCAGGGCTCTCAGTCTCTCTCCATAGGGTTAATTATCCTCGTGGCATTCCCCTGGGCTCTTTCTCATTGCTGTCTACAACCACCTGAAGGGAGGCTGTAGCCAGGTGGGGTTGGGCTCTGCTGCCAGGCAAGCAGCAACAGAAGAAGGGGACACAGCCTCAAATTGTGCCAGGGGAGGTCTAGGCTGGATGTTAGGAGGAAGTTGTCAGAGAGAGTGATTGGCATTGGAATGGGCTGCCCAGGGAGGTGGTGGAGTCACTGTCCCTGGAGGTGTTGAAGCCAAGCCTGGCTGGGGCACTTAGTGCCATGGTCTGGTTGATTGGACAGGGCTGGCTGCTAGGTTGGACTGGATGAGCTTGGAGGTCTCTTCCAACCTGCTTGATTCTGATTCTGTGATTCTTTCTAGCAGGTCATAGAATCATAGAATCATTGAATGGTAGGGGATGGAAGGGACCTCTGGAGGTTGTCACTTCCTCTCTTTCATAGAATGGTTTAGGTTGGAAGGCACCTCAAAACTCATCCAATTCTAACCTGGCAGGGACACCTCCCACTAGCCCAGATTGCTCAAGGCCTCATCCAGCCTGGCCTTCAACACCTCTAGGGAGAAGCTAAGCTGCTGTCCCAAGCACAGATGAGCCCAGCTCAGCTGCCCAGGCTGTTTCTTCTCTTGCAGGAAGACAAAACTGTGTGTGCAAGCCACATGCCTTTGACAGACTCCAGAGACATGTCTCTTCCTCTTGTTTTAAAGCATTTCCACAATCCCTTTGCAAAAACCAATGAGCATTTACTCAGTTCCTCAGCCCCAAGGCTGTGCGATGCAGAGCCCAGAGCAGCTCCCAGGGACCTAACATCACCATGACTGGTCCCAGTGAAACCTCTTCAGAGCCAAAAGGTTCCTGGATGTACAAAATAAAGCCCAGCAGCAAGTATGGTGGTAGATTTTCTTCTTTCTCCCCCCTTCCCTTCCCCAGCAGCTTACAGGGATTCCTTCCCTTGTGTTTGTGTGTGTGTTAGAATATATTTACCCTGCAGTCACCAAAAGCATCACTTCATGGTTGGCCCAAAGCATGGCTTTAGGTGTTTCTAAAGTTTTGGTATTCCAGGATTTTTCAACACAGAGCTCACTTTTCACAGCTTCCAATTCACTCCTAATTTTCCCAAGTGCTGCTGCAACCCCCATCCTTCCCAAGCCTTATTTCCCAGCCTCAGACACTGCTTACACTCCACTCAGACCCTCGCAGTAAATCCTTGCTGTTTAAATGTGAGTTCCAAGCTGCTCCTCTTGCCTGGAGTGTTCTTCATTTGATCTCCAGTTCTTCATTTCATCTACACTTTGCTGTTTTTTTACCCTAAGCCTGGTTTTAAACCATCAACTCCCAGATCTTTCCCACCTGCTGCACCAGAGGGGTTTGTACTCGACCTGGCAGCTCCCCTTTTGCCTTCTGACATTCACCATTCCTGCCCTACTCTCCCACCAACCCTGCCTGGGCTTCTACCAGAAGTTGGGAACGTCTCTGCATTTCAGACACAGTGACCTTCTGTTCCCTCTAAGCTTTCTTCAACTCCAACATCTAAATCAGCAGCCCCTGCCCAGCAGGCAGAATCCTCTCTTGTTTCCTCCACCCGGAGGGCAAACCAGATTCTGGGCTGCATCAGGAGAAGTGTGGCCAGCAGGGCCAGGGAGGTGATTCTCTCCCTCTACTCTGCTCTGCTGAGACCCCACCTGGAGTACTGCATCCAGCTCTGAAGCCCCCATTACAAGAGAGATGTGGAAATGCTGGAGCGTGTCCAGAGAAGGGCCAGGAGGATGCTCAGAGGGCTGCAGCAGCTCTGCTGTGAGCACAGACTGAAAGAGTTGGGGCTGTGCAGGCTGCAGAAGAGGAGGCTCCCAGGTGACCTTCTTGTGGCCTTCCAGGATCCGAAGGGGGCTACAAAAAAGCTGGGTAGGGACTTTTGAGGCTGTCAGGGAGTGACAGGACTGAGGGGAATGCATCAAAGCTGGAGGTGGGGAGAGTCAGGCTGGAGGTCAGGAGAAAGCTGTTCAGTATGAGAGTGGTGAGAGGCTGGAATGGGTTGCCCAGGGAGGTGGTTGAGGCCCCATGGCTGGAGGTGTTTAAGGCCAGGCTGGCTGAGGCTGTGTGCAGCCTGCTCTAGGGTAGGGTGTCCCTGGGCATGGCAGGGGGGGTTGGAACTGGCTGCTCCTTGTGGTCCCTTCCAACCCTGACTGATTCTGTGATTCCTATATCCTCCCGGGCAACCTTTATCTTTGCACCTACTCTTAGAGTCCCTGTGCTTGAACCATGAGTTTGGGGATCTATTCCTTTCCTTCTCAAGCCTTTTTTCCCTCTAATGTTTCAGAGGTTTGGTTTTTTTCGGTAACTGCTGTATTGTAGAGGATTTTTCACTGCCTTTGCTCTTTCTAAAGCCAATTTTTCAAACATCAGTGATTCAGATTGATTGGCTTGACTGAAATAAAAAAAGCCTCTGCGGTGAAATGAAGAGAAAATAGCTCCTCCCAGTGTTTTCTCTCCAGGTTTCTTTCCTATCACACAGAACAAAAAAAGAAGTCAGAGCAACACAATGGTACCTCGATGATTATTTTTATTGCAGAGAGCTTAAAAGAAGCTTTGGACACCTTTCTGCAGGAGCCCTGATGTAAACGGCTGTGGTGAGAAGTTCGCACACCGAGGTGGTTTTATTCGGTCTAAAGGTCTTAGCAGCACGACAGCACTGAGCTAGAGAGGAGCTCAGCTGGATTTTAGCTGCTGGAGTAATGGGAAAGCTGTTAGCATGACACCACTTTGCTGGAGGAAGCTTTTTAGGGCTACCCTTCCAATAAACCGAACAAAACGCGGGTGGTTGGTGCGCTTCGTGTGCTAAATAAAACGAGTTTCCTACAGCCTGTGTTTGAAACCTTCCTCTTATGGGCGTCTTATGGGAAAGATGGGGGCGGGGGGGAGCTTTACAAACGCTGTTTCTAGTAACCTGGCTTCTTCCTTTAATTGCAGCACCACTCAGAACCCTTTCACAGGCGTTCATTTCGTTTTAACATTTGCATTGGGACCTGAATGTATGAAAGGCTGCTGGGATGGAGGCGCTAAGTGCTAGTTAAGAACTGTGGAGGTGTCAGACTTGATTATGCTGAGTTACTAGAAAGCTATACATAGGAGAGACAGGCAGTGTACGCTGCCTCTGGTAACCTTGACAATTGCCCTTTAATCCTGACCTACAAGATTCCTGATATTCCAGTCATAGTCCATTCTTTGCATACAAACTGAGCAGGGAGACGATTATATAGCCAGGACAGAAGTTTTGGCTAGGCAGGCAAACTGCTGTGGGAACTTGGAGGCTGTCTCCAAACCCATAGAATTTCAAAGGAAATCAGGACATGAATCAAAATCTCCAGAGTGGGGGAAAAACAAAACAAAACAAAACAACACAACAACAAACCACAAAACTAAACTAAAGAAACCACAAAACAAAACAAAAGAAACCACAAAACAAAACCAACCAAGAACCCCAAACCAACAAACCGTTGTGGAGTACATTATTATCCTATTTACTCAAAGTTATTTGTTCAGGTATGGCTCATTGCATGGTAACTGCTGAACCGAGGAGATGAAACTTGCTGTTAAAAATAGAGGAGTAACACATTTCATCTGGATTTACATTAAAATCCCAACCAGGACAACTGCATCAGGTGAAATATATTGACAAAAGGTGATGGTGAGGGTTGGCCTCTCCTCAGAATTGGCTCATCTCTGTAGAATTTTGAATGGGTAAGTATCATAACATCAGATCACTGAGCACCATAACAATCATATTGCTGAGTATCATAACAATCATATCACCAAGTGTCATAACATCATATCACTGAGTATCATAAGAATCATATCACTAAGTATCATAAGATCAGATCACTGAGCATCATAACAATCATATTGCTGAGTATCATAACATATCACCAAGTGTCATAACATCATATCACTGAGTATCATAAGAATCATATCACTAAGTATCATAAGATCAGATCACTGAGCATCATAACAATCATATTGCTGAGTATCATAACATATCACCAAGTGTCATAACAATCATATCACCAAGTGTCATAACATCATATCACTGAGTATCATAACAATCATATCACTAAGTATCATAACATCAGATCACTGAGTATCATAACAATCATATTGCTGAGTATCATAACAATCATATCACCAAGTATCATAACATCAGATCATTGAGTATCATAACAATCATTTCATCAAGTATCATCACATCATATCACTGGGTGTCATAACATCATATCACTGAGTATCATAAGAATCATATCACTAAGTATCATAACATCAGATCACTATCATAACAATCATTTCACCAAGTATTATAATATCATAGCGCTGAATATCACAACATCATTTCACCGAGTATCATAACAATCATATCAGCGAGTATCATAACAATCATATCACTGAGTATCATAACAATCATATCACTATCACAACATCATATCACTGAGCATCATAACATCATATCATCAAGTATCATAACAATCATTTCACCAAGTATCATAACATCACATCACTGAGTATCATAACAATCATATCACCAAGCTAGAAGCAGGTGTGGAGCTGTTGGAGGGTAGGAGAGACCTGCAGAGGGACCTGGCCAGGCTGGATGGGTGGGCAGAGGCCAATGGGATGAGATTGAACAAGGCCAAGTGCAGGGTTCTACACTTTGGCCACAACAACCCCAAGCAGCACTACAGGCTGGGGACAGAGTGGCTGAGAGCAGCCAGGCAGAGAGGGAGCTGGGGGTGCTGGGAGAGAGGAGCTGAAGAGGAGGCAGCAGTGTGGCAGGGGGCTGGAACTGGATGATCCTTGAGGTCCCTTCCAACCAAAACCATTCTATGAGTCTATGATTACAGGAGGATCAGTGCAAATTGAGGGCAATTTGAAGTCCTCAATTTCTGTCTCCATTGACTGAAGATTGTCATGGAATTTATCATGGAATTTGCCTTCCTCCTCTGTGGGATTTTGATTTTTCTGATCCAGCAGTAGTGTAGTTCATAGAATCACAGAATGGTGAGGGTTATAAGGGACCTTTGGAGACCAGAGAGTCCAATCCTCCTGCCAAAGCAGGATCAGCAAGGTACTGGTCACACAGGAACACATCCAGGTGGGTCTCGGAAGTTTCCAGAGAAGGAAAATGCACAATTTGTCTGGGCAGCCTGCTCCAGAGCTGCAGCACCCTTACAGGAAAGATTTTTTTCCTGATGTTGAGGTGGATCTTCCTGGGTCTGCATCTATTTCCCCTCGCCTTATCACAGGGCACCACTGAAAAGAGCCTGGCCCTTTCTTCTCAACACCCACCCCTCAAGCATCTCTAATAATTCACAACAGATCAGGGCCATTGTAAGGCGGTTTGCAAGAGTGGCAAGAGAAGAAGCAAGAAAGGATGAAAGAGGGTGGGAAAAAAAAACTTAAAAATAAAAAAAGACAGGAAAGGGAAGGAGGTAACAAAATAAATAAGAAGAAAATCTACTCTGCTCTCATGAGTCCCCATCTAGAGGGGTCTGGTGTCCAGTTCTGGGGCTGTCACCAGAACAAAGAACTGTTGGAGAGGGTCCAGAGGAAGACATTGTCCTGGAGTCCCTCTCCCTGCGCGGTCTGAGGGGGAGAGGCAAAGGCGGGAGAAGCCTGTTCCGCCCTGCCCTGCAGGCGTGAAGGGGGCAGCCAAGGGCCCTGCCGGCGCCAGGGCGGCCCTGTGCAGTGCCGGCGCTGGGGTCCGGCTGGGGACTGGCTGTGGCCTTCGCGCCCAGGCAGTGGTAACTCGGCCCTTTGTCCAGGCAGGGTATAAATATTGGGGGGCTTCCCGCCTCGGGGTGCCTGCCTTAGAGCTCTCCCCCGCCTGGGTAGTTGCTGCAGAGGGTCCCCTGGCGCTGCCAAGGGCAAGCTGCTGAGGGGCAGGACGCTCCCTGCTTTGGACTGCTCGCACCATAAGCACTGCATTTGTGGAGCTTGATAGCCCTGAACGAGCCTCGGATGCCTTTTGAAAGAGAGCAGAGGGGACAAGCCTCTGGGCCGCCCTTTGTCTCAGCCTGGCTCACCTGTGAGTAAACTTAGCTCAGCCTGATTAATACCACTATTAATTAATGCTTTTATTATTTAATTAGGACAGGCTGAGAGAGTTGGGGCTCTTCAGCCTGGAGAGGAGAAGGCTTCGAGGAGACCTTATAGTGGCTTTCCAGTATTTGAAGGGAGCCTACAGGAAAGCTGGGGAGGGACTATTTACACGGTCTAGTAATGTTAGGACGAGGGGGAATGGGTTTAAGCTGGCAGAGGGGAGATTTAGACTGGATGTTAGGAGGAAGTTCTTTACAGTGAGGGTGGTGAGACACTGGCACAGGTTGCCCAGGGAGGTTGTGGATGCTTCCTCCCTGGAGGTGTTCAAGGCCAGGCTGGATGAGGCCTTGAGCAGCCTGCTCTAGTGGGAGGTGTCCCTGCCTATGGCAGGGGGTTGGAGCTGGATGATCCTTGAGGTCCCTTCCAACCTAAACCATTCTATGATTCTATGATTCTATGACTCTATAATTAAACTAAGTTTAGTAGCTTAGCCTCTTCCAACTCCTTACTTCCAAAATAGTCAAATTTACCTAGGGTGTCCTTGTAGGACCTTCTTAGTCCAACTGAATCTGCTATTTAAAACTAAATTAATTTCTGTATCTAGTTTTGGGTGCAGGTTTTCGGGAAAATAAGATAATTCTCTTTTTATATGTATTTCTGACTCGGACACATCAATTCCCTGCCTCCACAACTGACATGAAGGGGTCAGGAGCCACTCCCTATGGGGATAGACTGAAAGAGTTGGCGCTGTTCAGCCTGTGACCCGCTTGGTGGATGTGGGGAGTCCTGTGGATGTGGTCTGTCTGGACTTCAGCAAGGCCTTTGACACTGTCCCCCACAGCAAACTGCTGGCTACGCTGTCAGCCCACGGCTTGGATGGCAACACTCTGTGCTGGGTGAGGAACTGGCTGGAGGGCCGAGCCCAGAGAGTGGTGGTGAATGGTGCCACATCCAGTTGGCGGCCAGTCACTAGTGGTGTCCCTCAGGGATCAGTGCTGGGCCCCATCCTCTTTAACATCTTCATAGATGATCTGGATGAGGGCATTGAGTCAGTCATCAGCAAGTTTGCAGATGACACCAAGCTGGGGGCTGATGTGGCTGGGTTGGAGGGCAGAAGGGCTCTGCAGCGGGACCTTGACCGCCTGGACAGATGGGCAGAGTCCAATGGGATGGCATTCAATGGCTCCAAGTGCAGGGTGCTGCACTTTGGCCACAACAACCCCATGCAGAGATACAGGCTGGGGTCGGAGTGGCTGGAGAGCAGCCAGACAGAGAGGGATCTGGGGGTGCTGATTGATACCCGCCTGAACATGAGCCAGCAGTGTGCCCAGGTGGCCAAGAGAGCCAATGGCATCCTGGCCTGCATCAGGAATGGTGTGGCCAGCAGGAGCAGGGAGGTCATTCTGCCCCTGTACTCTGCACTGGTTAGACCACACCTTGAGTACTGTGTTCAGTTCTGGGCCCCCCAGTTTAGAAGGGACATTGAGATGCTTGAGCGTGTCCAGAGAAGGGCGACGAGGCTGGTGAGAGGCCTCGAGCACAGCCCTACGAGGAGAGGCTGAGGGAGCTGGGATTGTTTAGCCTGGAGAAGAGGAGGCTCAGGGGTGACCTTATTGCTGTCTACAACTACCTGAGGGGTGGTTGTGGCCAGGGGGAGGTTGCTCTCTTCTCTCAGGTGCCCAGCACCAGAACGAGAGGACACAGCCTCAGGCTGCGCCAGGGGAAATTTAGGCTCGAGGTGAGGAGAAAGTTCTTCACTGAGAGAGTCATTGGCTACTGGAATGGGCTGCCCAGGGAGGTGGTGGAGTCACTGTCCCTGGAGCTGTTCAAGGCAGGATTGGACATGGCACTTGGTGCCATGGTCTAGCCTTGAGCTCTGTGGTAAAAGGTTGAACTTGATGATCTGTGAGGTCTCTTCCAACCCTGATGATACTGTGAGACTGTGAGAAGAGAAGGCTTCGGGGAGACCTTAAAGCAGCCTTCTAGTGCCTGAAGGGGGCTACAGGAGAGCTGGGGAAGGACTTGTTAAAAGGGTTTGTAGTGCTAGGAGAAGGAGCAATGCTTTGAAAGTAGCACAGGGTAGATTTAGATTAGACATTTGGAAGTGAGAACATTACAGGCTTACAGGATGTTAGGGGTTGGAAGGAACCCAAGGAGATCAACCAGTCCAACCGCCTGTGAGAGCAGGACAATGCTATCTAACACAGATCACAGATCACGTTAGACATTTGGAAGTAAGACATTTGGAACTTGGCAGTGAGGGTGGTAGAACACTGCAACAAGTTGCTCAGAAGGTGGTGAAGGCTCCATCCCTGGAGACATTCAAGGTCAGGCTTGATGGGGCTCTGAGCAGTCTCATCTGGTTGGGGTATGGCCATGCTGACTGCAGGGGGGTTGGACTAGATGACCCTTAAAGGTCCCCTTCCAAACCAGTGCATTCTATGACTCTTAATGAGACCTGGAGAGTGTGCACCATGAGTCTATCATTAGATGGCCAGGGTCAGTAATCTCTGTCAGAGGAGTGAGGTGACAAGCTAGAGGCTGCAGAAACTTTGCTGCCCTGACTGGATCTGGAAGAGAGAGAGTATCTGTACCAGGAGATGATTTCTAAACACACAGTAAAAAGAAAGATCTCCTGTGACAGTTTAAGGAGGGTAACAGCTCTGTTTCCAAATGACCTGGTAAAAGATGGCAGTGAGGTCAGCAAGCCTAAGTGACCTTAGGAATCCAGCCACCAGCTCCTGCAGGAGGAGCTTGGTTGTCATTCCTGCAGTCAGAAAGAATCAGGCAATACTCAGACTGATGGTCTGAAAGCACAGAGCAGGTCAGAAACTTGTTCCTTGGGAGAGAAAGATGCACATTAAACAAACTACCACTACATCAGCAGCAGGAGGAGGGAGGGGATTCTGCCTCTCTGCTCAGGGAAACCCTACCTGCAGTACTGTGTCCCCTTCTTCTGTTGCTGCTTGCCTGGCAGCAGAGCCCAACCCCAGCTGGCTACAGCCTCCCTGCAGGGAGCTGCAGACAGCAATGAGCTCTGCCCTGAGCCTCCTCTTCTGCAGGCTGCACACCCCCAGCTCCCTCAGCCTCTCCTCACAGGGCTGTGCTCCAGGCCCCTCCCCAGCCTTGCTGCCCTTCTCTCAACACCTTCCAGCACCTCAGTATCTCTCTCGAATTGAGGAGCCCAGAACTGGACACAGCACTCCAGGTGTGTCCTGAGCAGTGCTGAGCACAGGGGCAGAAGAACCTCCCTTGTCCTGCTGCCCACACTGCTCCTGAGCCAGCCCAGGATGCCATTGGCTCTGCTGCCCACCTGGGCACTGCTGCCTCATCTTCAATCTCATCCCATTGGCCTCTGCCCACCCATCCAGCCTGGCCTGGTCCCTCTGCAGAGCTCTCTTACCTTCTTCCACCGTTCTCCATTCAGTAGCTCCTGTCATGGAAACGGCTTTAGACTGTTTAAATGTGCCTGTAGGAGAGGAGAGCAACTGCCAGCTTTTTTTCTTTCATAGCACTGACCTTATCTGGGGCATGACACTGCCAAGCCACAGACCCCAACAATTAGGTGCTGGGCTACATCTCCTCTGAAGGAACCGATTTGTATTGGCAGTAGGTGTGAAAGCTGAAGCAATGCTGGGAGGGTGCTGTGGGAGTAGTGAAGGGATCTGCTATTGGAAATAGCAAAATTAGCTGGGCAGGAGTGATTCTATGTTAAGAAGGAAGCACATTTAAGGAATGTGCTTCCTTTCTTGAAAGCTTTCTAAGGGCAGCAGTTAAACCTCCTGTTAGTGATTGGGATCGCCTTAGTCTTTAAGGGTCCTTATGAATCATGATTTAAAGGATCTGAGCTAGGGGCAGTTGTTAAGTCAGGTGTTTGAGTGAGCCGAGTGGAATCTGTGAGTGCTTCTCAACAAAGTTCCAGCTGAAGAGTAAAAGCCCTTTAAAAAAGACACTAGAAAAGAAAACAAAAGGAATTAAACCAATTTAATTAGAGCCTCGTAGAAAAGAAAAAAAGGGGGTGGGGGGAAATTGGATTTTAGTTGTTTTAAGTTGGATTTTGGTTGGTTTAGGTTGGATTTTGGCAATTTTTAGTTGGATTTGGGTCGTTTAAAGTTGGATTTTGGTCATTTAAAGTTGATTTTGGTCATTTTAAGTTGGATTTTAGTTATTTTAAGTCGGATTTTGGTCGTTTAGAGATGGATTTTGGTACTTTTAAGTTGGATTTTGATAATTTTAAGTTAGATTTTGGTCATTTTAAGTTGGATTTTAGTTGTTTTAATTTGGATTTTGGTAATTTTAAGTTGGATTTTGGTAATTTTAAGTTGGATTTTGGTCATTTTAAGTTGGATTTTGGTTGTTTTAAGTTGAATTGTAGTTGTAGGAAGTTGAATTTTAGTCCTTATTGCTTGAATGCTGAGTTCTTGGATTAATTCAGTGAGTTTATCAATTGATATTTGTTAATGTTTGGGTACTCCAACCAAGTGCTTAATGCTATCTTCTCTCCTGAAGTGCAGTTTTAACTGCAATTTACACTGTTTAATGCTAGCTTCTCCCTTGAACCGCTCTTCTAACTCTGCTTTTCCAAAGTATGCAGCTGAAGTTCTGCTGCAAGAAATACTCTCCCTGCCTTAACCAACTTTAGGGTCCTTTAACTGCCTTTTTATAGGGAACTTTAGGCTGGGAGGAACAAAAGGATGCACTTTTCACGACCCTGGAACCCTGTGACCACTGGGAAATCAAAAGGGTGGTGACACGAAGGAAAAGCATTGTCAAGGAAAATAAGCTCTTCAAGGGGCACCAGGAATGCACAATAAAATCCCAGTTTCCTTTGTGTAGCCGTTTATGCCTATGGCTTGCATCATCCAGAGCTCAAGAAAAGATCTAAACTAAGAAGGAATCCTGACTTCTAAGGAAATTCCATATTCTTATGAAAAACTCACCCAAACCACAAACCCCAAAAGCCCAACCTCTATGTGAAATAGAATCTTTTAAGGCTTCATCATCTCTTTACTAATTAAATATGGAACTCTGAGGTAATAAAAATCCTTCAGCCTGCTCTGTGGGAATCCGAGAGGGAGATTTAAAAAGTGATCCTAGCAAAGAGGAACAGGCAGATGGAAAAATAACCTGATTTAGCAAGGCTGGAGGAGTTAGTGAATTTCTTACCTTCTAACTCTTTTGTTACTAAAAGGAACAGCATGTAAAAGTTTAATTAGAGAATCAGCTCAGCTCCGAGCTGAAAGCATTTCAAGTGAAAAGATGGAAGAAAAAAAAAGGAAGAAAAAAAAAATGGAAGAAAAAAAAAGATGGAAATAAAAAAAAAAAAGGATGGAAGAGGGAAAAAAAAGATGGAAGAAAAAAAAAGGTGGAAGAAAAAAAAGGAAGAAAAACGGTGGAAGAAAAGAAAAGGAAGAAAAATTGAAGGAAAAATGGAAGAAAAAAGGTGGAAAAAAAGAAAGATGGAAGAAAAAAAGTTGGAAGACAAAAACCAACCAGCCAAAACTGCCCTCAAAACAAAACACAAACAAAATCCACACAAAATCCATACAAAAAGACTCCAAACCAAACATCCCTTCCAACTCTAACTGATTCTCTGATTCTATGACCTATCTAGTTGATTGGACAGGGCTGGGTGCTAGGTTAAACTGGATGAGCTTGGAGGTCTCTTCCAACCTGCTTGAGTCTATGATTCTATGAAATTGTCCTAATTCAACTTTGAAATCAGTAGAGTGGCAAAAAAAAAAGTTCATAGAATCATAGAATCAATCAGGTTGGAAGAGACCTCCAAGCTCATCCAGTCCAACCTAGCACCCAGCCCTAGCCAATCAACTAGACCATGGCACTAAGTGCCTCATCCAGGCTTTAAGTTATTGTTGTAAACTATTTATTTATCTATTTATTATCCCATGACTTTTCCAAATTCAACTTTGAAATCAGTGAAGTGGCCAAAAAAAAAAGTTATTGGTGTTAAATGATTTATTTATTTATTATGCCTAAGACTTTTCTTATTCAACTTCAAAATCAGCAAAGTGGGGGAAAAACAAAAGGTGTTGGTGCTAAATGATTTATTTATTTATTATGTCCAAGACTTTTCTAATTCAACTTTGAAATCAATGAAGTGACAAAACCAAAAGTTATTGTTGTCAAACTATTTATTTATCTATTTATTATCCCCAAGACTTTTCTAATGCAACTTTGAAATCAGCAAAGTGGCAAAAAAAGAGTTATTGGTCTTAAACTATTTATTTATTTATCTATTTATTACCCCAAGACTTCTCTAATTCAACTTTGAAATCAGTGAAGTGACCAAAAGAAAAGTTATTGGTGTTAAACTATTTATTTATTTATCTATTTATTATCCCAAAACTTCTCTAATTCAACTTCAAAATCAGTGAAGTCACCAAAAGAGAAGTTATTGGTATTAAAACTATTTATCTATTTATTTATCCTAAGACTTTTCTAATTCAACTTTGAAATCAGTGAAGTGACCAAAAGAAAAGTTATTGGTGTTAAAACTATTTATCTATTCATTTATCTCAAGACTTTTCTAATTCAACTTTGAAGTCAGTGAAGTGACCAAAACAAGTTATTGGTGTTCAAACTATTTATCTATTTATTTATCCTAAGACTTTTCTAATTCAACTTTGAAATCAGTGAAGTGACCAAAAGAAAAGTTATTGGTGTTAAAACTGTTTATCTATTCATTTATCTCAAGACTTTCCTAATTCAACTTTGAAATCAGTGAAGTGACCAAAACAAAAGTTATTGGTGTTCAAACTATTTATCTTTTTAGTAACCCAAGACATTCTCTAATTCAACTTTGAAATCAGTGAAGTGACCAAAAAAAAAAAAGTTATTGGTTTTAAACTATTTATTTATTCATCTCAAGACTTTTCTAATTCAACATTGAAATCAGTGAAGTGGCTGAAAAGTTATTGGTGTTAAACGATTTATTATTTATTTATTTATCTATTATTTTTATCCCCCCAAGACTTTTGGAATTCAACTTTGAAACCGGTGAAGTGGCAAAAAAGAAAAACACCCAAACCAAATAACCCCAAATAAGGATCCATCGATTTAAGTAAGCAGGATAAGCTTTGTATCAGGGGATACAACCTCGCAATTTAGGCAAAGCACCGTAATGAAATGTTGTTCTAATCGAATCGGTTCGCACACACGCACAAAAATGTTTCCTGGTGGAATTGTAGCTACCACACTTTTGTTAGCCTGGAGGTGTTACTCAAGAGATCTGCCAGAGCAGAGTTCAAAAGCGCTGCGCTGGTGGAGTGAAGTTTTAGACAATGGCAACGGTCAGCAGCTCTTCGGAAGCGAAACTGCAAATCCACTCTGATTGTTCTCATTTCTTCCTAGAGGCTTCCCAAAGGAAAAGAGGCAAAAGGAGATTTGGCGAAACTAAAAAGCAAAGGACAAGCAGCACAGTTTGTAAACGTTGTAGACTTTGCAAGTCTATAGCAGGGAGGTGGAGAAGTGTTTCTTTTTTCCTTCGATTTCAGTTTAGAGACTCTGAGGGTTTATTTAGTTTATCGGTGCTGGGACATCGTAGCCTTTTGTGCTGCAACCTTTGCTCATCTCTGCAGAGTTACCTAAATGAATTATCGAAATGAATTATCAAAGTGAATTATCTAAATGAATTATTATCTAAACGAATTAGCTAAACGAATTATCGAAATGAATTATCATCTAAACGAATTATCGAAATGTATTATCATCTAAATGAATTATCTAAATGATCTAATTTAGGAATATCCCAAGTTGAAAAGGAGAATTAAACTATTCCTACAAGCAGGAATTGTTTGGGGGTTCTGTTTAGTTTTCAGTGTCATCTTCTTAACGATTATTTGGTGGGTGGAGATTTGATAGCGGAACACAGAATACGAATCCCCCCTCCCGCCTCACATTGATGCTGCAAAGGCTGCAAGCAGCAGCACAGCAAAATCCAGCGGCTAAAAAGCTTCCATACAAAGCCCAAACCTACCAAGTGACCTCTTGAGCCCTGAGGCACCTCATGGAGCCTGCAGCATGTGGAGGATAAGCTGCAAATAGTCCTGGTCACGTTTACAAACGGTTTGTGGTTTCCTCTCTGTCCTAGGAAGCAGAGAGTAAATTTAGCTGGAATTCTGTGTAAGACTGTAACAAAAAGAGTACAGAATGAATTTATCTGGAATTTTGTGTAACTCTGTAACAAATAAAAGGACAGAGTCAATTTATCTGGAATTCTGTGTAACCCTGTAACAACAAAAGTTCAGAGTGAATTTATCTGGAATTCTGTGTAATGGCAACAAAAAAAGTCCAGAGTGAATTTATCTGGAATTCTGTGTAATGGCAACCAAAAAAGTCCAGAGTGAATTTATCTGGAATTCTGTGTAACTCTGTGACAAATAAAAGCCCAGAGTGAATTTATCTGGAATTCTGTGTAACTCTGTGACAAATAAAAGCCCAGAGTGAACTTATCTGGAATTCTGTGTAACTCTGTGACAAATAAAAGCCCAGAGTGAACTTATCTGGAATTCTGTGTAACTCTGTGACAAATAAAAGCCCAGAGTGAATTTATCTGGAATTCTGTGTAACTGCAACAAAAAGGACAGAGTAAATTTATTTGGAATTCTGTGTAACTCTGTAACAAAAAAAGGACAGAGTGAATTTTATCTGGAATTCTGTGTAACCCTGCAATAAAAGAAGTTCACAGTAAATTTATATGGAGTTCTGTGTAACTCTGTAACAAATAAAGGGACAGTAAATTTATCTGGAATTCTGTGTAACAAAATCTGGAATTGTGTGTAACTCTGCAACAAAAGGGACAGAGTAAATTTATCTGGAATTCTGTGTAACCCTGTAACAAATAAAAGGACAGAGTCAATTTATCTGGAATTCTGTGTAACTAACAAAACCTGGAATTCTGTGTAACTTCTGCAACAAAAAGGACAGATAAATTTATCTGGAATTCTGTGTAACCCTGTAACAAATAAAAGGGCAGAGTCAATTTATCTGGAATTCTGTGTAACTAACAAAATCTGGGATTCTGTGTAACTTCTGCAACAAAAAGGACAGATAAATTTATCAGGAGTTCTGTGTAACCCTGTAACAAATAAAAGGACAGAGTCAATTTATCTGGAATTCTGTGTAACTATGTAATGAATAAAAGTACAGAGCGAATTTATCCGGAATTCTGTAGCTCTGAAACAAAGAAAAGGACAGAGTAAATTCATCTGGAATTCTGTGTAACCCTGTAAAAAAAAAAAAAGGATAGAGTAAATTTATCTGGAATTCTGTGTAGCTCTAAAACAAAGAAAAGGACAGAGTAAATTTATTTGGAATTCTGTGTAACCCTGTAACAAAAAAGGACAGAGTAAATTCATCTGGAATTCTGTGTACCTCTGTAACAAAAAGTTACAGAAAAGAATTGAAACACTCCTTAAGGCTGATGCACTTCCCCCCCCTCCCCTTCCCTTCACACGATGTCACAGACCTCACAAGGAAGATTAAAAACACAGAAGGGGGGGTGGAAATTCATGTTAGAATTGATACTTATTCTCACTGCGCCTTCATGAAGTTTTCTGTTCAGCACAGCAATGAACTGTTTACCTTCTAGGCAAGCAAAGCACCACCGGGAAAGAAATGGTGATGCCACAGACCACAGCAGCCCGGCAGTTTTGGACGCAGCAGAAGGAATGTAAGAGAACAGGATCTGGTTAAATGAGTGATTTAGGAAGGAAGAGTCAAGCCGAATCAAAATAAACAACCTAGGGAGGGCGATATTGCTTGAACGCTTCACGTTACACCATGTGAGAGGTAGGACAGCTCTGTAACATCCAATGTTTGAACTACCCAGAGGTCCACGTGGAAAATCCTCCTTCGGTTTTCCATGGGAATGAGTAAATTAAAAAGCAAATTTAAATATACTGAGCGTGCTCTGCTAATTTGCATTTAAAGCTTTTCCAAACCACACAGCTGAGTTTGGGTTTTTGTTCTAAGAGAAGCAGCAAAGAAATCGAAGGCAGAGGTAGATAGCAGAAAATCTACTTTAAATCACTCCTCCCAGATCTCTTTGCTACCTTTTTATACAAAATTCTGGGTCCATTTTAACAAAAGGATGCACTTTGCACGACCTTCAGAGCCTGTGACCATTGGGGAAAATCAAAAGGGGAGTGACACTAAGGCAAACTATTGTCCGGGAAAATAAGCCTCTCCAAGGGGCACCAAGAATCCACAATAAATTCCTGTTTCCAAGAAAATTCAGGCATTTCCATCAAAAAAGCCTGGTAAGATGAAGAGAATGTCCTGATAAGCCACAGATTCTTAATAATACAAAATGGCTAAGTCCATGGTAAACAAAGCGCCAAGGAAAACTAACATCTACTAACTCGGGCTTCTCAAGCCCTAGGTCGTGACCCAGCGCCTTGCCGCAAGGGACCTCAAACGCATTTCTGAGTTGATACTGCACAGAGTTTGTTTTGCAGAAGCTGGTTTGGAGTTTTGCTGCTGGGCAGGGCTCCTCAAACTCCCACAAACATCTTCTTGCCGTTAGGTGTGATTTGAGCATTAATAATGATCGTTGCTCTTTCAGACCCCAGGAGAAAGCTGTGCTGCTCTCAGATAGACACACACCCACCCCCACCCCAGGCATGCTGCCTGCTTTCTTGCTCTCTGCTGATAAATTTGGGTGCAGTTTCACTTCTTTCCCTTTCCTAAGTTTTTTTTTCCAACCAATCCAGTTGGAAACTTTAAAAAACCCAAACCAACAACAAATCAAAACTAACTAAAACAAAAAAAAACCCAGGAGTAAATGCAAATGGCATTTTTATTTCGGGTATTTTTCTTTCTTTCCCAAGATTTCCAATGACTCAATGTGGAAAAAATCATCATCATCATCACCACCACCACTAACAACAATAACAATAATAATAAATCACAGATTATCATAATAATAAACCTTAATAACGAATCAAATTGGAAATGTAATAATAATTACAGTAACAACAACAATCAATAGTAACTGCAAATGGCATTTTTATTTGGTACTTTCCTCTCTCTTTCCCAAGTTTGTCAAGGAATAATAATGATAATGATAATGATGATGATAATAATAACAACAACAACAACAACAATAATAATAATAATAATAATGTCACAAATCATCATAATAAATCATAATAACGAATCAAATTGTA
>WAAF01017479.1:26264-61198 GCA_013400475.1 Tricholaema leucomelas | reverse complement strand
AACTGCACACAGTACTCCAGGTGGGGTTTTATTTTGATATTGGGATTACATTAGTGTTATTGGACCCATAGTTTAGCATTTTCACTTGACACCAGGTTTACACAGCTTCTCTCTTAATTACAACCTGTATACTTCAGTAGAAAAATACTCCCAAGTTATTCTGTCTCCTGATCTTCTAGCTTCTTATTTAATAGCTGCAGAAATTTACCTTTTGGTTGATATCTTTCACCCTACTTTACCTTTCTGGAATAAATATGGGGTATCTAAAGAGGTATTTAATGAAAACAAACCTACCAAAACCCAAACAAACATGTGCTGCTAAATCAGACCTGTAGTCAGTGTAGCTATACTAATATGGAATTTCCTGTGAAAATCAAATTCCACAAAATCAAATCACTTCTTAGTATATTAAATATATCTATTTTTTTTCAGATGAAAAAAAAATATAAAGAATTTAGGTTTGTATCCAGGAAATGATGAGTTTATTTATTTTGTTATTCATATTCTTCTTAAAACAGGAAGCTAAACAAAGAAAAAATAGGCTGGATGTTAGAAGGAAGCTCTTCACAGAGAGAGTGATTTGCCATTGGAATGGGCTGCCCAGGGAGGTGGAGTCACCGTCCCTGGAGGTTTTCAAGAAAAGCCTGGATGAGGCACTTAGTGCTATGGTCTAGTGACTGGACAGGGCTGGGTGCTAGGTTGGACTGGATGATCTTGGAGGTCTCTTCCAACCTGGTTGATTCTATTCTATTCTATTCTACTTGGGGTTTTTATGTAAAGCAAAAAGGCCTTAACCTCTTTGGGCACCATCAAAACTAAAACTTTCTGTATGATGTCACTCCTGTTATCTTAACTAAAGGTTCATCTGCATGGATCTCTGACATGATAAAAAGCGGTATCAGAAGCCAAACTCTCGATACCTGGTTAAACTGGTTATCATGTTTCTGGCTTCAAGAAAATGGAAAACCATACAATGAAAACTTGTCTCCAAAGTTCTTTGAGTCTGAAAACTCAATTTGAAGCAGAAAGTTTTGAAAATGCCTTTGTGTTGCTAATTCGTCTTTCCACACCCTTCAGTTGCGTAACATTACTTTGCATAGTTTGTAATAAAATAAATGAAAAAAAAATCTAGGAAATTGCTGATTGTCATTCAGTGTAGCTACCTTTCTCTGCAGAGTTCCTGTGATATGTGTTCAGAATTATCTTCCTTATTATAGCAGGTCCTGAGATTGCAGCATTTATTAGGCTGCTTGACTGAGTAATGTCGAAGTTGTGCGTGCTGCCAACATCTTATTTTGGAGGCCAAATGATTACAGCTGCTCTTCAGTTCCCTTTCCATTCCTTCTGCAATGTTTTCTGTATTATGCACAGCTTAGCATAACATTTGGTATTATACCAGAGGGGAAGCTTGGCTGTCCTGTAAGATTGGCCATGTTCTTCTGGTAAAAAAACAGCTAGTAGTGGCATTTGCATTTTACAATACAGATTGCAAAGCAGAACACAGAATATCAGTAGGCCTTTATTAATGGACATGAAAAAAGAAGAAAATTCTGACAAAAATCTTGATTCTTAGGTGTGGAATTCTTTCTCTGTGGTGGGGAGACTGGTGCAAGGATTATTTAGGTTACAAATCTGGTTTTGCTTCGTGAAATACATTGATATGTGCTGTACAGGTTATCCAAACTTTGGTCCTCAAGGAAGTGAAAATATCACCTTAAGTTTTTGCGTGTCACCTAAAAGCCTTTGTCAATATAAGGGGTGGAATTGGTGTTCTCAGACTTGTTCTTTGTTCTGCAGTAAGGGAATTGCAGAACCATAGGGCTTCAAAGAGACCTCTGGAAGTCATCCATTCCAACCCTTCTGCTAATGCCAGGCCATCAGAAAGTTACTGAGAGTACAAATTCAGTGCATATAAAAGCCTTTTAGGATTCACAGCAATTTCTGTGTAATTATTTTTTCAGAACTCTTTCCAGACAAATGTAAGGGAATGTGAGAATAAATATTTGTTGCAAGCTCACAATGAAAATAAACATTTAGATGTGTTTGAGTAGATATGATGAGGTCACTACTAGGAAAAATGCACCTAATTGCTTGAAGTAAATAATGCCTAACAAAAGGTGTTCTGTCTAAAGGGCCTTAACGCCTACTTTAAATCAAAGTGTGAGAGATTTGGGAGTATTCCTCAATTATCTTGAGCATCTGTCAATTCATCTCATCCACTACTCAAGTTTCTTTTTTTATTTCATACTCAGCTATCTATAGTTTTACTATGTTGAGGTATAAGATAAAGAAAGGGGAAAAGAGAACTATGACCTGCTTCCTTTTTTCTTCCTTTTTTTCCATTTTATGTCTATTTATTCTTATTTTTCGCGTGTTTCTTGGCTGCCTTTTCCTTGCTCCTGCTTGAGTCTGCATTTCCTCGGGTTTTTTGGTTGTTGTTTTTTGTTGTTGTTTTCCTTTTATGAATATTTCTCTAATTTCATAGTGAGGATTCTGGATACTTAAGCTTTATTTCTCCTCCAGGACTTAACATGCCTCTCTACTTTCTCCTTGTTGTCATGTTTTTTTAACTACTAAGAATCTTATTTCCAGTTCATTCTTCTGATCAGCTCATTCAGCAGGTATCTGCATAACATCTGTTATCTTTTGCTTTATATTATCATTAGTATTTCTGTATTTTCTCTAAGAGCATCTTTTATAATGTTTCATATCCCTCTTGGGTAATATTTCATAAATAGAATTATGGAATCAGTCAGGGTTGGAAGGGACCACAAGGATCATCTAGTTCCAACCCTCATGCCATGCCCAGGGACACCCTACCCTAGAGCAGGCTGGCCACAGCCTCATCCAGCCTGGCCTTAAACACCTCCAGGGACGGGGCCTTAACCACCTCCCTGGGCAACTCTCACCACTCTCATGCTCAAGAACTTCCTCCTCATGTTCAGCCTGAACCTACTCGTCTCCGGCTTTGCTCCATTCCCCCTAGTCCTGTTACTCCCTGGTGTCCTGAAAAGTCCTTCCCCAGCTTTTTTGTAGGCCCCCTGCAGGTACTGAAAGGCCACAACAAAGTCACCTGGGAGCCTCCTCTTCTCCAGACTGAACAGCCCCAACTCTTTCATTCTGTCCCTATAGCAGAGCTGCTCCAGCCCTCTGATCATCCTAGTGGCCCTTCTCTGGACACGCTCCAGCACGTCCACATCCTTCTTGTAATGGGGGCTCCAGAACTGGATGCAGGTTTTTTGGGTTTGGTTTTCTTTGTTTGATTTTGTTTGTTTTTGTTTTTTTTTTTTTTCTCTCAGACCAGCCCAATTTACTGTCCCAGTCCAGCCCAATTCAGACCAGCAGAGCCCAGTTAAATAGCTTTTGTCATATATCTGCTTAAGATAACAGGTATCTTGCAGTCTTGGCATCCTGTCATCTTCACTTTGTCCTGTCTCTGCAGTCCCCTCTGCCTTCTTGGCTCATCCTTTGGATTTCTGTAGTAGTTATTTTACAGAATATAAAACTTGGAATTACTACTTTTTTTAATAACAATATTTCTTCCTATCCTTTTCTTCACAAGTATTCATCAGTTTTGTCTCCTTGGGTTAATTTTCAGTGAAAATGTATAGTGGAAAAACAATCCTGAACATTATCCAGTGGATATGTTTATATGGATTTACACTGAGTTCTGGGTTAGTTAAATGAAATAGAATAAGCTATGTATGTGCTCAAGTGCACTCATGCTTGAAGTATTTGTTTCTTAGCAGGGCTTCTGATCTTAAGACTTTTCATTACTTGCCCTTTCAATTAGAACATGCAGATGTGCTAAACATAAAAGCATATTTTTTTTTCAACCAGTACAATAACAATTAATCTAAGCATTTGCTTAAAATGAGACCAGGACTTTTCCATTAATCAGCTTGATAATGGTAGTTAGCTCCACTGAAAAAGGCCACACAATGCACTCGAGTCAGCACCTTACATCGTGGTGTGGAAGGGAAAAAAAAAAAGATTGCTGACCACAGGAAAAAGAGTGGGAATAGGAGAGGGGGAATATCAGGGCCTTGGCCTTCTTATATGGCAGCTGAAAATCGCAAGTGTACTTGGATAGTTCAGCATGGTGGGTATAGCAAGTAACAGACCATTCAGGGCTGAAGGAAAGACAATAATAAAATCTTCAATTAAAAAAAATATTCCAAACCAGGTTGACAGAATGGCTCAAAACAAATTAACAACAATAGCAACAAAAAGCCCAAAACAAAACAAGTAGAAAAAAAATGAACCAACTAAAAAACCAACAAATGAAACACCAACTACAAAAAAACACATAGTTCTCAACAAAGAGTAAAAATAATCAAAGACTGGGCATGTAAAAAGACACCTACATCTTGAGAGCCCTGCAGTGCAAATGTTGCCAGTGTACTGTATGAACTAGTTTCCAGGGACGCCTGAATTAATGCTGGTTGGCTACATGAACACCCAAAGAGATTGTAGTGTCAGTTGATATCTTCTATTTTGCATATACCCAGCAGGATGAAAACAGATTTTTGTAGCAACACTGTGCCAGTAACAGATGTTTGGAAATCATTTCTATTCCCCTGGTTCTTATGTGTGGTGGGTTGACCCTGGCTGGATGCCGGGTGCACGTGAAAGCAGCTCTATCACTCCCCTCTTCAACTAGGCAGGAGAGAAAATGTAATGAAAGGCTTGTGGGTCGAAGTAGGCACAGGGAGAGATCACTCACGAGTTACTGTCACAGGCAAAGCAGACTCAACTTGGGAAATTCGTGTTATTTACTACCATTTGAATCAGAATAGGATAATGAGAAATAAACCCAAATGTTGTAAACACTTCCCCCCCACCCCTCCCTTCTTCCCGGGCTCAGCTTTACTTCTGATTTTCTCTGTCTCCACTTCCATCAGTGACACAGGGTGGGTAAGGAAAGGACACTTCATGGGGAATACCTAGCTGTGGGGATTCCAGAAGATGTTAATTTTGTATTTCCTAGTCATTTTTCTTCAGGCAGTGAGGAGGTTTGGAAGTTTGACCTGCTGATTTACTTTATTTTTCAATACAAGTCTCAGGAATTAATAGTTTGTTATGCATCTGATTGAAGTTTCAACACAGCCTGGACATACCAAATCTGTATTTTGTGTGTCGTTTCCACATCATTTAGTTGAATCCAAATAGAAGTGCTCAATTCCTTGGACAACATGCCAAGTATGAAATATTGTCAGTTTTGTTGCTAGTTTGCCCAAGCTCCGAATGAGAACCTTTGGCTATGAGTTTGATGTTTTTAATTTCAGCCTCACTACATGAAGGTGCTCTAAAAATTACTCTATCTGAATGACACAAATGTAATGTAGAAATGAGTTAGTGATGAATCAGAGCCAGGGGATACAGTGCAGTGGTCCCTGTGACTAACATGTTTCGTAGTGTAGAACTGAAATATAGTGCCTAGGAAGTCAGTTGTTTCGTTATTTCTCAGGAAAAGAGCCAATCACTTGTTGAGATGTAAATTGTACAATATTCTGATGTCAGCAGTCTTGATACTAATGATTATAGAATCACAGAATGGCTTAGGTTGGAAGACATCATCTACTTCAACCTCCCAACTACAGTCACGGACACGTTTCAAGTAGGCTTGGCTATTCAAAAGCCTCATCCAACCTGGCCTTGAACACTCCCAGGAAGGAGGCGTCCACTATCTCCCTGGAAAGTCTATTTCAGTCTCACCATCTTCACACTGAAGAACTTATTCTTGTGACCCAGTCTAAACCTACTTTCCCTCAGCCTCAGACCTTTCCCCCTTGTCCTGTTGCTTATGAAAAGTCCCTCTGCAGCCTTCCTGTGAGATCCCTTCAGGTATTGGAAGGTAGCTCTAAAGTCCCCCCAGAGTTTTCTCTTGTCTTCTCTAGGTTGAATAACTCCAGCTCCCTCAGCCTATCCTCATAGCAGATGTGTAATAGCATAGACAGGGAATAAATGAGGTTTTATGGAAAGATACCTGCTCTATAATTAGAAGAGACCGCCTGAGAGCCGTCAGTGATAAATTAACTCTTTATTAACTATAAATTTAATTTCCTACACTTTTTGCCAGCATGACAAGTTTACATTACCTAACCAGGGTCTGCTTTGTGAAATCTTAATGCAACGTGAAAACCATGTTTGGATATATACACTATGTAGGTGGAACATTTATTGTTAGGCCAACAAATGTAGATGATTATTGATTCAATTTTACTTTTGTTTTTCTTTTTCTGAAAGTTTTGGGGTTTTTTTGCTCATGCAAAAGAAATGATGTAATGCTTGATGATGAAGTAGTTTTAGCTCACATACTTGAGCAAATGTGTTTTCCTGTGGACAAAGATAGGTTATAAATTTTAATGACTTGGACCTGGGAACCATTTTGCTTTTTCTCTCCAGATAACTTATCCAGTAAATTCTTGTAATTTTAAACTTTAAAGTTAAGTTGTACTCAAAAAATGCCTGTTTGTTGTGATTTATAATTTCATTAACCATAACGCATTCTTCCCTTTTACCCACTCTCCATATGTACCTCTGTATTGGTGCTGACTGACAAGTGTGAAGAATCTGCCAAGTCAGACTGCAGCACTCAATCATCTTTTGGGTCCTATTTTAAAAGGAGTGTGAAAAAGGAAAATGTTATTTAAAGAATAACTATAATTAGGATCTTAAATTCTGTTATAATTATTGCAGAAACATAGGTGCAGGATATAAGAAGAAACAAACCTACATGTAGTTAGTTTGTTCTCTCAGAGAAATATGATTTTTTTCTGTCTGGAAGAAAGATTTCAATATCATAGAATCAACCAGGTTGGAAGAGACCTCCAAGATCATCCAGTCCAACCTAGCACCCAGCCCTATCCACTCAAGTAGACCATGGCACTAAGTGCCTCATCCAGTCTTTTCTTGAACACCTCCAGGGACAGTGATTCCACCACCTCCCTGGGCAGCCCATTCCAATGGCAAATCACTCTCTCTGTGAAGAACTTCCTCCTAACATCCAGCCTATACTGCCCCTGGCACAACTTGAGCCTGTGTCCCCTTGTTTCACACACAGTGTTATGATGTTCTATAGAATAGTTATTTGCAATTAATATGGAACATTTTGATGTCAAAAGTGGGTTAAATTGTTGTACCTTCTTGTATAAGAAGACTAAGATTCAAAAATACAGAAAAGGTAAATGTTGCAAGTGACTGTGCAGGCCACAGAATTTGATTTCCTTTTATCCAGATACCATCCTTATATCTTTAAAATACTAAACACGCATTTGTGTGAAGAGCATTACCACAGTCAATAGGTGCAAGCTGCAAGCTTATCTAGATCTACAGATAAATTCATTGTGTGTCCAAAAGTCACAGCGTACTGATCTTCTCTGAGTAATCAGGGAAGAGTGCCTCAGGAATATTTCTCAAGTGAGATGTGGCAGCTAATTATTACTGCACAGGACAGAACTGAACTGGTAATGTTGTGAATGGGTTACTTTTTCCCACAGTGAGGAATTCCCTGGGAAGAGATATGCCAGGAAGTTGTGCCACCATTCAGAGGGACTTCAGCCAGCTGGAAAAATGGCCTGGCAGGAACCTCATGAAGTTAAAAAAAGGAGAAATGCAAAATTCTGCATCTGGGGAGGCATAACCCAGGCACAACTATATACTGGAAGTTGCTTAGGGGTCCTCAGCATTTCTAAGGCCACACCTTGGGTACTGTGTCCAGGTTTGGGCTTCAATGTACAAGAAAGATATAGACTTACTGGAGTGAGTCCAGAGCAGAGCCTTGAAAATTATTAAGTAGAGACTGAGATCTTGGGTACTTCAGCCTGGAGATGAGAGGGCTCAAGGGGATCTTGCTCATATATAGAAATACCAGGTGGGAGGGAACTGAAAACAATGGAGACAAACTCTCTTCAGTAGGGCCTAGTGACAGGACAAGAGGCAATGAACGTAATTAAAGCATATTAAATTTACTTCAACTCAAGGAAAAAAAAAAAACAAAACACTTATGAGTGTGCTCAAGAACAGGTTGCCCAGAGGGGCTGTGAAGTCTTCATCCATGGAGATAATCAAAACTCAATGAGACACAACTCAGAAAAATCTGCCCTAATATAATAATAAATTCATCTGACACTCAGGTAGCATCTGTTCTTAGATTAAATATTTGTAATACAGGAATTAATTACTTGGGTAAGGATTTAGGGAATTCAGAAGGCGTCTAGATTGTCTCAAACAAACTGCATATTGAGTTATCTATGGATTACCAGGCTAACAGGTTACAAGACTGACTATAGTAAAAGGCTTGATCACCTGCAAAAAAAAATCTGGGTTTCTTGTTTGGTTTTGTCTATTTCTTAGGTTTTTGTGAGCATAAGCCTAGAAAATAGTGTTTAGTCTTTTAGGCAGTGTTTGCTGTACATGGCTGGCTGACACCATTCTGATGTAACAGTAAGTCACAAGATAATAGTGGCTTGCCACTAGTTTAAGTGCAAGATGAAATTGAAACTGAAAATTTTCCAGATGAGACACTGATTCAGTAACAGCTCTTTATTGCTACAAATTACTGCTATATGATAGCATTTCCCCTTCTTTGAAGCAGCCTCGTGTGTTCAGAATGAGTTACATGCTCTGTTGCTTCATTTCCAATGTGCTGAAAAAAGTTATGTAATACCGAAAGGTGTTTTCTGCTCTTCTTTCCCTATGAAGTGATCCTATTCTGTAGAAGCTGAGAAAGGTGGCGGATGTGAAGGTTGTAGGATTCTTCCTTAGAGACTGGTTCCTCTTAAGTCGTTTGAAACAACCTTGCTGATGTGTGGTAGAATACACACTACATAAATACACAAAAAAAATATAGTAAATAGATTTGAAAATCTAAGGAACATTAGAAAAATACTGTAGCATATGTTGCTTGCATATGACATAACAGTGGCCTTCCAGTACCTGAAGGGAGGCTACAAGAAGGCTGCAAAGGGACAGTTTCCAAATGCCTACAGCGATAGGATGAGGAGGAATGGTTCAAAAACAGAGATGATTTAGATTGGACGTTAGGAACAAGTTCTTTGCCATACTGGAACACTGGAACAGGGTGCCCAGAGAGGTATCTGAGGCCCCATCCCTGAGGAGCTCAACAAGGCTCTGAGCAACCTGCTTTAGTGGCGGATGTCCCTGGTGACTGTAAGGGGGTTGGACTAGATGACCTTTGGAGGTCCCTTCCAACCCAAACCATTCTATAACATGGCATAACATATTGTTCGCTTGTAATCCAGCCAGTAACTTCTTTAGTTCATATAGTTTTTCTTTCTGTGATCTTTGGAAGGTTCTTTGCACAGTTTGTTCAGCAGTAGCAGTCCGAAGTTTAACATCAGCATCTGGCAAATAGAATGCTAGAAAGGTACAGTAATGGGATTGTGATAGTAACAGAGCAGAGAGAAAATAAACCAGAGACAGTAAAGGCATGTTGTGCATCCTGTTAACCTCTAACTTGTATGTGCTGGTATCTAGCCATGCAAGTCAAAGCCACAGCACACTTACTATCCAAAGCAAGAAAAGTGTTAAATTGTTTGGTTGGTTTATTTTTTCAATTCCTAAAGCAGTGTAACCTCTGGATGTGAAAGAGAACACGTTTTTTATTAGCTTACTAATTTAGGTAATCTTGAAAGACTGGAGATACTCTTTTTTTACCTGCTCAAAGTACATGTAGATCCCTTTAGGTTGACTTAACATGGAGCTCTGTAACACTGAAGATTTGCTTTTTACAACAGCAGAGAGACTTTCTGTGGTGCAAAATGTTTAATGGGAGATTGTCTGATGAAAGACCTGAGGCCACTTCCAACCTGGTTGGTACTATGATTCTACATTTATATATATCTCTATACATTTTCTACAGAGAAAATAGTTTCTAATAAAAAATTCTGGGACATTTACCTTCTATGCTGTATCTTGGAATTTTCTTCACATCTACTCAACTTACAAACATTTCACTTCTAGAATTTTTTTATTCTGATCATTCCCTGACACCATTTCTTGAATATATTTTCATAACAGCTTTTGTTGAACACACCACGAACTTGTGTGGAAGTACATAAATTAATGATAATCAGCAAATTGAAATTCTATCCAGTGTGCAAGTCAAACATTTTAAAGAGCTAGCTCACATAGATTTATGCAGGTTTGTAGAAAATGCAGTTCTAGGCAATTTTATATGTTCACTATTGTTTTTTAATTTTGGTAGCATTTAAATGAATTGGACAAGTGTTAGGCCTTACTTCTTTTATGTATCTGGCTCAGTCTTTTATTTCAAAACAAAGCTTGCCTTTTCTCTTTCTAAGGGGGGGGAGGATTTGTGCCTAACACCGTCAGAAACTGTTCATTTGCAAAAATATGTGAGGAAAATGCATCCTTCAAACTAAAAGGCACACTAGCAGTCTCCCAGTCACTTAGCAAATCCATCAGGAGGCATTCTTCAAATGCACTTGAGGAATATAGATTTGTCTCAGCTTTGTAAATTAGTAATGGGATTTGAAGTATCAGAAGTCTGTTTGCTTCATCATGTGGCACGCTCTGAAGGATTTCTCTTCTACCGATTTTTCTTTTTTTTTGGGACCTGGCCTGACAAAAACTCTTTTGATCTCAGATAGTTGTCAGAGATGTTAATACAGCTTCCTAAGAAAGTCAGAAGCAGAGATAAAATCTGGTTTTAGGTGATTTATAAACTCTGTCAAGGGATAAGAAAATTAATTCTTGCAGTGACTATTTCTATGTTGTCATGTCTGCTTTCCTCCATTTACAATTGTAAGTTATATCTAGGAAGATGTGCTTGGTTTGGGATTTTTATTCATTTATCTGTCATGCAATAGTTTAAATTGCATGAAAACAAATGGACAAAACCAGGAAAATTCTTCACAGAAAACAAGAATCAAGTGCTAGCTTCTCTTTTCGTAGTATAAGGGTTCTTGACAAACACGAACCTTCTGCTTTGATGAATGAAAAAAGGGAATTAAAATTCTACTTTCAGTGAGAAAAGAGATCTCCTTGCTTTGCAAGAACATGTTTGTAAAGTTAATGATAAATGCCTTAGTCGAATTCTCTTAGAAGCCTTGATTAACTGTTAATTTAACTACCCATAGTCCTTTCATGTCATCCATAAAAGAGAGAGTACTTCTATAATGGTCTCTTTCTAGTTGTTCTTTTGAAATATCATAGAGAACTCATTAAGTATTAAAACTAAACTTGGACAATCTTTCTCAGGCAGCACTGAGTTAGAAGTTCCCTCCAGCAATATTCACATCTTAGAAAAAGTTACACCTTGTTCCAGGGCAGCTTTAAATCTGCTGTCGTGCAGCAGTGATTTCAGTAGACTGCCTTTTTGCCTCCTCCTTAACCTAGCGTGGCAATAAACTGTGTATGCCCTTGTATATCACTTCATCGTAAAGAGAAAATTCAAGTTTATGCTGATAGTTCTTTTCCTAAATCCCTCAAGTGAATATTTCTTCTATTTGAAGAGTGATTCGAAACACCATATTTAAAATTTCTGTTTATGTATTTGAGAGAATATTCAGTTTTCCAGTGCTGTAGACTATTTCCTCCTAGATGATTACATGGTGCACATTAATTCAATTTCAGGCTATTATTGGGTACTGGTTGTTAGCATCGTGTGTTTGAAAGGGCCAATTTCTATGGAGTGCTCCTTAGGAATAGGGATATTTAGTTGCTCAAGAGGAAAGAAGAGGTTGCTTTTGAATTAAGTCATTTCAGCAGATTAAAAAAAGCATCATTTTGATCAAAATGGTTTGTATCATAGTCCCATTGCCAGAAACAGAATGAGAATATAAATACCTCATGTGGATGTGAGTGGATGATTGGTCTCAATGACTTAATTTTACAGGCCTCTAGAGATGATGCTTAGGGTGATTATGCCAAAAGCCTAACAACAACCACCAAAAACCAAAATGTGTTCATGATAAAATTAAGAGGAAAGCTGTGCTACAATTGGGAAAAGCCCTCAGAAAGAAAAAAAAAAAGTATAAAGTGTTACATATTGCTGCAAAAAAACCCCAACCTTTTGAAAAAATCTAATAAATAATAATAATAATAAAAAAATCATACCAGATCCCCTTTCCCAAACACAAACCTCTCAATTTGGGTGTATCTCATAGTAGTACTATTATTTTTACTTAGAATCAGGCTGAACAGCCCCAGCTCCTTCAACCTGTCCTTGTAGCAGAGCTGATCTAGCCCTGTGATCATTTGCATGTCTGTCAGGTCCAAGTCCTTCCTGTGCTGAGGGCTCCAGAGGTGGATGCAGCACTCCAGAGGAGGTGTCATCAGAGCAAAGCAGCAGAATCACCTCTCTTGACCTGTTAGGTTGTGCTTCTTCTGATGCATCCCAGGATACCATTTGCCTTCTGGGCTGCAAGTGCAATCTGTTGGCTCATGTTCAGCTTCTCCTCCACTGGCACCCACAATTCCTTTTCTGCAGGGCTGCTCTTGATTTCATCATCCCCTGGCCATTATTTTGACGTTGAGGATTACCCAGACCTATGTGCAGGACTTTACACTTTGCCTTATTTTGGGTTAGTTCGCTATGTGTAACTGTAGACACTGTGAAAACATCTGGTTCTTGCTCTGTGATACCACATCACTGTATCACTGTACCAAATCCCACACAGTGTAGAGAGTAGAGCAACAAGGAGGAATTCTTTAACAATAATGTATTAAACATTTTGTGTATTCCACTTGGATGAGATTCATTTTTCAACAATCTAAAAATGAGAAAACCTGCTTGAAATTTACTGAGGGCAGCGTAATTCACTGCCCATTTAGCATAATTGTTCCTGGGATGGTTCATAAACCACTTAACTGCACTGCAGAAAAGCCTCATCTGAAGCTACAGTTTAAATAGGTTTGTATTGCAGACACTTTATATGAGTACATTTCTTCCTGTTATTTCCAAATCACAGTCAGTATAGTATTTTTATTGCTATTAGGTCAATTATTATTGATCATTTGGTAACTCATTGTAATTGTTTATTACTGATATGAGTGAAGTTATAAACTGGAGAGCCATTCCTTGTTATTTCAACAATTTGTCTAGGAACATAAAAATAACTATGCAATAATTATGAAGATTAAATGATTTTGATATTTAAAATGTGATAATTTATTACAGCTGTTTCTCAGCTAATAGCTTCTATTTTCTTGTTTCCAAAACCAAATACTTTTAAGCTTCTATAAAAATTATAGATGTATGTAGCAATTTCTGTGCTTTGCACAGTGCTGTGAAGAACAGTGTACACAATGAAGTTTGGTTTCCTGCAGTCGTAGTCCTATGTCAGCCATGCTGATCTCACCAAGGGTAGTAGATACTTGGTTCAAAATCCTGCATCTTACAAATTGTCTACCCATTTGGTGGTGCCAGACATGGGTTATAAAGTATTTTCCACTTACTTTCCAGCTGTAGTAAACTTAAGAACCAGGTAGGCTATCAATGTCAGCATGGAAATATGTCACAGGAATAGATGCAGGAGAGACTGAGTGCATTTTTTTCCTACACTAGCAGTACATTTGTGAAACTGAAAATCCTGCCCATTTATTTTAAAACTCTTAATATCAGTAGCTACTGAAAGACTTCCTGGAAAGAGTTCAAAGTAAGACAAACATATACCCTTAATACATGTCCAGTCTGCTGAAATTTGTAGCTGAAGGGCTTCCTGGTCAGGTTTAATTCATTATTTTTTTGGGAGAGCTTTTATTTTATTTTGGTGCTCATAGATTTTTTTTTAAGCTAAATTTACTTAGTCTCTTCAGCATGGTGTGACAAAAGATTTGTCCTGTGCAAAAAAGTATCTCTCTTTTTTTTTCTCTTTTTCCCACCCATTTGCTAATTTCTCCAGGTTTTTTAAGCTAAATTTACTTAGTCTCTTCAGCATGGTGTGACAAAATATTTCTACTGTACAAAAAGGTATCTCATTTTTTTCTACCTTTTTGCTAGTTTCTGCTGATTTTTTAAGCTAAATTTGCTTAGTCTCTTCAGCATGGTGCGACAAAAGATTTGTCCTGTGCAAAAAAGTATCTCTCTTTTTTTTTCTCTTTTTCCCACCCATTTGCTAATTTCTCCAGGTTTTTTAAGCTAAATTTACTTAGTCTCTTCAGCATGGTGTGACAAAATATTTCTACTGTACAAAAAAAGGTATCTCTCTTTTTTTTTTTTCCTACCTATTTGCTAGTTTCTGCTGATTTTTTAAGCTAAATTTGCTTAGTCTCTTCAGCATGGTGCGACAAAAGATTTGTCCTGTGCAAAAAAGTATCTCTTTTTTTTTCTTTTTTTTTCTCACCTGTTTGCTAGTTTCTCCTAATTCTTGTACGAAAAAAGGGCAGTTGTGTTGAATGTTTACTTCTTCCAGAACACCAGTCATTTTACAGCTTTCTTTAATATACTGCCCAGAGATTTTAAGGCTTCCTTCCTCAAGCTGAAAGAATTTTTATGGAATTAATTTTTCATTACCTGAAATATATTTTATGCCTTTTATCCTTTCTGCTACTTTCTGTGGTTAGTTGGTTGTTGAATTTTTTTTCTAGTGAGTCAGAAATAAACAGAAAAGCAAAGCAGGTGAAGGAAACACCATGCCAAATTTTTTGCAGTATCTTCTAAGACATAATTCTCTTCGATGGTCTGTTCCTCCCTGATTCATACCCTCATTCTTGTTATTTATTTATGAATAGTGTGTCACTTTTATCTCCTTTTCCTTTTGAAATAAAAATAGTAAACAGTATTTATGGATCTCTGTTAAGCTGATTCACCAGTAGATCCTTTTGAGTTTGTTTCTTTGGGGAATTTTGGTTTTTTTGACCATGTGATCTGAAAATATTTTCACCCAGCACACTGCAAAAATAAAATGTCATGACAAGATTTTTTTTTTTCCCACCAAAATAACAATGCTACTACATTGTATTCTTTCCCTGTACTCAACACTGGTCAGGCCACACCTNACCGTCCCTGGGGGTGTTCAGGAAAAGCCTGGATGAGGCACTTAGTGCCATGGTCTACTTGAGTGGATAGGGCTGGGTGCTAGGTTGGACTGGATGATCTTGGAGGTCTCTTCCAACCTAGTTGATTATATTCTATTCTATAACTTTGGATTCTTTGGTTACAGTTATAATTTTCATTATGTTTGATCCTCTTTGTATTCAATTCTGTATCCTCTACAGAGACCCCTACTTCCAGGATTTGTCCAAAATACTGTATTTAGAACACACATATTAACATTTTCTTGCCATTTAGAGCAAAATTCTTGTGGATGTGGCACAACTGGGGCTGTTTAGTTTGAGGAAAAGAAGGGAACTGGCACTGTTTAGTTTGGAGAGGCTGAGTGGAGACCTTATCACCCTCTACAACTAGGACAGTACAGAGAGGTAGGCGCTGGTTCTTTCTCACAAGTAATTAGTGATAGAACAAGAGGTAATGGTCTCAAGCTGCACCAGGATAGGTTTAGGCTAGACATTAGGAAACATTTTTTCCCTGGAAGAGTGGTCAAACATTGGAACAGGCTACCCAGGGAGGTGGTTGTGTCACCATCCTTGGAGGTGTTTAAAGGTTGTTTAGATGTAGCACTTAGTGACATGGTTTAGTGGTGAACCTGGTAATGCAGGGTTAAATGGTTGGACCTGATTATCTTAAGGGTCTTTTTCAACCTGAATGATTCCATGATTCTAACTGACTCTACTGTTCTGCTTGGTACTCTGAGATGTTCTGTTTCAATATTGCTGTCTTTATCTCATCTACTTCTTGATGTTTTTTACATGAAGAGGTCATACAAGTGCCTCACCTCTGTTGCTTTTTAGATGAAAAACATATGCCAACTTTGAGTTTACTTTCTTCACTAGTTCTTTGGAAAATCTTGAAAGCTTTACTCAAATCCACACTTTTTGTGCTTATTGTGGTCAGACATCTCTTAATTGTGATGATTCTGGTTTTCAGGCCTTTGCTTTTTTCTCTATGCACAGGAAAATTCCTTCCTGAGGATTACTCGAGCCTCCACTTCTTTGACTATCTTTTGTCACCTGGCATTCCTGCTTCTGATCAATGTGAAGGAGCTTCAAACTGAATTATTTATTCCATCATGAAAAACAATCAGTAACATCGGTCTTTCCATCATTGGTTTCATCTCTGGCTTTATATAATTTAGCTCCCAAGGGACAGGGTATTTGTCTGATTTCTGGAACTTTACATATAATAAGTATATTATCCTGTGTACTGTTTTCTAAAGATGTTTATTGGTGCACATGTGATTTTTCTGGTCTCTGTCCCCTGTTGTTTCAACTAAATATATGTATCATCCTGTTATCTCTTTCTCAGATAGTGAAAGAAATGCTAATTTAGGTGGTCTTTGAGGGATTACAGCATCATCTGCTCCTTTTCAATTAGCTGCCTGTTTTTCCTCCAGTCTCTACCATTTGCCACTGCTTGGTTTTGCTTTGTATCTTTGAAGACAGCATATTGATACCATTGTGTTTTTGCTAGCTGATCTTTGTCTTGTTGCTGCGGTTTTTCCACTGATTACCCATCTCTCAGTTCTTTGATTTAGCTTCCTTTGGTATAAGCAGTTTTATGTCCAGTCTCGTTATTCTTTCCTCCCTTCAATCACACTCTCTGATTCCTGCCTGACATTAGTTACTCTTCTCGCTGACATTTCCAATCGTCAGATTTTCTCAGTCAGAACTCTACCTTCTGCACACATATCTGCATAGAATTTCTTCATATGTAACTTCTATCAGAAAGAAATGTCAGAAGAAAAGAATTTAGTTTTGCATTTTCAGTGGTTGAAATGCTTATAATTTCTCTTACATTTGCCACTGTGAATGTATGCAGATGTTTCAAAGGTGATGCCTTGTTTTATTTTCTCTACAATGATGCACATAGATTGTTTATGAGGAAAGAAAATTCCACTGACAGAAACTGGAAATTCAGTGACGTAGAAGCAACAACAATTTAACTTTATCAAAGAATTGAAATTGCCTTTTATTCTTTAATGCATATGCAGCAGTAATGACAACCATAGTATAATAAATAACATACTTTGTTCACTGCAAGTAAGTGGAAAATTAGGCTGGATAGCCTTTTGGTGTTGGATTTAGTGTAGAAATTAATGTTTTCAGGTTTCATTACAGATAGATCAGATCAGCCACACAGAGTTCCAACTAATATGTCAGATCAGCAAAATGCATTTTCCAACAAGCTAATAGTGTTCTTCTTGGAATAAAAGCAGCTGAATATCCTTAGAATAATCTATTTATCACCCTTTAAAACAAACCAAAAAAATCAAAAAAGCATCATCTTTAGATCCCATTAGACCAAGTCTTGATTATTCAGAAATGTTCTTCTCAAGTCCCATTTATTTGTTTTTTTTTCAGTCTTTGTTTCTTTTTTTCCTAGTTTTAACAAATTTATGATTTTACTGTGAAAGAATGATCACTGTAGTGGCTTCATTTTTCTGTTATGGAAAAGTTCTTCTTCTGCTGCTTTTGTGAAAATACAGGATGTAGACCTGCATCAATTCACCTAAGCCTTGTCCTTATAGCAGAGGTGTTCCATGATCATTTTCATGGCCCTCCTCTGGACTTACTCCATCAGGTCCATGTTCTTCCGGTGTTGAGGGCTCCAGAGTTTGACACAGCACTCAAGGTGAAGTCTCATCAGACCAGAATAAACTGACAGAATCACCTCTCTCCATCTGCTGGCTGTGCTTCTTCAGATGCATCCCAGGATGTTGTTGACTATCTGGGCTGCAAGTGCACACTGCTGTCTCGTGTCCACCTTCTCATCCTCCAGAACTCCCAAGTCTTTTACTGCAGGACTACTTTCTATCCCTGCAGTCTTCAGCCTATATAGATAATGAGGATGAACTTCTAGTCAGGACATATTTGTGTCTGTTTTACCCTGAAGTGCAGTTGTGATAATGCATGTGCATGAACAGACTGTTTTAGTAGTGGGATTTGTGAGCTGATGATAGTCATCATGTTCAGGGCACAAGAGGAAAATGCTTCACTCTGTTTAATAGGAGTGAAGTCGTTTGGAGGTGAAGTCACAGAAATGAAGTATTTGTTGTTTATTAGTTAGTTATTTCTGGAGAAATCATTCCTGGCCATGATGGGAAGCTTTGCTTTTCTAAAGGTTTTTCGTAAGAAGAGTTTGATAACTAAATAAACAATGTCAGATGGCCTACTTGCACTATAAAACAGACATGTGGTTTTGTATGTGTGCATGTATGTACGTGTGTGTGAGACAAAGTTACATGACTATGAAGGTTTAGGTTATTTCTACTCAGCAAAAATCAATGGGGTAATTTGGAGAATGGTCAATGTTTAGTGATAAGATAGGAGGGTATAATTCAAGAGTGCTGTGAATTTAAAACTGTAAAGACATTGACTCAAGTCACCACTGAGTTCTGGGATTTTCTTTCTGAGCTGTTAATGACTATGGTGAAATCAAGATTTTCAAATGCTTTCTACAGTAGAAATTCTCTAATGAGGACAAAGACAATGGAATGTCAAAATGATGACTTCAATATAAAAATGAACATGATCCCTATGAAGATGATAAGGAAGTATAAAGCTGTTACTTTGAAAAGATCAATGCAAAAAATTCAATAGAAGCTGACAAGAGAAGTGAAAGCCCTTTGTCTGAATAAGATGAGTCTGAAATAGGGAGGAATAGAATCTGACAAGTGAAAGATGGCTGCTTGTGTGTGATCGATACAAAAACAAATGCAATGCAGGCTGACCAAAGACCCAGAAGATTCTTGCAAGAATAAGGTTAATATGAAAATGTGTGCAATGGGGAAATACAGATCATTACATAAAGAAGATCAGGGCATGTGAGAATAAATATAAAGTATAGATATGAAGGATAATGTTACTCTAGTGTACTTGCTTTTCTAATTATTATGCTTTTAATTGTTTTAAGTTGCTTTAGTGAGATAAGCTGCTATTTGGTCACTCCAAAATCATGCTTAGTTCTTTTACTTACTTTCTTCAACAGCCTTTGCAAATTATTGCAAATCACAACAAGGTGATAGGAAAGTAAAGAGAGTATATTGGTACAGTCTTTCAAAAGATATTACTTGCGTCTTTGGAATGGGTAGCTCCAAATTCATAATCTCTACACTGTATATTTTCAGTGGCATGCCCCTTTTTCGTGTGTGCTTTACTGCAGAGAGCTCCAGCCACCAAATTAAACAAGTTCTGGACTAAAGTCAACATCTGGTGCCTGTCTGTGTGTGGTGGAGTCTACTAGAACAGGTTGCTTAAAGGCCTATCCATATAGGGTTTGAGTATCTCCAAGGGCTGAGGCATAGCTTTACAGTTAAAAATCTCTCCTAGACAGTTCTTTCAGTTGTTTTATGTGTAAGCAATTGTGGTAGGCCTGATAGGCCCAAAATAGGCTTATACATGTCCTGCCTTGCCTAGGCATGTTTTTCTGCTCCACCAGAGAGGCAAGCACCGGAAACAGACACAAAAGGACCTGGAGCCATAGAGTCTGGCCTGCCCAGGGTCCTGTGGTGTAAGGTACACACACTTAGCTTGTGCCTGCCTAGTGCAGGGCCTGTGCTTTTCCCAAATTAGGGAGAAGAGAGCCTGTGGCTTAGCCTAATATGGTGTGGTTTGGCTAACTGCCATCCTGACTTCTTGTGTCCAAAGGGCAGTTAATCTCAGCCCACATTGATAAAAGGAGATACGCAGGCGAACAAGGTGCTTTTGCTTCCCTGCTCTTTGCCGTGCTCTCTCTGCTGTGCCCAGCCCTGCTGCTCTTGCACACTGCCTTATTGCTTGCCTGATAAACTCCACAGCTCTAAGCAGATGAAGCAAGATCATGAGCAAAATAAAAATTATTGAAATAGCTACAGGAAGCATAGAGTAGGACTGAAGTAATATGCACCTCAGCTTCTTAGCCCTCTCTGACAACTGTATTTTTTGTCTTAATCATAGATTGGACTAATTATTCACTTCTTTTACATAAATGTGTTAAATATATATATATGTTAGAAGTATAAATGTGTATAGAATCATAGAATGTCAGGGGCTGGTCCAGCCCCTCTGCCAGAGCAGGATCACTTAGAGCAGATCACACTGAAACACATCCAGACGGTTCTTGTGGAGTCTCCCTCTCTGGAGATATTCAACCTTCCTGGGCACCTGGTTCCAGTGTTCTGTCACCCTCACAGTGAAAAAATTCCTCCTGAGGTTCACATGGAACCTCCTGTGCCTCAACTTCCACCCATTGCCCTCTATTCTGTCACTGGGCATAACTGAGAAGAGGCTGACTCCATCCTCCTGACCCTCATCAGTTTTTGGTATCTCACAAGATGCTTGTACGGAAACTATTTTCAGGTATTTTGTCATTAATGTATCTCTATTTCTGCAGCAAGTGGGTTCTTACGTCACTTTTTGTTCCATTCTTCCATTTATAGTCATTAAAATTTCCTTCCATTTATGAATTATTCCTTTATTTGGTCTGACCTTTCTGCCACAGACAGCAGGGAATGAGAGGTCAGAGGCAGAGGCACATTGAGCAGCTGTTTTTCAGAAGCCAGGAAGAGCAATAGATAATTGAAAAGTATGGCAATGCCCTGCAATAGCCTCTATTGTTTTGCTGCTACTGATGTTGTGGTTCATCCTTAAAGCCCTTGCTCACGTTTGTCTTAATACATTAGGTCTTAATGCTCATTTTAAAATTTCCAAGACATGAAGGATTTCTGCTTATGTGACTAGATTGTACTTAGCAAAATGAAATCATAATACATTAATAAACAACTAACTAATTATGACAACTGACATAGCTACAGCCTTGCCTTAAAGGGATAGTCTTCTGATGGATATTTTGTCTGGATTTTTTGGCTCCTTCTATTCATGAACTGAATACCTTTGACAGGCATAAACTGTCAAGAAGGGGGGCAAGGGAGAGATACCCTGTAATTTATTCTAAGTCATACACCTGAAGTCCCACTCTATATGAAAAAGAAATTGCCTTTGGTTAGTGCTGCAATGTTTCATTAAATGTTGTCCCTGAAGTAAGTTTCTAGAGTCTGTTGTTTAGGATACCATTGCCTTTCTGGGCTGCAAGCACACACATTGCTCATGTCCAGTTTCTCATCCATCAGCACCACCAAGTCTTTTTCCATAGGACTGCTCTCAATTTCATTATCCCCCAGCCTGGATTGATATCTTGCATTGCCCTGTCCTAAGTGCAGGACCTTGAACTTTGTGTTGTTGAACATCATGAGATTCTCTTCAGTCCACCTCTCCAGCCTGTCCATGTCCCTCTGGATGGCATCCATCCTATCCTTCAGACTTATCAACCACACCACTCAGCTTAGTATCATCTGCAGACTTGCTGAGAGTTCCTCAATCTGGCTGTTGGTATCAATGATGAAGATATTGAATGGCACTGGACCCTGTGCAAACCCTTGCTTATGATCATGCTCAGGCATATAGAATCACAGAATCATAGAATCATAGAATGGTTTAGGTTGGAAGGGACCTCAAGGATCATCCAGCTCCAACCCCCCACCATAGGCAGGGACACCTCCCACTGGAGCAGGTTGCTCAAGGCCTCATCCAGCCTGGCCTTAAACGCCTCCAGGGAGGAAGTATCCACAACCTCCCTGGACAACCCATATCTAGTTAGGTTAAGCTGAGTATCCTCTCCTTTTACTTATAATAGAAGATACAGATATAGCTGGAAGCACAGATGACTAGAGTGATAAAAATTGCAAGGTGATGTGCTCAAGACAGAATGATCCTCTTGAGCATTAAGCAAATCTTTGCCTGTTGACTGTGAACTTCTTTGTCACAAAAAGCAAGTTGTTATTACTCAGCTACCTGATTTCTTTGACCTTTCGTTATTGTTTCATAAAAACTGTCTCTAAGTTAGTATTTCATTGAGATAAGAAATTGCCCTCGGAAGCTAAGGCTGTTTGGTCCAAGTTACTGTGCCTGACATTGCTGATCCTTCTCAGAGAGTGACAGCTGGATTTCCTCCTGATGCAGCTAAATCAGAAGGTGCCCTCTCACAGTGCACATGGCCCACATCAACTGTTAATAGGTATTTCGGCTACAGCACAGAACAGATGTAGCAGAAAATGAAATTTCCAAATGCTGTGTAACAGAAATGTCTCATTCCCAGCACCCATTGTTTCAGTACCCAAGCCTGCTTACATTGTACTTAGCTGCTGGCTGATATGGGTGAAACCACGGAAACCGGGATTCTCTTACAGAAGACAAGTAATGAGTTTCTCACTAAAGACAGAGAAGTGGTGATGCCCGTGTACTCAGCCCTGGTGAGCTTACAGTTTGAGTGCTGTGTTCAGTTCTGTGTGCCACAGTATGGGAAAGACATTGAGGTCTTGGAGCATGTCCAAAGAAGAACAACAAGGCTTTTGAGGTTGTTGTAGAGCATGGCATAGCAGGAGAAGGTGAGGGAGCAGGGGTTGTTTAGACTGGAGAAGAGAAAGCTAAGGGGAGATCTTATTGTTCTCTACAGTTCCCTGAAAGGAGGTTGGAGTGAGGCTGGTGTTGTTCTCTTCTCCCAGGTAACCAGCAACAGGACAAGAAGAAATGAGTTTAAGTTGTGCCAGAGGAAGTTTAGATTTGACTTCAGGAAAAACTTTATGGAGAGCATGGTGAGGTGTTGGAACAGGCTGCCTGGGGAGGTGGTGGAGTAGCCATCCTTGGGGGTGTTCAGGAAGCATGTAGGTATGGGGCTTCAGGATATGGTTTATGGTCATGGTAGTTGGGTTATGGTTGGAGTCAATGATCCTAATGGCCTTTTCCAGCCTTAGTGATTCTATGATAACTGTTCTACTGTTTCATAGTTATTTTTTTCAAATGTGATATGCTTAAAAATCAACCCAGAACACAATGGGATTTAGCTGTACTAAGCTCCTAGCATTTGGTTTTACTTCTTTCATTTACAAAATATGACAGTTCAATATGTGTAGAAGTGCCTGTGATAGAGATGAATGTTGAATTTCACTATGTCATATGATTCCTTCTTAAAACTTTATTTAAAATCCAGAGTCATAGTTTTATATCCTCCTCATTATCCTAGGAAACACAGTACTCTCAATCATTGCTTCCTGATTGTAGTCAAAAGTAACTGTTTAGCATCCAGTATGACCTCAGAGGGCTTTTTAATGTATTCATAACCAATTTGGTTCCTGATGCTTTTTTTTTTTTACACTCCATAGCAGTTGTTCCATCTGTTTCTGAATTTCTTTAATATACTGGTCTCTTCCTATTTTGGGGAATGATCTACATAGAAGCCCTTAGAAACTCTCAAACTCAGCAACTTCTCTAATTTTAAAAGCTCTATTTATGCAATATTTATTCATTGAGGAAGGATTATGGCCCTTTAGTTAAATCTAGGAAACTGAAGCAGCTAAAGTTTAGCACAGTTTAAAGCATTAGGCTAGATATATACAAGGCAATGAGATTTCTTTTTAAACAGGGCAGTAAGATTTCCTTTTTCATCCCATTTCAGTTTTCTGCAATATTACTTCTTCCTATGGTTTTACATAACCACAAAGTAATTTAGAAACAAGGAGACCTTCAGCAAGCACATGATTATAAAAATGTTTTTCTGTTTGTACACTGTAGAATGAAGAACTGCTATACCAAGTCAATGAAACAGTTCATACAGAAAATTTAGGTGAATCCTAAGAAGGTACTCATGACATGAAAAGCAGGCTGAAAAAACTACAAAGCAGCTTAATTTTGCTACATGCCCAAAGATCCTTTTGATTCTTTTATTTCAAAGGCGTTTGGACTCTCATGAAGTGATTTGCAAGGGTGATTTTTTTTCTCTTGTTTGCTTAAAATCTCTAAAGTAGTAAGTCGTGGCTCCTAATTCCACGATCTGCTTATTGTGAATGACAAAATACTAAATTCAGAGAAAGCAGCTGAACACTGCAGAGTTAAAGCTTTCTGAAGATGAAGGATGAAATCAATTCCCTGTGCAGAATGGGAATTTTGTAATTAGCTGCAGGGAGGCCAGAATTCACTCCCAAGAGTGGAATTTGGCGTAGCATCTTGGAAGAACAGGAATAGAAGTCTGTGCTGTTCCTCATTAACTGAATACTATAGATGAAATAAAAATATGTTTTCCTCTTGTAAAGGTACAGGTAAAGACTTTGTTTACAGCAGGAAACAGCAGTGTCTCGAGGAAAAGCTCTGTTTATACAGGCAGCAAGCTTCAAACTTCCACCTTTCTAGTACCCCATAGCCATTGCTCTTTAAAAGATAATAGGTTTATTTATATTCCCTCCACATAATCTTGATAAAACACCAAACCAAACTTAATTAACATTTGAGGTATAATGCCTGCGATGATACCAGGATATAGAATGACAGTTTCTGGTTTAGTTTTATGTTCTGGTTCTGAGAAGGCATGATGCAATTACACGTGGCAGCTGTTTCATAAATTGGAGAGAGGGGACCTCGTCTTCTTTGGCACAACCTTTGGCCAAAAGGAAAATCAACAAAAACAAAACAAGAAAAAGGAAGGTTGTGATAACTTCATTATTTTCAGTCTGCAAAGCTCATTCATAAGACGGTTCCAATATTGACAAGGAGCAAGAGCTGTCCCATCTGTACCAGCTCAGGGTGGTGAAACAGACCTTGCCTCATCATCATTTTGCTCACGTTTCCCACTTGTGCATTTTATTCCCCTCACACTAGATGTGTCTTGGATTTCTGTTGCCAGAGATACCTTTAGATAGATTAAACCATCCTGCTATTCATTAATATTTCATTTATATGGGGATTACATTAGAATCCATTAGCCAAATCCACTTTATTATTTTAATATACATTAAAATGCCCTAAACTTCAGAAAAAATGTTGCCTATGATATATATGTACATGCTCCTTAGATAATCTGCTTAATACCTAGAATATTTTTAGAAGATATAATTATTAATTAAATATATATTTAACAAATATATAACATATATTTATTAATGTATATATGGAACATACATATGTATGTATTATGCAGAGATATATACATCAATGTAGTAAAAAACATATATCCAGCATTTATTTGAAAACATTTGATATTAATTAATTAAAAAGGAAGAGGAAAAGTGCTTTTACTTAAATTTTTGTGCTGCCATGTCTGTACAAAACTGCAATGTTTGTGGTTGCTACAAGTCATCTTCTAAAAGGACCTTTTCTTTGTTTGTATCACTGGGTGATATATTAGAATAGGGTAGCGTTTTGCTTGACAAATCCAATTCCTAATCTAGATAGTCTGTGTCATTCCTTTAATCAGCTTATTGAGCCCCAGCTGAAAAGATCTCGGCTCCTTGCTTGTGTCTCCTGGCAAAAGGCCATTTTAAGACTTTCTACCCTAAAAGACACCTCCTAATTGCCTGCTCTATTCTTTCTGAAGTACTTTATATGCATTTGTCATTGTGCCAGTGCCATCCTTATGCATATATAAGGCAAATCAAATCCTGGGCTGCATCAAAAGAAGCACAGCGAGCAGATCAAGAGAGGTGATTCTGCCACTTTGCTCTAGTGAGACCTCAGATGGAGTACTGTATCCAGCTCTGAAGCCCTTAACACAGGAAGGACATGGACATGATGGAGCACATCCAGAGGAGGGCCATGAAAATGATCACACAGCTGGAACACCTCTGCTATAAAGACAGGCTGAGGGAACTGGCGTTGCTCATCCTGGAGAAAAGAAGATTCCAGGGAAACCTAATAATGGTCTTAGAGTACCTAAAGGGGGCCTACCAGAAGGTTGCACAGGGACTGTTCCTGAACACCTGCAGTGACAGCATGAAGGGCTACGGTTTGAGATTAGAGAACAGAAAATTTAGATTAGATGTTAGGAACAACTTCTGTGTCATGGTGGTGCTGGAACAGTGCAATAGGTTGCCCAAGTTGTTAGTTGAGGCCCCATCCCTGGAGGCATTCAAGGTGAAGCTTGCCAAGGCTCTGTGCAAGGTGATCAGGTGGGGGATGTTCCTGCTGACTGCAGGGGGCTTAGACTAGATGACCTTTGGAGGCTTCTTCCAACCCAAACCATTTTATTATTCTGTGACTCTGTATCCTTTTCAGGATTGTTTTCAGGACATTTCCTTTATGACTATCTCACTTTTCTAGCTTGTATTACTCAAACTCCGTCTCCTTCCAGAAGACTGATTTTCTTTGCCAGGTATCTTGGTGGCCATTTTCAGCACTTTGTCCTATTGCAATTACTTTCTGTGGCATAACAGATAAAACAAACACCGATTATGCCAGATTATGTGTCAACCAATCTTTATTTTCATGTTGCTTTCTAATTTATCTTGGCTGGAGAGAGAATTACTGTTGATGGTTAATATATGTTTTAAGACAGATTGTAAATAATTATTAGTAGGTGATGGACATCAAATGAATATCTGATGGTATCCATTTTCAAATTAATTGGATTTTTAGTGTGCAACTAATATAAATATTAGTGGGAATTGACAAAACAGTTGAAAAGTTGTAGAAAGCAGGAGGTAGGAGCTTAAACATTTTTGCGTTAAATGGTCTGCTTCAAGTTCCTTTTCTTCTCACTTAACCCAGCTACCATTTAGGATTTACTGAACTTTTAAAATGCTCTAGTTTCTAAAAAGTTATTGAAGTGTAAGAAATTATTCTGAAAGAACATTTCCAGGCAGTCTTTTGATTGGTTTTATTAACACCTTTTTTTTTTATTATTATTTTTTCAATAGGGAGAAGTCTTCATTAAAGATCAAGCGTATCTCTATACCTAGTTTAATTTGGGTGTCACTAGGATAGCTTTTGAAATGCTAACAAACCAACCAAACAAACAAAAACCAACAAGAAACAAACAAAAAAACCCAACCCACCTCCCCCCCCCCCGAAAAACACTCCCAAAAAACAAGCTTAGAGGAAAAACAGCATTAATATGTGTTAAATAGTTGTCATTGCTTTCTAAATTGGTGTTTTGTTGATATTTAATCTCTGATATTTCCATAAAAGTGCAACACATTCATTTTAAAATAGTAATTAATCTGTTTGGTTTCTTTAAAGAAGAAATCATTTCCAGTTAGAGGGCTTACTTTGAAATCACCTGTGGAAACAAAGAAGAAATGGCAAAAAAAATCAGGTGCAGCTGTAACTATATTAGTAAATTCATTCAATTTTTCATTGTACTTAGGTTCTTGCACTGTGCATAGCTCTACAAAATCTGAAAGATCTCTGGAACCACTCTAATTAGCGAAATCTTTCAGATATTTCTAATTCTAAGCATCTTCTGAGAAAACTGCTACAGTGCTGTGTGGTTGTTTGTGGAGGGTATTACTCTGTTCTAGAATGCATGCTGTCATGTTTTGGTATTGGAGGAAACAAGGCAGAAAGCAACGTTCATTCCTGGCTTGTAACATTCACAAATACTGTGATGGCAATAGGTTGCAGTGCATAATATGGATGTCTTTTATGTTTTAAAGAGCTAAATAACTTATTTAGAAATTATGAGTGTGTATTGAAGAGTCTATGACTCTGCATTTTATAAACTCTTTTTAGCTGAGCTATAATAGAAGCTTAAGTCCATCTTCTCTTCTTGACATTTTTATTCTCATCTACTTCTGGGTGTTTCTTCTTTTAATGAGCTTTTACTGTTCTCCTCTAGCTATCAGCATGTGGCAGCTAAGCCAGTCAGCAGATAGGCTATTGCATTGCCCATTAATTTACTTGATTTGACATAGGCACAACACTACTCTAGAATCCAGTGACTTCTGAGAATTATTGGTAGAAGTGTCTGGGACATGTCAGATATCTAATGGGGAGTGGAGAGGTTGTTCATTTAAAGAAACAAGTACATGACATTTAATCATATATGCTTTTAATTAATAGTGTGAAATTTCTACTCTGTGTAGTTTCAGCAATCATAGATTTTGAGATTATGTAGTTATTGTTACGTATGGCAAAAATTGTATTTTAATGCTTTTTATCACCTCTAAATGTGTATTACCAAAATAGTTCTGATTATCCAGTAACTGTTCCAAATACAAATTCTACTGTCAAAACAAGATTTTGTAACTGAGTTATATATACAAGATCCAGCAGAGTGTCACTTAAAGTAATGACCTGTCTAGCTGGAAAAGATGGAAAAAATGTAACAGTTATCACATGTTAAATTTTAAGACATATTTTCTTTTCCTCCTGTGCTTTGAATGAAAAGGAGGCATTTCATTTGTGTTCATAAATACTTGTTTTGATATAAATGAACAGAATCTATTCAGTTTGTAGTATTTTTTTCCCATTTGTAATTCTTTACCTTTCAAAATATGTATCATAGTATCATCGGGGTTGGAAGAGACCTCACAGATCATAGTATCATAGTACCATCAGGGTTGGAAGAGACCTCACAGATCATCAAGTCCAACCCTTCACCACAGAGCTCAAGGCTAGACCATGGCACCAAGTGCCACGTCCAATCTTGCCTTTATATAATGTCTAAATAGAAGAGTTTCAAATCACCTGGTGGATGTTTTCAAACTAAATACAAGTTAATACAATGATTGCAACTAGCATAGTACATTTGATTGATAAAAATCTAATAAACTCGATTAACAGCCTATACTATGCATACAAACTGTATTTAAATCATGCAATTTGTAGAAACACACCAAAATCACAAGATGTGCTCAGGTTTATTTGCTTAGCCTCTGTAGAGAGGTTGGGTAAAACACTCCCCAGTTTCCCTAGCTCTCAGAGTTTCCTAGTGCTGTCTTGTAACTGGTTTCTAATCAGCTGTGAAGTTAGAGGAGTTTGTATAACTGTTTTGTGTTGGACACTTTCCTGCAGTTTTCTGCATGAAGCCTAAGTATCTAAATTCAGCTTTCTGATTCCACTCCGAGGACCAGTTACCTTGGAGACAGTGTTCAGTTTGGAGTCACTATAATCCTTCTATTTCCCTGGCCTCTTGCTTGTGCTGAACTTTTGCGTGAAAGAAGTAGATGGCTTGAAACATTCATGTGAATCTGAAGGGTTGAAGTTCAAGTTACTAACAGAATAGTTCTTTGAATCACTGTATTTGAGAATTATGGAGAAAAAAATGTATGTGTGTGCAAATATCTAATTACATTTGCTTTATAATCAGAAAGACTCTTCCTTTCTAGTCCAATGTAAAATGAAATGGCAATACAACTTTCCAATGGCAGTGATTTAATGTAAGATGGAAGGAATGTAGTCTTAAAAGAGGTTGGTTTATACCCTCAGCAGAGTACCTGTAATATCTGACTACCATAGCTACAGATGGAAGCCTCTGTGTCCGCACACATACAGATGAAAAATACGTGCTTGAAAATGTATTGTTCCTCTGTGTGTGCTTTTAAATAGTGTAATATTTGACTGCAAATGTGTATTTCATTCATAATGATAATCTTGTTATGTTTAAAGAAATCAAGGAGTCAACTTCATTAAGGAGGATATGGAAGTGTAATACATTCCACACAGAGAAAGAAGATTAATGAGCTGCTGAGAAATTCCCTTCTGTTCTCCCCTGCGTATGTGTAGCTGCCACATCAGGGAGCAGTAGCTTACATATTTTCAGATATAGTAAATAGCTCTCAGGCTTTTCAAATAAAGTTGTACTCTGTGTTGTGCGCAGACGAGGGCCTATACATTGAATAAATCACCCGAAGTATGTTCCAGCTCTTCTAAAGAGAGCATAGTAGTGCTCTCTATTTTTTATTGATTGCATTTGCAGCAGGAAATTGAAGCCGTTCCTTGTCAAGGCCCCTAAACCTTGTGTCATAAGGAATAAGGGGAAAAAAAGGAAAAGATGGATGGAGTTCAGTGGAATTAGCCAGGAAAAATGTGGTGTTTCCTATTGTGTGATGATTTTTTTTTCCATCTTACCCATATCAAGAGAAAGGGAGCAGCTGAAGCACTCTGAAGTAGCAGTCTTCAAAGATTTCTTTGCAGCAGAATTGGAAATGTTTATTGGAGTCGTCACCAACTAGATTTTCCTCCAGTTATCAGTCAGAAGCTCTTTTCTGTACAGAATTTAACTCAAAGACGAGTGTTTCTAAGATGTACAGCATCTCAGCAGGCATTGCTATAACTTCTCAGCATTTTTATTTTACTATAATGCAATTTTTAACTAAAAAAAATTAAATTCTCACTATATTCGTGAAGTCAGTATAAATCAAGTCAGTATTTGTCAAATTAGCTTGCTCAGACAGGTGGCATTGTCTCACCTATGAGCTAATGATGGCAAAACTGCATTGATTTTTATGTGCAGATTGAAAGTCATGATATTTCAGTATGAACCATTTAAAGAATAGTTTTATTGTTGCTTATAAGCATTTTTTGCTTGCTTTTCTATGGTTGGCACATTTCAAATCCAATTCTGTAAGCTTCGAACTGAGATCTACCTCTCCTATGAGGACAGACTGAAAGAGTTGGGGCTGTTCAGTCTGGAGAAGAGGACACTCTGAGGGTGATAGGTTGGACTGGATGATCTTGAAGGTCTCTTCCAACCTGGTTGATTCTATGATTCGATGACCTTATTGTGGCCTTCCAGCATCTGAAAGGGAGGCCTACAAAAAGCTGAGGAGGGACTTTTTAGGATATCAGGGAGTGACAGGACTAGGGGAAATGGAGCAAAGCTGGAGATGGGGAGATTCAGACTGGACATGAAGAGGAAGTTCTTCAGCATGAGAGAGTGGTGAGAGCCTGGAATGGGTTGCCCAGGGAGGCAGTTGAGGCCGCATCCCTGGAAGAGTATAAGGCCAGGCTGGACGAGGCTCTGGCCAGCCTGATCTAGGGTAGGGTATCCCTGGGCATGGCAGTGGGGTTGGAACTAGATGATCCTTGTGGTCCCTTCCAACCCTGACTGATTCTCTGATCTAGAAACACACTTATTTGAAATTGCCTGTTACCAGAAATACTACATTGAAAAAATAAAAAAGACAAAAGTAGGAGTCTGATTTAGAGTTTGCCTTTTGAAGTCCGGGGCGCATTCTTTAGCAGAAGCAAAAGAGTAATATAAGCTACAGAAAAAATCACTTGGAGAAATAAATGATAAAACAAAAATTCCCATCACCTTTTCTCCTTCTTTATTAATTACTGGATTAGTTCATACAAATGCAGATGCTTTCTACATCAAGTATACTTGCAGATAAAATGAAAAAGAAAAACCAAAAATCAACCAACCAAAACATCCTGAATGAAGGGATCAAGTCTGAATTACAAATAGCAGATTGCTCCAGCAACACTTTTAATGACCGTCCAATAAGCTCTTTACTCCTAAGTCTCAACACATAAAAGCTGCGTGTCTGCCAAGCACAAATTGTTATTGTCACGGTGAGAAAGTGAATTAAGAGTAAGGTGATAGATCTGTAACCTCACATATGTGCTATTAAAGTTTATTTCTGGAGTGAGACTCAGGCCCTTAGCTATGAATTTCTAGAGTGCAGGAAGATATGTTTTTCAGCACCTCAGAAGAGATGTTACATGCTGTTAGCAGCCTTTTCTCAGCTGTATTTTGTTTTGCTTCTGTTAGGATGTTCTGTTCTCATTGTTGGTCTTGAATTCCATATAATTATTTTTGGGTTTAATTCTAGCTTCGTGTGTTGATTTCTTTGCTTTGTTTGGTTAGGGTTTTTTCGGGGTTTTTTTTTCTTTCTTTTTTTTTTTTCTTCCCCTTCCTGCAGATTCTTGGAATTTTTAGGGTGTTATATTTGNTAAATTCTTATATATATGTGATTCTGTGTTCCTGTGATATGGCTCATAGCAATGCATCTTAGAGTGATGTTACTCAGACACATTTTGCAACAGTGCTTGTAAATCTGTAGTCAGTGGTTTAATATATCTACATTATGATAGTTTATTCATTATTTAATTATTCATAGCTTACAGTCTGAGGGAAATCTTCTCTTTAGAAATTTGTATCACATTTCATATGTGAAGAGGATTTTTTTTTTTCATGAGGTACAGAGCCACCAATTTAGAAAAGCATTTATAGAAATCATTAACAATAAAATATAATTTGCCTGATTAAATATTTTTTCTGACTAGGAGTGTATNTTTATTTCTGGAGTGAGACTCAGGCCCTTAGCTATGAATTTCTAGAGTGCAGGAAGATATGTTTTTCAGCACCTCAGAAGAGATGTTACATGCTGTTAGCAGCCTTTTCTCAGCTGTATTTTGTTTTGCTTCTGTTAGGATGTTCTGTTCTCATTGTTGGTCTTGAATTCCATATAATTATTTTTGGGTTTAATTCTAGCTTCGTGTGTTGATTTCTTTGCTTTGTTTGGTTAGGGTTTTTTCGGGGTTTTTTTTTCTTTCTTTTTTTTTTTTCTTCCCCTTCCTGCAGATTCTTGGAATTTTTAGGGTGTTATATTTGTCTTTGGAAGAAAATTATAGAGGAGAAGGAGAAGGAAAGTTAAAGTGGAACACAAATAACATCTCTTGACTTTAAGGCATTACTTCTCAATAAATATTACAAATAAGAGCACTATTTCTTGCTTTATAGCCTAATGCTGAAATTATCAGTTCCATTCAATATTTCAATACTCAATTAATTTATTCTATGTAGATGATCTCCTCAGTTTCTCCTTTCTTGGTATATGCATGTATTTTAGATATAATTTTTATATATGACTGTGTACATGCACAGGTCTGTGTAAAAATATCAATTCATATANTTTTTTTTTTTTCATGAGGTACAGAGCCACCAATTTAGAAAAGCATTTATAGAAATCATTAACAATAAAATATAATTTGCCTGATTAAATATTTTTTCTGACTAGGAGTGTATCAGTGCTCTGACCAGGATGGTAAAGTCACTGCCAGATTTGGAAACAGGCTGCAGCAGTTTTAAGTCAGGTCACAAGGCCAAAGTAATGCACTGGTTTATGTTGTTTCACTTTATTGTCTCCCTTGTGCCTTAAAAAATGTCCCAAGCCCCAGTACTCTTAATGCCATTGACACAGGCTTCCACTAGGCCAAGTACTCTCTACATCATGTGGAAATGGTAACAGGAGAAAACAGTGAGAAAAAATTCTTATCTAAGTAAATGACAGTTTCTTATGGTTTCATGCAGTAAGGTGTGAAGCAAAGTAAAATTTAGAAAGCCTGTACATAATGTTTAATTACCCAGTAGATCCAACAGGATCTAAACCAGACAATTGAACAATAACCATTCTAAAATGATAATATACTTTTCACGGTGCCTCAGGGAGTTACTACTTTTTTCCTGAATTAAACATGAATATATATATTTATAGTTATCTGCTTGCAAAGAGACAGGTATATAGTACAAGCTTATTGTTTGCAGGGAATCTGAAGAGTTGGCAGTGTAATCTACTATTTTTGTGAGAGCAATATTATCTTAAAATTACCTTGAAAAGACAATGAGACAAACCATTAAGCAAAACACATGGTTCTAGCAATTTTCTCCTTAACCTTTACAAACAAGTCTACACAATTTAATGTTGTGGTTTCATTTCTCTACTACCTCTTAACAACCTCACTTTGGAAATGGGCTGTCAAATATTAACTTTAAATCTATCCTTATTTTTATTTTTTCTATGACAGCAGAGGACTAGAACTTAGACCTACATACCAAATGTTGTGCTGTGATGTTACTCAGGCGTCTTAAATGTGAACTGGTTTTATTTCAGCTTGACTTGCTCATTTGCAAAAGAAATTGAATTTCCTTTCCCATGTGCAATACCATACTGTAGAATTACAGAATAGTTTGAGTTGGAAAGGACATCCAAAGGTCATCTAGTCAAACAACTCTGCAGTCAGCAGAGACATTCTCCACTAGATAAGGGTGCTCAGAGCCTTGTCAAGCCTCACCTTGAATATCTCCAGACTTGGGGCCTCAACCACCTCACTAGACAGCCTGTTCCAGATTTCCACCTTTGTGCTGAAGAACTTATTCCTGACATCCAGTCTAAATCTCTTCTCTAATTTCAAACCATTGCTCCTCATCTTATCACTGCAGCAGAAACATGTCCATCTGCAGCCTCCTTATAGCCCTGTTCAAGTACTGGAAGGCTGCTATTAGGTCTGCCTGGAGCCTTCTCTTCTCCAGGCTGAGCGAGTGTAGCTCCCTCAACCTGTCCTCATAGCAGAGGTGCTTCAACCTCCCGATCATTATCATGGCTCTTCTCTGGACTTACTTCACCAGCTCCATGTCCTTCCTGTGTTGAGGGCTTCAGAGCTGGACGCAATACTCCAGCTGAGGTCTTACCAAAGAAAGTAGCAGAATTGGAATTTGCTAACTTTGTAAGGGATATAAACCTACTTTTCCTGATGTCATTCTAGGTGGTTATTACTGTAGCGTATTGCCATTAGTACACATCAACTTTACAAGCTTGCATTTATTTTTTTTCTATAACTGGAAATTTCAACTAGAGTGACATTGCAGAAAAAAAAAGTACAGGGAATTTTGGCTATGCAAGTAAGCAAACAGTCATTGCACAGACATAATGCAATGCAAAGAAGGGAGCATGGAGAATAAAGAATGGAATGTGTTTCTTTAAGTCCACTTTGTGGATTAGTTACATGAAATGTTATTACTTTCTGTAGTAGTTCAGTTTGAAGTCACTGGTGGATGTGGGGAGGCCTGTGGATGTGGTCTATCTGGACTTCAGCAAGGCCTTTGACACTGTCCTCCACAGCAAACTGCTGGCTAAGATGTCAGCCCACAGCTTGGATGGCAACACTCTGTGCTGGGTGAGGAACTGGCTGGAGGCCCAAGCCCAGAGAGTAGTGGTGAATGGTGCCACATCCAGCTGGCAGCCAGTCACTAGTGGTGTCCCTCAGGGATCAGTGCTGGGCCCCATCCTCTTTAACATCTTCATAGACGATCTGGATGGGGGCATCGAGTCAGTCATCAGCAAGTTTGCAGATGACAC